>JAPZDV010000009.1:15105254-15117014 GCA_029814665.1 Acanthurus lineatus | reverse complement strand
TATATATATATATATATTTTTTTTTTATTTATTATATATTTTTTATATTAGAATTGTCTCAGTCAGAGCTGGATCATTAAAATCCATGTTTAATTCTTGATAAGCTAGCATGAGTTTGTGAGCAACAGCAAGTATGTGTGAATAAATAATACATTTTTTATATGGAAACCAAATCAATACTTTATAATCTCCATGAAAACTCTTGCTTTTGGGCATCAAAACCTGAGCTGTAGGATCCACACCAGCTGTAAATGTCTGGTATCTACCTGAGGCTGATGCCACACAAGTTATGCTGCTGCTGTAAACCATCTTCAGATGCAGAGGGACACACACCCACATCAAATACAAACACACAGTTGGAATATTTACTGCAGGTCTTTATATATCAGCAGCAGAGCAATCTGATGTGTTTTTATTTACAACAGAAGTTTAAATTTGGTCAAAAATAGTTTATTTCCCCTATAAAGGTGTAGAAAGTTAAAGTTAATAAAAAATACAGAGTTTAATATTAAGCTGTCTGACCTTGTTTAACTCTGTGATTGGAGTTCATATTACTTTGCTGCTTTATCTAATTTGAGCGTCATTAGATTATGTTTAATTTACTCCTAAAAAGAGGTGAAATACTATACACACTAACACTATTATTAGCTGTCCCGTCTCTCTCTTTTCTCTTTTCACTGCTTCATCCACCTCTCTCTCTTTCCATCCGTCTGTCCTTTACTCCATCCATCTTTCCTCCCCTCCCTTCATCCATCCTGTTTTAGATGGAAATAAGTTTACCCGCAAGCAGAACAAGACTGATTATTATTATTAATGACTCTGTGTGTGTGTGTGTGTGTGCATGTGTGTGCGCATGTGTGTGTGTGCGTGTGTTTGTATGGCATGTGTGCAGGAATACATGTGCTGGTGGAAGGAAACAGTTCAGTGGGAAACAAACACACAAAATGAACAAAAAAAAACCTTCCAGAAATGATATGTAATTTCCATCATTTCACCACATAACCAGAACTCTGAAATGAGAGATTCTGAATAATCCTTTTCTATAAAATGTTGGCATTTTGTCAAATTTAAAGGTTTTGGTGAGGTTCTTTTCATATGTATCTACATTTCATACAGAAATCATTTAAAATTGATTAGAAACCATGACTTTAAGCAGCTTTAAAGACACTTACAGTTATTATTTTGTCATAGCACACAAATAATCAAGTTTGATGTTTGTGGACACAGGATCGTTGGTCTGTCTTTCCCCTTCGTTGTCCTTTCATATAAATCATCAGCGAGTGTAATGACTGCACCAAGTTTTGAAGTGTCCCAGTGCAGCTTTAATCTGAAATTTATCAGCAGTTACTATCTGCTGCTGCAAAGTATGAGGTACAGCAGTAGCTGAGAGGCTCTATAAAGAAGGCAATCTAGTGACCATAATGTTATCTCGCAGCATCTGTGGGCGTGGAAGGTGAATGAGGGAGGCTGCTGACTTCTGAAATGTCCTTTATGTAACAGAGTTCACTGTCATGACTGAGGTGTGAATGTGTGTAAGTGTGATGAAAGGCAGGGCGAAAAAGAAAAACACAAGAACATGCTTTTAAAAATCCAGACTGTGGTGTGTTTAGGTGCTTGCTTTAAAACAACATAATATGAGTATTTAACTTTGAAACAAAAGCTTCATTTTCCGTTCACCCTGATTGTTAGTTGCTGCACTTTGAAACTTGTGTGAGAAGGTAGGATGATAGTGTGTAACACTTTACCACACTACATCTAACACACTGACAATTTACACCAATGTAAGTGAAACTAGAAACTGTTTTTTACAGGTCAGAAGAGAATGGGCACCAGAACAAGATCTAAGCAGGTGGGCAACGGAAACAACAAACTCAGCAGCTTCAACGGACATCATGACAGAGCTGAAGAGACAGAAGAGGACAATGACGAAGAGAAAAAAGAGAAAAAATAGGAGAAAAAAGAGAAGGACTGAGCAAGAGGCTACAACAGGATGAGTGGTCTTAAGCAGAGACAGACACCAAGCTAGACTTCTTGTTGGTAAGTAACAGTGAGTAAGGAGTTATGTTGTTGAGTTATGTGACTTGTCAAGTCAAACTTTATTATCCGCCCAGTAGACTGCAAACAGGTAGAAAGAAGAAACCAAAGTCACATAACACAACTACTCAGACATCAAAGGGACAACCACTACAAATGCAAGATCATATGAGGACAGTGAAAGAGACACCTGAATGCTGAACATGACTATATAAAATATTGAGGCGCTGATCACAAGCAGATGCTTTGTATGCGTCAATACGGTAAGAGCTCACACTCCCTCTGCAGGGGGGATCAGGGCACTTCGGTATGGCCTCAAGACCCGCATATGCCAGATCTCAGAGGGCTGCTACATGTCCAGCCCAATAACTTTACTGCCTGCACTTTGCTTGGTGTTTGATCATGTTCACAATATTGTTGACTTGCTTGTTTTTGATTATAAGCCAATTTAACCTATTTCAACAGTAGCATATTAAAGTACATTTCAGCAGCATGTGGTCTCTGATTCAGGTTATGTCAGTTTTCAGGACATGACATTGTCACATTGTTACTATGTACATTACAAATGCCAAAAACCTGTTTTTTTAACATCAGTGGTGTTGAACTTAGAAACTGTAGGAACCTCAAACTGCTCAAAACACCAACTTTTATACAGTGCTGATTTACCGTAACTGATTGATATATTTAGAGTCCTTCAGCAACTTACCACTGAAAGAAACAGGGGGAGAGAAACAAACTGAGCTCAATAAATATTGTTCCAGAAGTGAAGTCATCTGACATTTAAGAATCAGCCAGCCATGGCAGAGTATGTGTGTATTTGTGTATTTGTGTGTGTGTGAGAGTGTGAGCGTGTGTTTGTGAGTGTTTGCGGGTAGACAGGAGAGCCTACAGGGCGCGCAGCTCAGACAGAGTCATTATTTAGTGACACACAGATGACGGGGTGGCCTTAACAGGGACTACAATTGTACACAAGCATGTACACACACACACACACACACAAAGAACTGATTCTAACAGAAACATTACATCTATAAGGCCTAGGGTGTCACTGTTTTAATGAGAAACATCAGTATTGTTACCTGTTGCTGCTCTCTCTCTTTCCTGCTCCCTGCTCATGAAAAAACACATGAACTGAACTAACATCGAGCCAATCATTGATGTCAGATGTTTCCTCGGATTAACGCTAACTGCTACAGGATTTAAAGTCCCAGAGTTATTACTCCTCTGCTGGATAAAAAAGACCCTTACTATAATCCAAGCATGCAACATTCAGGTAAAATACAAATAAATACATCCCTTAAGTTGCACATAAAACCAGTGATGACATTTTTTTGTCTCTGTCTTTCCTGTTGTTATTATGGAGAAAACTGACCTTTGACCAGAGTATCAGATGGCTACCTTAAAATTCCAAGGTTGAGATTTACCTGTTGCATATTAATAACACAATTTAAGTATTTAAAATGTGCAAATTCAAACACAAACTGTATGGACTGAAATCTCAAGGCCCGCCAGCCGCGTGTAATAACAAGAGAACATTAAAAAAATAATAATAAAGCTCTTTCCCTCCCTCTAAAAAACACAGTTGAACTTATTAGAAGAACATCGCTTCATATGGAAGACAACAACTTTACTCCTGGTTATAAAATCTAATTGCAAAATATCTGCAGTGCAAGTTAATGTCTCCCATGTTTATAATCCATGTTTTTTTCCCATGTTTTCCTGTTTTTGTAACAAAACAGTAATCAGTAATGTGGCTTGGGGCTCTGCATGCCTTTCTGTCAGGCTGTTTATGGCTTATCAACATAACAGTGACAATATCCATGAGCCTCTCTTGGCTGATTTCTCTTTTTTAATGTATGTGTAAACTTTATTCAGTCCTAAAATTGAGGAATTCATTTTGAAAAGAAATGAATTGTTTGAACCGTGCTCTATCATGTCGTATGAAAAGATTGGTAAAACAATGGAGAGCAAAGGCTATAACTGATTTGATCAGGTTTACCTATACTGGGTTGAGTTAAACACTATAAGACAAAACTTGTTGGTTATTAAACATCACTTTCAGTGGTGTAATATAAACCTCAACCTCACTGAAGAGTTAAACTTCATCAACATCATTAACATTTAATTCGTTATTGGTCATGATTAAAATTTAAAATGTTTAATGATCTGATTTTGTTCTTTTCAGTCAAGTTGAGTTTCACTGACGGTGATATATTGATGTTAAATGTTTGTGCTTGTCAAGAAATATAAGAAATATATAAATACTTGACAGTAAATATTTTATATCATTTATAACTTTTTAAAAACTTTTATTTTCAAGGCATTCATTTTTAGATTTTTGACAGCTTTATGGCAGCATTAATTCAAGTGTTATAACAAGGTCATATCTGGCTACACAGTGTACAGGGAATGCACAGTTTTCTAGCTATTCACATACAAAATAAGTAACAAGAAACTGTTCCTCTTTGCAGTAGAAAGGCCAAAAGTTGGGTGAAAAGCATAATTAAAGTTTTAAAAAATGGTGGAAACAGAACATATCAAGAGTGTGCAGCTGTGTTAAGAGGGTTTGTTGTCCACACAGAGAAGTGCTGCAATGTTCAGGTCTGTTTTTGTTGTAAAGAGATTTTGGAGAGAATTTGTGAAGGAGTCTCATCCTTGGTTTGACTCTATGACCTAACCCTGGGAGAAACAGAGTGGCAAAATGGCAAACACACACACACGCACCCACACACACACATCCATGCACACGTAAAACAAACAGACATGACTGGAGGCAGCGGTTGATGTACACCACTCTGTAATCATAAGCCAAAGGGGAAGGAGGGAGGGAGAGAGATAGAGAGAGAGAGAGAGAGAGAGAGAGAGAGAGAGAGAGAGAGAGAGAGAGGCCCAGAGAGTCAGCACAGCTAAAATTACAGCCTTGTCACACTAAATCAGCACCAATGACTGTGTGTGTTTGTGTGTGTCTGTGTGTGTGTGTGTGTGTCCGTGTGAACTTGGACACAAGTGAGACAGGAAGTGATGTGTTTGGCTCTGCCTAAAGACATTAGGAGAAAGTAAACAAAACAAACATGCATATATAGACACACATTGCTACTGTACACACACCCGCACAAGTGCGCTTGATGATGTTCTGCAGTCAATAGAAATTATGAGATGGGAGGATCCAAGCAGGGCAGAGTCGGTCAGAGTCAGTCTGGGCCTCTATTATCTACCAAAGACACACAAACACACACACACACAAACTGCAGTTGATTCACTCAGGCCCAAATATAAATTTTGAAATGACTATGCTTCTCTAATATGAGAGGATTCATTCTGAAGTATTTCTTGGCAGGAGTGATGTGACAACAAAAGTCTGGATCAGGAGGAAGTTGGACCTCTCTGTCTCCATCTCTGCAAACGAACACAAGCAAACATATGCAATGAGAATGTATGTACACTCACACATAAACGAGATGAGCTTATGTGGTTCTGGCTCTACCATATGCTGGAACAGGTGGTTGCTCTCACAGCGGCGCTCACTGCATTTCCTTGTTAGCATCAAAGAATGGCTCCCCTCTCATAGTTCAAACTTATGCTAACTAAGTTCCATTACTTTATTTTTTCTGGCGTCATCGTCAGCCAGCAGAGAGAAGCTCTGTTTCAGCAAGCAGGATTAGTGAAAACTTTGACTTTGTGAACTCTGTGATGAAGGAAACGCTGTGTTTTCCAGAAAAGAGAGAAAACTTCACTGAATCTGCGAAGCTAAGCTGCTCGCTGGCAGGTTTACTTCAACAAACCCTGACTTTCCTCTGACTCCTCCTTGTTACAGAGTCACCCACAGTATTTCATTTCCTCATTGAATTAGTTTTTAGTTTTTTGTTTTTAGTCCAATAAAAACGTGAATTAAAGCACATTCTTTTGAGGAGGTTTACTGTATGTCAGACATATGAATATTCAAATAAGATGGAAGCTAAATCTCAGCTGTCCCACCAACTAATAAATACTAGCAATTACTGCATAAAAATAGTTAAAAGTTAACAGTTTTTTCCTAAATGAGAAACAGTATGTTTTTCCTTTGGACATGTAATCTCAGTCTTGTTGCTCTATTTCAAAGCCTTAACAGTCAGGTACCTAAAATAATCTTAACTATCATGAGAATTTTCCAGTGTTAAAATAGCCGTTCATTCAATTATTTGTGTACAAATTGAATTTATTTTTAATGTTACAACATGGGAATTAGATTTCAAGAAAAAAACAACAAAAAAACAAGCAAAACAAAAAAACACTGACATTAAATCAAATTAACTTAGTACTCTATGGTTAGGGATTTAAGGTGTACTTTCAGCAGCGTCTTTGTAGGGGCAGATACAATGCAGATATAAAATAAGTTGCATTTTGAGTCTTTTTTACTCAGTTTCTTCCTTTGCTCATACTGTATGGGAAAATCTATCCTAACCATAAAATTATGAGGCGAGCCAAATCACTTGTTTTGGTCATCTTACTAGTTGATAATCTGCGTCTGCCATTTCTGACAACTTTGATGTCTCCAACTTGATAAACAGAGCCACAGTAGGTGTGAACATCAGATGTAGTTCCATCCAACTAAACCTACACTTTGTTGTCTTTGATTTCACTCATAAATGAATTTGTGACAGCTAGAGTTGCTGTTTTGGAAAAATGTGTTTTCATTTTCAAGTTGGAATAACATTTGATTTTTCGTTTTTTTTCCATGTTGACAACCTGGTGTAAATGAAAGTATGTTCAGACAAAACATTACTGCCAACAGCAATAGAAATGAATCATGTGGCATCTAGTACCTGTAAAACTCAACCAAGCTTAGTTGGGGCCAAGTGGCTTATTTTGTATTTCAGGCAGATTTGTGTTACGTAGAAGTCTGGATAGATAATGACATTTCTGCCGCTGTTCTCTGAGTTTAAATGACACATCCATTTGACAGCTTACTGAAAATGAAAACATAAATGAAACAAAGTTCAAAAAGGGGTCATATTAAGGCCCCAGTCAACTCCACACAGATCTAACAAATCTGGGGTTCTGAGCAAAATCTTGAACAGTAAACCTTGTGTAAAACAAACAGCAACACTACTGAGATTCCTTTTAGCAAGAAATCAAAAACCAGACTAACTTCATGTGGTTACTAGTCGGCCTCTGACCCTGAGCTCCGACCTCCTCATGATAAAAGATAAGCAGAAAGTCAAAGTCGCTCAATAGAAATTACTCCACTGTCTGTCTTGCGTATGTGTGTTTGTGGGTATGTGTGATAATGTTTGTGTATGTGCCTACTCTGTGTGTGTGTGAGAGTGTGTGCTGGCATTGATGAATGAGCCCTACATCACAGCAATCTGCTACCACGGCTCTATAAAACAACCACAAATCACTTCAGGAAACGTGTTTTTGAAGAGGACCTCCAGTGTCAGATGTTGTTTTGTGTGAGTGTATCTGTGCATAAATCAGTGGGGAGAGGCTTGCTTGTGTGTATGTGTGTGTGCTCTTATGTGTGTACAACCTGCCACTGTATTCTTATGATGCATCCGTTGAAGCCAGAGCATTTGAAAGAAGTGACGGATTAGTCTCTCCAGACAATAGCTTACAAGCACTAACAGTTCTCTCTTTTCAGCTCTGCTAAATGTGTTTCACCTTAGTTAAACTCCCTTTGAGAAATGCATTCAGATTATTCTTCTAATTAATGTTTAAAACTACAATACTAAGCTCTCACAGCATGCAACCACCGGGAGCAAGAATCAGTTATTTTACTCTAATAATATTTTTTATGACAGTATAACAAAGAATTCAAATGTGCTGCTGTCTTTAAACTCTGAGATTTGTAAATTTATGAATGTCTGAATTTCTGTACAGCCATTCTTGCTCTCAGAGGAGGAATCTTTCTTATATTAATGACTCCTTGACTTTTCCCTCACTGAAATTGCGATGCTGACATATTTTCGTCTTACTTTTTCAAATTGTCTCTGCACTTATTTTATAAATTTCCATGAAATTTACTGAACACATGCATGAATCATGACATTTAAATTGGCACCATCATCAGGTCAAAATGTTTTAGTTATACAGTATTTAGATTTTTCAGTTAAATACCTCTTAAACTAATGGCAAATGTTCTTAGTTAAATGAGCTAAGCTAAATGTGAGAAGGGTAAACTTACCTGCCAAATTTCAGCCAGTTTGCTACCTTTATACAATATACATATATATATAATCCCACATTTAATGTAGAAATTTATGGTCAAATCAAAAACAGTATTTTGCATTATGTCATAATAAATGTTTTAAAAATGTTGAAATTAATGGAAACATCTTATTCTTTCATCTGTTTAACTACATTTTGTTAAAAAAAATATGATTTTTAAATTTTGTCACAATGAAAGCCCCTCACTGTGTGTGCATATGTGTGTGTGTGCATTTGTGTGTGTTTCAATGGGGTAAATAAGGTCCAGTTTGACAGTTACCTTCACTGTGTGCTGAAGGGCAAAAGCCCAGCGTCACCGGGCCCCCGTGAGAAATATTCCTGTTCCAAACCTGGAAACAGATTGGAGATTGTTCCTTTCATCTCCCTCTTTCTCGCTCTCTATTTTCTCCCCACTCGCTGTTCCCATTTTTTTCATTCTCTCCCCCGCTTTTCTCCCCTTTCTAACTCCCTCTCTCATCTCTCTCACAGCACCTGTAATTCCTGCTTTCTCCCCTAATCAGATCCTAATAGGAAAAAGCCTGCAGATGTCAGCACTAGTTAATTAACGCTCTCTTCCTCTTCCCTCTCGCTGTCTCTTTCAATCTCAAACTCTCTTATGCACATACACACACACACCCCACACACACACTTATTATTTCATAGCCATAGAGAGAGTAGTGAGAAGGCCCGTGCAATTTCCTATGTGGTCATACAGGGCTATCTGAGAGCAGAGGTGATTACTGAGCAGCAGGTAAACTCTGGGTCAGTAATTTGAACACAACATTAAATTTTGGAGTCAATATGCTTTGCATTTGGGACTGATGTAATAACCTTTTGTAGTTTATTTCATTTTCCATCTTCAATCTAGCCATTTCCTGCTACTTATCTGGTACCAGGTGACAAAGACAGCAGGTTAAGCATGCTAATCCAAACACATTTCCCAGTCCCTTTTGGAGGGATCCCAAGGAATTTTCAAGCCAAATAAGAAATTAAATCTCTCCAGCCTGTCCTGGGTCAGCCCATAGGTCTCCTACCAAAGTCAGGCACCCATGAGGCATCCTGATCAGATGCCCTCGCCACCTGAACTGACTCCTTTTGACACGAAGAAGCAGCGGTGCTACTCCGAGCTCCCTCTGGATGTTTGAGCGCCTTACCCTGTAAGACTGAGCCCAGCCACCCTGCGGAGGAAACTCATTTTAGCTGCTTGTATCTGCGATCTCATTCTTTCAGTCACCACCAAAAGCATAGGGGAGGGCTGGAACGCTGGAGCGACTTGAAAGCTTTGCCTTCCGGCTTAGCTCCCTCTTCACCACGACGGCACATTACATCCTTGCATTACTGCTGACAATTCGCTGCGTCAAACTCATGAAATTTGCTATCATTTCCAATTTGTTAGTCTTGTGATTGACGTCAGAGATTAAACAACAGAACCAAACTCTGGTGCAAAGAAATACACAAATAAATCCACCTGATTTATGTACTGATCAAGTCAAGCATCCAAACATAGAGTCTTGTTTCCTTTCTTCTTCTGTGTGACCACAGAAACTATAAATAATAACTCCTCAGTGATATAAATTTGACCTTCAATACAAACATTCTGATGTTTTAGTGGAGAAAAAAATCCCACAAATGTAACCAGATTGATGCATCTACACATCGTAATCCGAGACAATGTAGTAAAACGTAAATCATTAATATTTGTTGAGGCAGAGTGCAGCAGTTCCACTGTTAAATTGAATACAAATAAACCCATCAGGGCCGCTGTAAACTTACTTTTAAAGCTAGTTCATAATTCATCTGGAAATCCTGCGTTAACTCCCTGACATTATGCAAGCAGACAGTTTTGGGCTGTCATCCATCTAAACAGCTAATGCTTGGTACACTATGAAATGTTAATGAGCGAGTGTGATGCTATTCTCTGTGACCCTTTCACAATTCCTGCTTCACAATTGCCCACAGTATAGCCCCCACCGGATGCATGTGTGCATAAAAAATGCAAACAAACTTGCCTAATAAGCTGGAGACTTACATACATACAGAACATCAGACTTATATGGTTTACATTCACAAATACCACTTATGTACATGAACTGTGTCTACAGTAGAGAAAGTATATGTACACACACGCACATATATATATTGCCCTAAAGTTAAAAGGAAGCTAGTAGAGCCTAATACATCTACAACCAGTGCAGAGTCACAGCTAAAGCGACCAAACAGATCTGAGACAAGTCTGTAGGAAAGTCCCAGCGAGAGTTTTTAACCAAATATGCTGCTTTATAAAATTAATAAGGAGCCACATCTTCTCTTTGTGAACATTCATTTTACCACCGCAGCTGGAAGTGTTTGACTATGTATTTTTAATGACAGCGTCTGCCAAAAGTGCTTCTGACGTTCCGTCTCACTGCCACCACAGCTTCCTCTCACATGTCCTCAGTCCTCGTCTCCCACGTCTCTGTTTGATTTGCCTCTATGACTCTCCATCCTCTCCTTTGACTTCTTCCAGTCACACAAACACACATACATACATAACAGACCGAAATCCAAGATTGAAACCATCACTTTTTGATGCAAAATCAGCATGTCATCCACATCACTGCTGGAAACTTATTGCTGTAGTCAAAAGTGAGCAACACAACAGTGACAAAGTGAGGAGTAGTATGAATAAAATACATCATGATCACAGCGATCTGCTTGTTACTGCACACAGCTATATGGCAGATAATCATTTTTTGAGATAATACCTAATAAATGTAAAAACCAGCAGTATTGTTTTAACACAATGAATTTTGCAAATGGAAATAAACACCTCCATGTGAAGCATCGTTCTGTTCTTATAACTAACCCAATCTCATTATCACCATAGCTCTGTCTTTTATGGAAAAGTACAGGGTGGAAGATCATTTCTGTTTCTGTAAAGTAAAGCTATCAAAGAATTTATTTTTTATTTACTGCAATAGTCTATTAAACTTCTGCAAACTTAGCAACCACATATAGAGAATCTCTAAGGAGTCCATTTTTTTAGTTTTGTGCAACTTTTTTGCTCCATCATTTTCTGATATAATGCTGTGGCTCTTAAATCTGAACTAAAGTGTGATGATACAACATGTCATGAGTCAGTATTTATCTCCACCTGTGCTTTTTGTGTGTGGGTGGGTGTTTTAAGGAAGAGTATCATTCATCCATTATGCAGGGTCGACACGGCTATGGGTAACTGATACAGAGAAAAAAAGACCCATGAGGGGTTTAATGAAGAGTGGAGTCTGAAATCGACATTTCCTCATTATTTAATTAATCACCACCTTTCTTTGTATGTGTGAGTGTGTGTGAGCTGCTCACAATAGATTAATTTATGAAGCTTCATGTAATCACATGATATAAAAAATGACCTGAAATTGATTACCTTTGTTGCTCTTTTGAACTACAGAAATGCACACACACAACACAGGAACTCGTCCTTCCTCTGTCACTTTCAACTCTCTCACCTCTTATCTATCACACATAAAAACTCAGTGTCTTTCTTTTCCCTTCATGCCTGAT
>JAPZDV010000009.1:15073246-15085922 GCA_029814665.1 Acanthurus lineatus | reverse complement strand
ACAGGGTAAAGCATGAGGTGGGTATTGTAGCCTTCCTTCTTCAAGACCCCTTTTCACTCTATACAAATCTCCTATTTTACCACCTCAGATGCCACACTGGCGCTTAATACCACCTGTCAAGCACATTTTAATCATCAATCTAATCAATAAAGATTAAAAATATGGAATGAGTTTGACCAAAAGTAAAAATTATTCTGGACATTTGAAAAAAAACAAAATAGAATAAAAAAATCTGCTGCTCAATCGTATGAATAACATGTTTCATTTAATGTAGCTCAATGATGCTTTCACGCAACTGTGGTAATTCTTTTATACTTGAGTAAAATACAGCAGAGCCCTGGTCAAACCAGAAGCGACCCGCCTCACGTCACCGCCTCTGCAGATGTCCCAGGATGCACAGGGGCCTTGTGGGCAAGTCTGGATATCACACAGCTCACGGAGCCGACGGCACAGCTGCACTGTTAGACTCTGAGTTATGAAGTTTGTTTTTTAAGTCCATCCTTTCAGAAAATGTTTGATTTATTGAGGCTCAGTGAGGCTCCAACACAGCTATGGTCATTATTTTTTAAACTTAAGTAAAACGCAGCAGAATCCTGGTCAAACCAGAAGCTGGCCAACAGTGTGACTCGTCCCATGACACACTGTCTACTCTTTCTCCCTCCTTGATTTTCTGTTTTATTTCCATTTTAATCTCTTCCCTTTCTTTATCTTACCCTACCTTACATTATCTTAATTTTAGGCTTTAGTTTTTTATTTTGCACAATAGGAAAATTAAAATAAAATAAAATAAAATGAAATGAAATGAAAAATAAAAAAATAAAGTTAAAGATAGACAGAAGGTAATAACAAATGCAGGGAGGGACATAAAACTCAACTGGGCCTGTTAAAAGCCTCTATCTGATTAATGTTAAAAGCTATTTAAAACACAATTTTAAAATACAGAAAATGACAGCTAAAAGCACAAGTGTTAGCCTTGCTCTCAGCCTAGCATAGCATTCTAGCTTAGCCTCTAGTCACCCAAAGTTATTGTAACTCTGCTAACTGCTAATTGCAATGGTTTGTGTTTACTGCTCAGTCTTTGCAGATCAGTTGTGATTATTTTTAAGCTAACTGGTGCATTAATGCGTTTTGAAGAAAAATGAGATACAAACTAGATTAGATACAAACTCTTCAGGTAAGTTCCTCATCTAAAGCTACCCTGCATACTTCTTGATGCAACGCATATTTGTTAAAACAGCAGATAGTCTTTGTTCTTACATATTCTGAGAGTATCTTTTTGTTGTGTTAGCTTTAGAAAGAAGATTTAAGATCCTCTAAAATTTCTGATCAATCATGGGACCTGCAATGCTGAATGCAATGCTAATATATCCATCACTGTCCCCAACCTGTAGTGTTTTAAAATGAATCCAACCTTGCTGATCAGTCTGACTTTAAAAAGCCACCCCTTTTTTTGATATATGACTTTTGTTGCATGCAGTTGTGCACAAACAGAAACAGACAAATGTGGGACTGAAGGAGTTAAAATGTGTGTGAAACAAATAAATTGAGGACAGTCAGTACATTTGAAGCAGAGTGGTTGAGTTAGCTGCTCAGTCATGCCTACATGAGAGCTCATGTACATTGTGTATATTCTACATCAATAATTTTTTACACACTAACACACACACATACACGTACACCTACACACACATACACTCAAACACACAGACACATTACTTTCACATAATGCACGCAAGCCCCCAGCCATCAAACTCTGAATTAGTTTTTATTTGTTGTTCTCTGTTCTCATATTTAGCTTTTTTATGAGCTTTCACTGATGGCTGAACCCTAACCCCCCCTACACACAAAAACAATGGCCTACAGTGGTCAAGCACGCAGTAGTGGAAATAAATCAGCGTTATTTGTGGGAGGCAGGATGAATACAAGAGCCAAGCTTTTTGTCCCATTGTGCTCGAGTGCAAATTCTAATTGTAAACTAAAAGTTTCTGACAAATGAAGCTGTCAGAGGATGGCTATATTTAGACTAGAAAAAGGACATTTGAAATATTAAAAACATGCAGCATAAACATCCACATAATGGACATAAACAGCAAAAATATTTATAATGTGAAAGAGAAGCCACGAAGATTGATGGACTTTGAAGATTTTACTGAGAAAATTAATTCATCTTTTTAAGAAGAATCCTAAAAATATCCATACAATCAAACATAACACTCAATATATTTACATTATGACCTTTTTTTTTTACTCCTTATTAGTTTTAATCATTGTTGGAAATATTTGGAATAATGTTAGAACACAACAAAACATGCAACAGCGCTATTTTTTTGTGCAAAATGTTACAACTGCAATTAAGTAAGTTTTATGAAGTTTCTATTAATGCAAACCAAATTTCCTACTAGCATTGCCTCATGAAGCATTCAAGTAACATTATGTGACTTTAATTGTGCTATACACTTCTTATAAGTGGCTTGTCTGTTATAAGTGAGACATACTGATAAATCAAGAATGAAATCAATTTTTTTCTAGATTAAAAAACTGCTGAGACAACAAAATGCATCTTAAAAGTCATCAGTCACGTGAGGGCTTCAAACCCGTGCTTGCAAGGGAGACCATGACGGTGAAGTGCAGTACCTTGGACTGCTCAGCCATCCTCAGCCCCCCCTTTAGGTAGTTGATTTAAAAGAAAAGAAGTTATGCTTTTAAAAAGTTCATTCAATGATCTTTTCCCACCTAGCATCATTACTGCCAAAATGTACGACTGTAAACTGTGAATGTGCCCCCCTGAGGCCGTGCACCAGATTGTTAACAGAATACAAAACAAATTATTTAGAAAAAAAAATCTATCTTTTAATTAAAACCTTAATTAAAATGTCTAAATATACGTCTGAATATACAGGATGTCCTCCAATGTTGAACCTTCAGGCAGATTTTGCAGAATAAGAACAGATTGCCCACCAAATTTGTATTGCGGATACAAATCAGAGAGACTATAAAAACCAAAGTGCGTCCTTCACCGTTAATTGATCCATTGTACAAATTACTGTCTGAATAGACAGTCATTACCAGTGACCAGCGAACAGTGACAACACTGCAACATTAGTCTAACATTTCAGAGAAAAACTCTCACCTCAAAGGTTCAACTGAAGGTTAAATTCCTAGGCTGATCAAGAAACTGTGCAGAGCCTGAGTGTCGGTTTTCTCTGCTGGTGGTGATGCACTGAGGGACTGACCGCTCCACTGGCTTTGCTCTGTAACCTACAGGACAAAATTGAACCAACCGGGGCTGCTCCCAGGTGTGAGTGTGTGTACTATAAGTAACCCTCACTCTCCTGTGCAACTAGACCTCAGGCCACAGCTATAAATAATAAAGATTGTCCTCTTTTCTCTTTTTTCACTTGCATGCTGCAGTGCTGTTGCAGTTTTATGTATTGCTCTCTGAAACTCTATATCACAGGGAACTATTCGGACAATCTGTTACCGTTGTCCCCTTGATTAGTGTCTGATGAAGCATCTTCTGCTTGTTGAGCAGCCAGGCATTACTTCAGCCACACTGAAGCTATATGAGATAGTGAGAAACACCTGACACAAAATAATTTCAGGTGCACGAACATTAATGCACACATGCTCCCATGCATCGTGCACGAGCTAACACACAACCCATACATGTGCGAATGCAGAACCAGACACACACTCACAGGGTAATTTACACCAGAGTGTGTCCTTGATGCGAGGCCCTAGGAGCTATTTTGAGTGTCCCACTTAGGCAGTGAGGCAGCTAAAATCCATACATTCTTCTGTGGTGCTGAGACACAAACACACATGCACAAATTTCACAGGCTCGCACATATCACACACCTATTAAGGTCACATGCCAGTTCAGGATATGCATTATCTACCAATTTCAGTTCTGTCAATGAGTCAATTTCTCTAATCAAGTGATGCAGTGAATAATAAAGTTGATCCTCAAAGAACCTACTTCACCTTGTGTCACCTGCACAATACACTCTTGTGCTGCAATGCTTTATTTTATTGTTTTTTCAGCATGTCCCCCACTTTTCCCTCAGTGAGTTTGGGAGAATCCTATTAAACAAATTCCTCCTAATTAAGTTTACAGAACAAATTGAGGCACAAAGCTTAGCTAAATAAAGAGTGCCATAAAAGCAAAAATATATGAGTGTGAGTTAAGCTAAAAATGTAATGTTAAGCTGCAGTACTTTATAATAAATGGTTCCACTTAAGAACTGAAGTTTAAAACAATCTTTTTTAGAGCAAAATATTTTGATTCAGATTATTCAACTCAAATGTTTTCGCAGCTTTGGAATGTTCTTTTAAATCATTGTAAAACTGCAGGAAACGAGGCCACTGCACGAATTTCCACACATCAGCGTACACTCTGCAGGGCTTGAACTTAATTTGAACTTAACACACTAAAGTGACCTTTACCAGAAGAAAAAAAAAAGGCAGTGAAACAAGGCAGAGAGGCAGATAAACAAAACTGAAATATAGAAGCAGAGAAACAGAAACTGGTGGAAATTTGATTCGTACCTCATTCCTCAGAGTAACACAGAGCAGCAGGTGTGTAGGTAAACTGACTTGGACAACCAATAGACAGCAAGGGGAGGAGGATGTGATTTGGGATTGACAAGAGGGGTTTGAAAAGGGAGGGGGACAAAGTGTTGATAGAAAGAGGGAGGGTGAAGAGCATAAACTTTACTCTAAGATAAAAACAGAAGGATGACAAGGGATTGCAGAGGCAGCTTATGTAGATAGCGTCAATAAGAAGGAGCAGGAACACAGGAGTGAATCAGTAGAGGAGGTGAAGGAGAAGTGGGTTAAATGAGCAAATAAACTCATGAAAAGGAAGGGAAACAGGGAATAGTGGAAGAGAGAGCGGTTGAAAGGGGAAAAGGCAATGATAGCATTGGGAGACAGAGAATGCAGGTGTCAAAGAAGAAAAAGATGTTAAAACACACAACCACAAAACAGGAGCGCGTGAGAATATTCACACTTTTTTTCTGTGCATATGATTGACAACACACCTGCCTCCTTCTGTGTTCTTGATCACCGCTGTTGCATCTCTCAGTCTCTCCCCGTGGATGCATGCATTTATGTGTGTGTCTGGCTGTGCGTGCACATGTGCATGCATGTGTGTGGGTGATGGCCTAGAACAGTAATGTATGCCTTCTCCTCAGCTGGGCTGATCTCATTGTGTCAAACTCGGGGCTTTGACTAATCACTCTCAAATAAGAAGACTCAGCACACACACTCACATGACCACACATGCGCCACACAACAACGCAAACTATCCCAGGATCTTTTTCTCCATCCACACCACCGTCTCTTTATAGATTGCTGTCTCTGTCATATTTCAAATACATCTATCTTTTCCTCTGCCCTTCATTCCAACTGTTTGCCATCTGTCTCTTGAAACCAGCACCCTTCTTTTGTCTCAGACTTTCTCCTGATCAGTGCTGTCCCTCTGAATGCCTCTCTCTTTTCCTGATTTCATAACATTTCACTTTTTGATGGTGAAATGTGTCTAATAACTAGGAATGTATTGAAACTTAGTCCCATGCTTCATGGTGCTCCTTTCTAGTTTAAGGAATTAAAATGGTTCACAGCATAAAAATAGGGTAAGCCAGTTGAATGTGAGACTTACTCAAAAGATCTTGTAAGGTAATGGGCCAAAGTATTCTAAGAATTATGTGATTTTTGTTGAAGACTTACATGACTGTTCATCTGGAAGCTGGTCCACAGACATTGTTCCATGCAGATTAACAACATCTTCAGGGAAAATACTTTTCTGTGCACAGTAGCTGCAAAGTAGAATAGAGAATAATATTAAAAAAAAAATTTGATTGCATGTGGATATGTGTGTAATATATATATAATGTGTGTGTATGTGTGCATGTGTATGTTTATATATGTGTCAAATACATGGTGTTTTTTTCTAAACCTGACATATTGAGGAATAGTTTTAACCCAAAAAACTGTTTTCTCCATTTTAAAAAACACCCGATGGGCCTTAAAAAAAAAAAAGTAGTAAATTCAGAAATTCTTTCACAGTTAGAAAAATAAGCTTTTACACTTTTTGCCAATAGTTGGAAAAGAGATCCAATACCAATCTCATGTCTGTTGGTTCAATATACAGCTACAGAGGGCAACTGGTTAGCTTAGCTTAGCAAAAGGCTCAAAACAGAGTGAAACAGCTAGCTGAACGTGTTTTATCTTGTTAAATCTGGAAACAATTCAGCGTCAGAACTTGTTGTCATGTAGTTAGAAGTTGTGTGTCACACTGTTTCCTGGCTGAGAGCAGTGACACACAGAGTTTGCCAGACAACCAGAGGAGAATCCAGGAAATCTAAGTGCCTGAACAGAAAAAAAACAACAACATATAAACCCCAGGAAAACCATGGCATATTCTTACACTTTCATACTGTAGAGTTTTTTTTCCTGTGTTCATTTTTTGTGCTAAGCAAAGCTCAGTCAACTCCCAGCTGTAGCTATGTATTCAATGGACAGTTATGAAAGTGGTATTGATCGTCTTATGTAACCCTGGGCAAGAGAGTAAATGAGCTGATTTCCTAATATTTCAAACTATCTTTACAGGTAATAATTTCAGCTGTTAGTGTGATATCTGAAAGGCACAAAAAACATCAGAAATACTGCGCCGTGATGGGGTTGGACTTATGTGTAGTTATAGAAATTGGATCCTTATCATTTTGGCCCACAGACTTTTCTCAATTAAACCCAGTGTGATTCCTTTTCTGAACTCGAGTTAAGTGGTTGTAAAAGTGGGCTGTGTGTATTGAGATGTGTTTCAAAGGGTTCAAAGCAATAAAAGAAGCAGTGTCTCTTCACCATACTTTAAAATTCACTAGATCACAGTCTGAATTTATATGTGTGTACAATGTTTAATCATTAAAACATTTGGATAGAATAAAGGACAGTGTTTGTATTCATGGATGTCAACTCTAATCATATCTTGGAAAGAGGTGAGTATGTGTGTGTGCGTGTTGGTGTGTGTGTGTGTGTTTAGCCAGTGATCCAATTTGTGCGTGTAAATTTACTTTGTCCTGGAAGCCCAGATTTACTGTTACCTTTCTAATACATGCTGAGGAGCAGGTGCATGCCTGTGCGTGCATGAGTGTGCATGTGTGTGTCTTATGACTGATTGCAGTTCGACCTTTACTTCTGGCAGCTTCTCCTGGATTGCACTCAGATCAAGATGGCAAGTACTCTAAATGTGCGTATGTGTGTGTGTGTGCCTGTGTGTGTGTTTTGATGGATGCCACAGATCATGGCTATTGGATTGCATTGTGGTGAGCCAGCCCAGCCAGGTCACATCACATTAAACACACACACACAGACACACACAGACACACACCTACACACGCACACACACAGACACACACCCTCACTTGCACATGCCCTCTCATGAAAGGATGAATGAATGAAGGCCGAGGCGATAAAGAATGATTGGAATGTGGTCTGGAAGGGGTAATTTCATTTCTCTGTCACATTTGTGTGTAAATATGTGTGTGCATGTCTGTCTGTGTGTTTTTATGCATATGTGAGTGTGCTTGTGTATTATTCTGTGTGTGTTTGTTGCATATTATGTAGAGACTGGAAATGTGCACATATAAATAATATGTAAAGGTTTATATGCTATTATTCATTATAGATATCTATCATTCTGCACAGCTGGGTGGCTTTTGCAGCTCAGTGGAATTATTTGAATACAGAAAGCAATGCAAATTTCAGAGAACTTAAACCCAATATGATGAAAAAGAAAAAAAGATGTCTTTGTCTCTCATATCGTGTTTTGTGGGGGAGTTGTTATGTATTGTAAGCTCATCTATTGTCTAGCCTTACATTGCGTCATCTCACAGCAGGGAAGTCACGAGTGCTCATGCTGCCGCTGCAGCAGCTGGCCTTGTCAGGCTGAAACACACTTCTCACTGCAGCCTACTGGGGGCACTGTGAGCCATGCATTACGCGCTGCTGTCAAAGTAGAGCAGCAGAGGCAGCAGCAGTGTAACAGCTGGGTTTTTGCAGTGTTGCGTGTGTGTGTGTCTGTATTTTTGGATGGGTTCATGTTCAGCAGGGAGCACAGCACTGAGAGGGAAAATGACGGAGAGAGAGAGAGATAGAGAGAGAGAGATGCAATTGCTGTCATTGCATATCTGCTAATTACCCACTTTTAAATGAGAGGATTCTGCACTGAAGTGTCAAATTTACACTTGACTTGTTGTATTAAAATCTCATTGTATATACAAATATTAATGCATTTATTCTCCATGATTCTGATGTTAAACTGCTACATATTGAGCCATTAAGACATTTTTTGAGGTAAATGACATAAACAAGCCATCTTTTAATGCCATTGTTTGAAGCATATCAGTACCACAAATGTATGTATTTAATGGCTGCCTCTGAGCTACACATGAGCACTTGTAAATTCCTTGTAGTGTAACACATGCACTCTGCTTTCAGCTACTGCCCAAAAACATACAGCTTAATGTCACAAGCCATTAATTCATCGATGATCAATACAGGTAAGGATGTCGTCCAAGAAGCTTTGAGGCAAAATTAATCAATTGATCATATATTTATACATACTTATGCACTCTTTCTGTACATGAAGGATCCAGCTCTCTTGCAATAACATAATAAATGTTTACTAACCTGGCCCCATAGTCGAAGAAGGAGCTTCATATTGAAATCAAGGCAGCAGCGACTCTACACAATTTCCATCCCAGACTAAAAACACATCCGTTCAAACGTCGCTTTGGCCGTTAATTTAATAAATAAAAACATGATTGTGCTTTAGTATAGAGTGGGGATTGTTGCAGCTGAAAGTGTCACCAAGGGACCTCCTTAAAAAAATGAGGCTGGTAGGCTGTAAGGTGAGGACTCTTAGGTTAGGTAAGGCTGGATTAGTTAGGGTGGTGAATCTAAAGTATCACTGACACCCACCCGCCCACAAGCAATAGGTGCTCTGCTTGGGACCCCAACAGCTGCCCTTCCTGTCCATAGTCACTTCTCTGCAAGAACAAAAATGTAGTATACTGTGGATGAGTCACTCCCCTCCTGGGCCTGTCTAGTTTGTAGTGCCAGCTAGCATCATGGCTAACGCCTGGAAGGGAATAGTCAGAGGAAGAGGAGGAGCAGGTCTTGCTACAAGGCAAACTGGGCGTGCCTGTTTAGGAAGTCAGTTAGGTCTTCTGTGCACAAGTTAGTTCAAGTTTCAATAAGAATTCAAGCTGTGTGTCTTAAAATGATTCCACATTCACTCATTATTGCTTCCTACAGTTTGGAATATTATGAACAGCAAATTGACTTTGGGACACTTATCAGTCTTTGTCATTTTTGAATTTTGTCTGACACTAAAATTCCACAATGCAAATTTTCACATCTGTCAAATGAAATGCAATGAGGGAGTTGTGGGAAAGCATACAGTCCATGTTATCACTTTTGCTTGCATGAATTTCATGTTCGTGACTTGGCCATTCCATTAAAATTGTGAAGGATGAATATGGTGTGATGCAAAAGGTAATCATTTCAAACACAGCCAAGGATAGAATAGAATAGAATAAAATAGAAAAGAAAATGAATGATAATCAGTCAGACTGAATGGGTCTTGGCAACTCAATAGGCCTGATTTGATCAAAAAATGTGCCTGATCTTACACATGTGTTTGTATGAATATGGGTCAATGTTTGTGCTAAATGTGTGTCCCCTCCATCTTCATTTGCATAAGTATCTGTGTTAATGTGTTTGTGTGAGTGTGTGTGTTTGTGTGTGTGTGTGTGTTGCACATGTGTTATTCAAACACAGAGGGCTTGGATTCACCATTAAAGGCCCATTCACAGTCAAGTGGCAGAGGCAGCCTCTCTGCCTGCCACCAGCTCTAATTAGTCATTCACACTGGTTATTGCCAATCAGCATCTCCTTTGAGCTCTTGAGAGATAACACCACACAGACACACACACAAACACACGCGCACACACAAGTATATACAAACATACATGCATAAACACTTGCAGAAACACATTTGCATCCTTCCCCGCAGAAAAAGCAAAGATGGTTGCAGGCACAGAGGGAACATCGCAACATAAACAGCCTGACAAACCGGAGGCCTGTCCAAACACGAAGACATTCAATATGGGAGTATGGACCACAGCTTTTGTGTGTTAATTGACAGGATAGGAGTACAGGACGTCAAGAGGGATGGTTGAAATGCATAATGTACCTTCCTACAGGTCTGACACACAAGTTGAGGGAGCAATTCATCATGATTCAGTCACGCAATCAGAGCGACAAATTAAATGAGCTTGGCTTTTTTTTCAAATCCAGAAAATGCCAGAGCTCTTACATAGTCATATTTAATTAACATTAAACAAAATGACACATCCACAAAACGATTTTCTAATTAAATGCTACCAGTGATGTCTGGAGAACTCACTAAAAATCTAAATGTAATTACTTGTTTGGCCTTTATTTTCTTTAAAAAAAAAAATACTAACTTTTTCTACTCTTAACTCTTGATACTGAAAGATATTCATTTTGAATGTCATTTAAAGTTTTTCTTAAGGATGTGGCTTGTGGTTGACTTCTTTGGTGTGTCTACATGCCTTTTTTTCTCTGTGTTATTACTTTCATGCGATGAAGATAGCCACAGAGAAAACAGGGACGACAAAGAACATGAAATTTCAAGAGGACACAAAACACATTCTTTAGCAGATGATTTGGCAATCAGTAGAAAAACAAAATGGAATGTAAAACCTGTATTTAACGTTATGTCAAAATAAGGACGGCAAAAGTTCTAAAGTATGAACACAAGTCTAGCTTTTTAAGCCATAATAACTTTGTTCTAACTGTTCATTTGTTGTCCGTTACAGTGTAGAGATTCAGTGACAGTCAACAGTAGCAAGGCTTAATATTTTGGCCAAAAACTGTTGAATGTATCTGTGTGAACATGTATGTAAAGTGTCTATAAATAACAAGCAATGCTCCTTCTCTACTGTATATATTTTTTAAAAAAGTCCCTGGCCAAGGAATCAGGACGTGCCTACTATGGCAAACGTTACATGGAAATTTTTGAAAAGAAGAGATAAGAACCAGAAAACACACACACACACACACACACACAAATCGGGATACTCAAGTGGGAGTTAGCGCGTGGTCAGATCATTTTTTTCCAGGTCAGTGTATCCACTAACAGCCACTGAATGGAAAATCACCAGTGAGCATGTGCACTTGCCTCCATGATGCAATCCATGTGTGACTCTGATCAACAATGTGCAACAATAACACACTTATTTATGTTCTAACAAAAATCCAACCTTTTCTCCTTTTCTCCAATTTATTGGTGTTTCTCCTTTGATCCTTTGTTTCAAACTCCCTATTCTCCCTCACTTCTAATATCCCCATTTTTCTTCCTTTTCTCTCACCGTCCTCCCTCCCTTTTGCCTTCATCTGCCCCTACATGCACACTCCCGCCCATTTTTACATCATCCAGCATCAAGAACAGTTTGTCACATTAGTTTAGCTGCTCTGCAGAAAAGTGAGAGGGAGCCTTGACCTTCCTAAAGACAAAGGCTTTCTGCATCTTAAACAGAAAGTGTTTTCAGAGAGCTGGAGCTTGCAGATGGTTGCTTCTCTCCTTATACAGCAGGCTATTATCATGTTAGGACCCGCTGTCACTGCTGTCACCACTCATCACACACACACACACACACAGACGCTGAAAACTCAACCCAGCAAGGAGGAAAAAACATTTCCATAAAGTATATACATTTCAATATATGATCACAGAGCAGAGAGTAAAACATAAGAAAGAAATTGAGCTGTCTTAACGGTAAAGGCCCAACACTCACATTTAATCATATTTTTCAATTTTTCAATCTAAATGAACTGGATAATTGTTATAATCAAAATTTGACTGTACAGGATACCTTATTGCCCAGTGTGTCTAATTAATGAGGGTTCAAACCATCACATAGTTTCCCTCTCAAGCCACCAGCTGCTCATCGTCCTCCACATATTATTTCTCTCTATCCTTTGGTGCTCCATCCAGGCTTCGCTGTCCCTGTGTGACTACGCTGTGAGTAATACCATCAGCGATGCCATGTCTCAGCAACATCCACGACACTTAAGGTCAATCAGAGGCCAGTGGGCCTCATCTGGCTCCCACAGTCCTTAAATTCAACCCCATAATTAATTACTCAGCGATCTGTGCAAGTCCCTCATACCAGTTTTAGCTGGATGTCTCAGCCTTAGACATTAATTCAACTCGGATATGTGACTGTCTGTCAGCAGTGTGGGCGTCATTTAAAAAAACTGATCGGGTTGAATTTCACATGTCCATTCATTTAAACAGCAGTTGAATGTGACCAAGAACATTTCCATAAGTCCTGTACAATTTTAAGGAGCTTTATTTAAACATTCCCATTTACAATACTTTGTACATCTACTCCATCACATTTTAGAAGGAAATATTGTATTTTACTGCACTACATCTATTAGACAGCTTTAGTTGAATTACTTTATAGATTCAAATTATGAAGTGAAACATATACCCAATAATGTATTATCATATTAAGCTACTTTTATATGATTAAGGTAAACCAGACACATATTTAACAGTCGCAACATTTTTACTTTTAGG
>JAPZDV010000009.1:15026009-15064385 GCA_029814665.1 Acanthurus lineatus | reverse complement strand
ACTTTACATATAAATATACATATATATATATATATATTGCAAAAACTTCTCTCTCTCTCTCTCTCTCTCTCTCTCTCTCTCTCTCTCTCTCTCTCTCTCTCTCTTTCACATACACACATATATACTTCTAACAATTCTGAAATTGCCTGGGAAACAACAAGAGACAGTCATGAGCCTTTTGCAAATTGCCACTCCGATTGTAGACAAAGAACAATAAACACTGCGTCTCTTTCCTAAGTTGTCTTTTTATGGAGCTACCAGCTGTGACAGAGGAGACTACAGGCTTTATATGATGGAAAAACTCCTTTTACTTCTGAAGAGTTCATGTTTTAGCTGTCTTTTTCTCTGCTGTATACAGTAATTGAACAGAAATGAGTGTGTGACTGTAAGCTTGGTGAACAACTCCCAATCATTTGTGTATATAAGTATGTGGTGTTTGATTACTTTTGTGGGTGTGCATGCGTGTGCATGTGTGTGATAACGATAAGCTTATAGTCTCCTGCAACTTCCAACAACTAAAGAGAGCTAAATAATCAGGAGCTGCATCATCTGACTATTCTTTCTGCCTCTCCCCTCATTCATACACAGTCTGTTATATTTTACTTAGTTTTACTTTTATTTATTTCTTGCTGCACGACTGCTTTTGTATAGTTAGGTTGCAATTTAAGGTGCAGCTCAGAGGAGACCCTATAGGTGAGAAGGAGACCGATATAGTCCATTGCTGCTGATTTAAGACTTAGTCAAGAGAATGAATAGCTACTATTCATCCTTGCTCAAAGATATAGCCTGACAGGGCACTATGCTGACACGTACCGCCCATGTAGGTGCCAGCACACACACACACGCACACACACACACACTATGGATAGATTTAGAGGGCAGTAAAATGGCCAGCGCTGCTCTGCAATCTGGTAAATGACCTGGCCATCAAAGCTCCACTGCAGCAGAGAGCGGAGAGAGTAAGAGAGACCAAAAGTCTCCCTGGCAGAGTTAAATTACTGTAGCTTTGAACTGTTGCCTTCATGGATTCGAGATGAGGCACGGTTGGACAGACTGGAAATGTTTGTGCTTTTTCATTCCCTTTTTTCTGTTTAAATTTACAACACTGAAAGCAAAGGTTGGTCTTACAAAAATGCAGAGACATGGCAGAATATAATCACAGAGCGAACAAAAGTAAAGCAACTGCAGGAAAAAAAAAGGAAAAAAGAGTTCAGAGATTTTTAAAAATCTGTTTTACAATACTACTAAAAGAATTAACAAGGCTTCAAAAAGCACATTAATTTTAATACATATGATTCTTAAAATAGTATGATTGGAATCGGAATTAAATCAAATCTAAACTCTAGAATCATGAAAAAGAATGGGAACTGGAACCATTAAATCAAAGCAAAATGATACGTGTCACAGTGATGTCAAGTATCAAGTGTTCCAAAGGTTTGCTTTGGCCTGTGGTGAGTTTGCCACACACACACTTACCTCTGGATAGAAAAAAGAGTGCACTCATCCAAAAAACTTTATGTAACATTTCCAGGACTAACCCAACATACAAGGCAGAGATGAGCATCAATACTCCTGTAAGGTACCAACCAAAATAGCCCAGGACCAAGAAGTGTCTGAACTTCTGCTGTGAGACCTGCCTGTGATCCTTTCTGCACCCAGATTTAGGAAAAAATAGATAGCTTTTATTTTTTTGGTTTTGCTTAGTTTTGCACTTACTGTCTGATGGTGTATTTGGCCGAGATGTCATTTCTGCATGCCAAGATGCAGACAGACCGAGGACACCTCAACTGCAGATCACTTCAGGTAGGACAAACGGTTACAAGGCCCAACAACTCATCTTTTGTGTGTTAAATCGTAGCTTGGATTCAACTGAAACAAAGTGGTTTCGAGAAGGATCTAGTAGGCAGTTTGTGTTTGAGAACGTTTAAAATGTATGTGTGTAAAAATCCTATAGATGCGGCTTATATGAAGCAAGAGTGTTTACAAGGCTTGTATCATATTATCATAGAAAAACAAGGTATTAAATGAAGAGAGTTGAGCCAAGATCTCAGCAGAAATAAATATCCAGTATACATACTGTACTATTTTTTGCTATGTAAATAGTTGTTTTTCTCTTGTCATCATGAACGTTAATAAGCTCTCATCTGAGGCTGTTCTGTAAGATGCACTAATTACAGGGTTTCTATCCTCAAAACTATACTGCTCACAATATGTCTTTGGAAAATTGCATATAGTGAGAACAACAATCTCAGCAAAAAAAATAAAAGCATCGTCACTTAAAACACATAGCAGCGTTCTCTGATATGGAGCCACAATTGGCACAACCAACACCATTTCACTTTGAATCACTGTAGGAAAATAGTTTTAATAGTTAAATAATGTGACAATTAAGATTAAGATATCAGTAGGTTTAAGCACAAATACTTTTTGAAAAATGAACAACAGACCAAAAAAAGGGAAAAATGGTTATTTGAGTCTTATGTTTATCCCCTGACTTCCTCCTTTGCTCTTGTCATATTAACTTAAGTCACTTGGATAAAGACATTGTTTTGGAACTGAATTTCTGCTGTTTTCCAGAAAGTAAAAGCCTTTTTAAATAGTTTATCAGGAATTTAAATACTAATGTGACATTAACCAAAATTGTCAAGAAAAATTAGAAAAATGAATCAGACCAAAATGTAAATGATAAATTGCTTTCAAAATGGCAGATGAGTAAGCAGCAGGATTTTAGTGACATTAAAGGGCACTTCAGAAATGTCCGTACAATCAACCTACGTTTGACCTTTTTTACACTCATCGCTGATGTAAGAGCTAGACTAATTAATGTCAGAAATACCACGAAAATGATTTATCTCTTCACCAAAAAGCACCCAGAAGTGAATAGACTCTGTGTGGGAACATTTCACTGTGTGTTTGTTTCTTTAAACCAACCAAACATCTAAATCTTGTCTTATTTTCCATTTTTTCTCATTTTCTCACATGATTATTTTTAAGACTGACCAAAGGCACTTTTTGTTCTGCTTTCCAACACAAATTGTGTTGGTGATGCAGCTAGAGTTGGATTTCTGTGAAAAACCCTAATCTGTTTACACATAATATGCTAAGAAAAGCAATGGATGTTTTTTGTGGTGTTTAATTAGTCTCAAAACACCCACATCTAACTGTAAGGCTCTGAGGTCACAGAGATCTGGACATGAGTAATTATTTCGTAAAATATATACCGCCTGTTTTTTTATATATAAAACTTTCCACTGAAAAAAACAAGTGCTATTTCAATGTAAAATGAGGAGTTGAAAACATTGTTCTCTTCTGAAAAAGTCCACCAAGCAGCAGTACTTTTATTTGTTTATAATTTTATGAATTCATGCACGGCCCAAAGAGGCAGGTGGTAAGCTGGTCCCAGGTCTGCTTGTGCTCTGTTATCCTACCACAGCAGCCACTCTGCCACATGACTCTGTTCAAAGCTGAATAATGGCTGAAGCTTCAGTAGGAAAAGCATAACAGCTAATATTTACAGATGAATTAACAGCACAGACAAAGCTCGTGAAAAAAAAATGAAAATCTGGACCTCACTGATTTTTAAATCCTGTGCACAGGTTTTTTTTTGAGACTGATCAAATGCCAAAGTTTCATTTTGGCACATTTCAAAGAGGTGTGGAAAATGAGTCATCCTTCTCAAACATGTAGTGTGACTGATGTTCGAGCG
Source organism: Acanthurus lineatus (assembly GCA_029814665.1). Taxonomy (NCBI): domain Eukaryota; kingdom Metazoa; phylum Chordata; class Actinopteri; order Acanthuriformes; family Acanthuridae; genus Acanthurus; species Acanthurus lineatus. The sequence continues at coordinate 15,060,679 of JAPZDV010000009.1, read as the reverse complement.
TGACTCCAGCGCTCCGTCAAAGTGAGAGCGCCACTGTGGAATACTGACCTTTAACATTTAAAGTTTCTTATTTGCTCACTCTGAAAACCAGCAAAGAACTGAGTCATCCAACATTAATGCTTGTGTGTGTTTGTGCATGTGTGTTTAAGTTTGCATGTGTGTCTGTGTGTGTTTATTTGATTTAATTGCCAACGACACATTAAGCTGTGGGGAACTGGCAGAGTCATGATGTGCAACCTCAAATGGAATGGAGGTGATGTGACAGATCTCAGTGCATGTTCACCACGCTACACACACTTACACACACACACACACATGCATGGACACAGGCACACACATACACGCACACATACAGATGCACACACAGTACGATGTGTCACAGGACTGTCATAATATCCTGCTTAGATGTGCATCTCCTGCACTGATGTGCCACTGAGTAAAAGTCTATATTTAGATCTCGATGATTCATACCCACAAACTCAAAGCAGCATGGGAAACATAATTGGTTATCACAGCAACATTGGGGTGTTACTGAACTTTACTTGCCAACAAAGAACATGACACCACTGTAATGTGGTAACCATACTTCCTTCCTGATCTTTCAGACTAAAAGAAAGTTTTGCAGGGTTTTAGTGTGTGAAAGCACTGTATCTTGAGGGAGACTATATACGAAACTACAGTCAGAGAACTATAACTTTAAGGAATAGTTTGATGCATTGGTGATCATGTTATAATTTTAATTTTTTACAGTTATAAGGAGGAAGTGAACAAAGAGTATGTAAAAGCATTTTTTTGTAAATGTAAAGCTAAGTCAACCATTAATTAACTTGGCTTAATTCGCCGAATGGAAACAGGGAAGCTAATCTGGATTCAGCAGGACTTGACAAAATACATCCACCAGCACCTCGAAAGCTCAAAAATTAACACATGATGTAGGTTTTTTCTGGGTGCAATGTGCAGTAACTTCCTTTAGTCTATCCTTGTGGCAACATTAAAAAAAAGAGTTAATTTAAAAGGTCCAGTGTACAGAATTTAGGAGGATCAAATTGTGGAATATAAGACAGTAATGGAATAAATTTTCAGAAGAATGTCTTTCATTAGTTTATTATCTCCTGAAAATAGGAATCTTTGTAATTTTATTACTGTAGAATGAGCTTTTTATATCTACAGAGGGAGCAAGTCCTCTTTTATGGAGTCTGCCATGTTGCCCTATCATGTTTCTACAGTAGCCCAAAATGGACAAACCAAACACTGGTTATAAAGACAGCTAAATCCTACACACAGGACCTTTAATGCAAAAAATTCTTAAATGTACAAATGTATCTTTCTACAGCCACTATTTCAGCTTTTTAACACTGAAACAGACAGCATTTTAAATACATTTTTTTCCACTCTTTCATTTTTTCCCCTTTCTTTCCTGGTTTGATAGTGTTACTCTGCTGCCAAGGCTGCACAACTGCATTATTACTCTAAGCCTCTCCCTCTGCTCTCCCTAATGCTTACCTACTCCAACACTGGAGCTTACTTGTCTGCCAGTGAGGCTCCAATCTGTCTGCTGTGTGGTGTTAAAGTCTTTTTAATCTGTGTGAGAGAAGAAGAAAGATAATTGGAAACAATCGAGGAGAAAGTAAAAGGCACCGAGGCGAGCAAGTTTAGGAGATGTCGGTGTGGGAAAATGTTGGCTTTTATCGCTGTGAGACAAAACAGTGATATCAAACATAATGATGCACACAGATGCCTTCACACACCCTCAAAATCACACAAACACACACACATACCAGCAGGGGTAATGATCATGCAGCTTATCAGTTTACTGTTTTTCAGACAAGGCAATAACAGAGCTCGAACAATAATTAAGTCATTAGAAATCAAACTGTCAGGTTCAGACACACTTGCAACAACACATCTCATTCTCTCTCTTACTCTCACACAAACAAACATACACGAACACACAAAATCAAGTTCCTCTTAAAACAAAATCAAGGGTTTGTATGAGTCTGCTGTAATTTGCAACAGACAGCACTAGCTGCTACCAAAATTATAATACCAGGACATAAAATGACTCAAAATCTGTTCCTCACTCCATCTCTCTGTCTGCTGCTGTCTTATCATTGCTTTGCTCTCTGTTTATGCTCAGTTTAAATGCTAATGTATGCAATGCTTCATATTTCAGCACTACCTTCAAGTCCTCTGCTGTGTTTTTTGTGCTGTGTCACTGACAGATCTCATGTCAATCAAGTGATCTGTAGCAAACAGGGACAGTTTAATGATGAACACAGCACTTCTTATCCAGAAAGTATAGGATGCAAAAAATGTATAGTGCCACTTTCTTTTATATTGGTTTTTGATCAGCAGCAATGAAATATAAACGAAATATACACTTTGAAATCTTTTTTTTTTGCCATTAATCAGTACGGAAGCTAAACAAAATGCTAGCATAAAAAAAAGAGGACAAAAACAAACAAATTCTCCTGCATATCAGTGATACCACAACAATACACACAGTTATATAATACACTATTGTCACTAAATCCCATGAAAAGACCGAAACCTACCAATATGATAGTTAGTCTGTTATTTTTTGACTTCCCAATGCTGCCTGTACACTGAATATGATTCTAAAAAGAATACATAATTACATAAATACATAATTTTTTACATACATTTTAAAAAAAAGCTCGGTAATTTCCTAAATTGTGGTTTTAGCATTCTTGTATTCACATGTGTGAATGATATATTTGTTGAGGATTATTTCCATCTTCTTACTAATGCACATTTGGTGAGCTGTTAGGCTTTTACAGCAGCGTGACAATGTATGTGTGTTTGACTCAACATAAACAAAAGGGCCAGTGTTCATTGTAATGAGGGAATATGTCCCCCACTGCAACGCTGTAGCTCATTTTATAGCCCATGTAACATTTTTTTTCTCTGTTTTTTTAAATAAATTACCTATTGCAGCCACTGGATATCAAAAAACCATGTCACAAGAATTAATTCAATGTTGTTTTTGTATTTTCATGGGGTTCTGCTGACAATTATTAGTAAAATCTGACCAGCAGTGAGGTTTATTTCAGAAACAGTGCAGAATAAAGCAAAGATTTTAGGTCTCTCTCTTTCTCTGCTTGCTTGGTTCTCTAACTCACTAGCACTTCACCCTCTAGCTGTCCCTTGTGTAGTCCAGTAATTGCACATATTATTGCTGCTGTTACAAGTAAAGGATCTTAGAGTTTGTAGATTATTTAGCGAGATCTCCTCTCTGCTCCGTTCTGCCTTCCCTCAGAGGACTGACTTTGTGTGTGTGTGCGTGTGTGTGTGTGTGTGTGTGTGCTACCATCGTAAGCCTGACCAGACCAAAAGCATATCAGACCGAACCAATTATGTATGTGTACATAACACAGGCCTACACATGCAGACACAAAAACTCACAAATGCATATGCACATTTACTTGCATACTCACTAAAAATAGGCCGCCAGAGACACAGTCACAGTCACGCTCACTCACACACACTCACACACACACACACACAACAAAGACAAAGGTCATCTTTTTTTGTTTAAAACATGTCTGACCTTTGAGTAGTGAAGCTGCGTCCCTGTGCTTTACATTGAATTTGTTTTAACAGGATAAAATATGGATGATATGCTTGCTATTGTCGCAACCGAGGATGACTGAGAGTGTGTGTGTGAGAGTGCCTGAGTGTATTTATATGTGTGTGTCCTTGCCATGGTCTCAGCATAAAAAGCTTTGCATAGAAAGGAAGCTCAGACAGCACTTGAAAGGGAACAAGAGCGACAACAAGCAAGTTAAAGAAGAAAAATGAGATTTTAATGAAAGAGGAACATGAAAGTGTTCGGAAGCTTTGAAAGAATGTCTGTCGTTTTGGAGGGGTCACCTCTGTCTGTCCAAATAGAATGAAAGAATGTCTGGATGCTCGAGTGAGAATGTGTATAAATGCTTTAAGCAAGAATAAGAAACAAACACTCACAAGTATCTATGCAAAAGATAAGTATCAGCCCGTATGAGAGGATATAGAAACTACCTGATCACATTTTGCTCTATCTTAATAACTTTTGGCCCAAAATGGAGCCTGGAGAGTCGAAACAGAATGTGAAATAAAGATATCAGCACCTCCTTGGTTTTCAGCAACGTGTGTATGAATAAAACATGAACTTTGTCCAATATATGTGTTTGATCTAATCAAGTTAGTCAAAAGGACATGTCATTTTTTTAAAAACAGTTTCTTAGATTTGTCTGATGATACGTGAGATGTAGTTCAATAAATAGAAAGTGTAATTGAGAAGAGAAAAAAAATGGGCATATGCTACTATTTCAATTTTCGGCTCTGTCTTCTCGCAAGATCGATTCTGTCTCTGAGGAACGGTGACAAGTAGATGAAATTCTTTATCTCACCACCTCTTTCCCTCAGTCTCGCACACACACACACACTCTCACACACACACACAAACTGCCTCTCTGTCCAAGACTCATGACAAACATTCAACAACTGAGCTAAAGGGATTTGTATTTATATATCTCTCTCATGCCTGTCTTAGAGACAAAGAAGAACCAGTAAACACTCAAACACAGAGAATAACATGCTGTATTTACAGCTAACAATGCAATACTGCCTTGAACTCTGCTGCTTCTGTATTGTTGCAATGTTCCCTGCCATATTATATGAATATACACTCTGTGTGTGTGTTTGTCGACTTGCCCTGTTTGATCTAATTTTCAATTAAGATGACTTACTTTCTATGGCAAAACAATTTACAGACTGTAGAATTAGAGTCAACAATTCCCTGTAATTCAAACTGTGTTGGTAATAGATTATTTTCAGTGGTCACACTGTTAAATATATTTTCCTTGTATGTCTCAGATGTCCTCACAAGGATAGAAAGATGCCAAAAATTTTTCAACGTAAGACCATTTTTCTCATCTCTTTGAGGTGATAATTCATGGGTGTTGTTTTTCTTGCTTTGGCAACACTTTAGGTGATGAGAGGTTATTGCTTTGCTGTCTTGCACCTGATACAGGTACTGACTTCAAACACTGTCATAAAGCAACCTGTGTGAGGCTGAAGAAAAAACATGATGCATTAATTTATGTTGAAGTCCAAAAGTTGTTTTTTGATCTGTAGCAGTTAAAGTGAAATGATTGTAAGATTGAGGTGAATTTGATAATGACATGGGAACCTGTTAGTGTTAATCAGCCTAACTTTTCTGAAAATTAAACACTTTCCATGAACTGTGATGATAACAGATCAATATAACACTTAAAATTGTATTCTTTAGTGTTACTGATAGATAAATGGCTGACCATGAACATCACTGCATAGTTCATTTAAGACTGTACACAAAGTTTAAAAAAAGCAAAGGTTGTTCAATCAAAACTATTGACCTTCCTTCAACAAAAACTTAATCACACAGTCACACACACATGCTGTCAAGTGGCTTTTTCTGCATTTATAATTCAGCCCTCCTGCTGCTCACGAAAAATATGGGAACAATTAAGGTCACAGCAAGGCACTTTTCACTTTCAGTGAAGTGAAAGTGAGAACTTTATGCAAAAAAATATGTGGCAATGACCAGACAAGGTAAAATAATTGAGGACCTTCTATTTAGTGTTTTGGTCAAGGCTTCATCAGGCTAACACATATCAACATGTGCACAATACACTTTCCATTAACTGCGATTATAACCGATCAATACAGTACCTTAAATTGTATTCTTCTTCTTCTGTTTTGGTGTTTAGTGTTTTGCTCAAGGCTTCATCAGGCTGTCACACATCAACATATGTAAAGTACATTTACACAAACAAGGGGATTTAATTTTACTACAAATCTGCTTCAGTACATATTGGTGGACATGTAAACACTGCATATATTTTCTTGTTTTCTGAGCAACCTTATCAAGCCACCAGAGCCTCTGATATGATAAACAGGCCACCGTGACGCCTGGTTTTGTCAGGTGAAACACACACCACCAATACTTTTAAATTTCCGAGGAACAGGAGGGACGAAGAAAACATGAAGCAAAAAATGGAAAAGGACTGAAAGGGGAGAAGTGCAGGAGGCAGAGAGGCCTGGAGGGAAGTGGGGAGTGATAGAGAGAGGAAGAGGAGTGGAAAAACTTAAAGCAAGAGAGGGGAGAGGGTGAAGGAAAAAATGAGTTTGGCCATAATATAAAAGCAGAACATACAAGGTGAGTTATCTCCCAAAGCACCTGGCTAGAAGTGAAGCGCATGGAGAGAGAGAGAGAGAGAGAGAGAGAGAGGGGAGAAGAGAGAGATATAAGAGCAGAGGGAAAATAGAGAGGTGTGTGTGTTGCTATAAGCTTGAAAAATTGATAACATATTAATTCATTCACTTTTATTTACAGAGGGATACCTACAGAGAAAAATGATTGCATAAATATTAAAGAATACAGTTAGTAAGACATGATAAGTTCAAGAATGTCTCTGTCTTTCACATTTCACTTTGATTTACATTTCATCTGTAAAAGCAAAAGATGTCTCTTTACTTCCTTTGAGTGTTGTTTGAAAACCAAACCCTTGGGTGCACTAAAAATACCTGAAAAACAGTAAACAAAATAGTTGATTAATTTGTGATATTGAGACTTCATAATTTAATAGACTTTTTTTAAAATAAAGTTTATCCCTTTAATGTTAAAAATCAAATATCTGCTTGAGGAAGAAATTTCAAATTTATTTCAGTACGGTTATACTTAAAAAATGCTGCAGCATAAGTGAAAAATGGCAGCCTGCATGGAGCTATTACAGTGTTACAGCAGCATGTGGGTAGAAAAAAACATGAAAAAACAAAACCAGAAGCTTGACCGTGAAAAACTCAAAGCTAAACTTAAACATCAAAAACCTCACATTGTTCAAATGACCTTTGTTACCAACTCTGACAATTCACAAGGTGATGCTACATATATATTTTTTTGTTGTAAAAGAGTAATGCTGATTACACCAGTGAGAAGGAACCTTGAACTGTTGATGAAAGTGAGGTCTGCTTTAACCATGCAAATTTCCAGGTGGAAAATATGGAAATTTATATATATGTGGTAATAATGAAAGAAGGAACGAGCAACTGAAGCAGGAAGGAAGTGACTGTATCTGTAGCAAAAGAGATTAAGAGAAGAGACTGTGTACAGTATGGAGAGAGCAAAGGAGGGATGGAAGAGAGGAGGTTAGGAAGGTATGTGACCATGAGATACAAGCCAAGGCACGGTTATCTCCTAACACACTCAGTAAAGAGGCATAAATAATGAAAAGCTGACAGCACAGAATATATTGGTCTTCTAATATGTAGAAGCTCAAAGCAATGAGAGGAACGTGTGTGTAAATGCGTGTGCGTGTGTGTGTGTGTGTGTGTGTCTGTAGTATTTTCTCCTCAAGCAGCACGTATTTTCTAACTACAACATTCAGAGGCAAAGACAAGAAATTATTTGTACTTCTGTAAAATCACCTCACATGCAATTTTGTAAGCAAGTTTTAATGCTGCATTCCAGAAAACTGGGAAATCTGAAATTGCACACGTCTGACTGTGACATCAGGCTACTTTGTCTTAGTGAAGTCAGAGTAGATCAGTTTGTCCCGATTTCCCAAGTAGGAACTCCAACTTCAGGTGGCATTCCATTGCATTTTTCCCAGTCGGAGCTGTCAAATTTCAGACTTCCCTGTTCACCTGGAATGCTCACAAGTTGGACCTTGTAAGCTCCAAGTGGGAAATATCCATCTTTCCACTTTTCTGGAGTGCAGCATGAGTAAAACAGAAGAAAGATGACTTCATTATTTATTGGATTTTACTGGCAGTTTCAAAATAAAGTAAAGCTTTTTTCCTCTCCAAGGGGCTCCTGAAGGGGGCGTTATCCAACCACTGCTGCTTTCCCAGTGTTCATTGGTTTTCTGTCACTATCGTTGGCATCCTTGACTGTTTCTTGGCCACTAAGTTTCCCTGCTACAAGCTTTTTAAGCTTCATGTTCTATCAGTCACTGAACTGTGATCACGGTAGTGTTTGACTGACTTTTTCTGTATTTGATCCTGATCTCTCCTCCATCCTGTTCTTTTGTTTCAAATCCTTTTGCCAGCCAAGTGAAAGACAAAACCCTCCAATTTGAGCTAATATGCTCTGTTAAAAAATGACTCAACTGTATCTTAACTGTATGTAATATATGTTAGAAATTTAAATACTAAATATATTAGTGAGTGACTTCACAAACTGACCACTGAAAACAAAAAACTTTTGGGATTAAGAGGCTATCAAAAATGAATGATTTTACTCTGGTGGTAAAGGGTTAAATAGATATTCTATTAATGTAACTTTCCACACAGTTGGAGGACCCATCCAGACACAGAATTACACCAAAAGAAAGACAAAACTCATAATTGAAGCAGTAGTCTCGAGTTTCAAACCTGCTGGCTCAAACTCCAACAACACAAAGCCCAGATGGGAATCCTATAACTTTCCATTGTGCAACTTGATAGCTTTTTTTTATTAGGCCCTCCCTGAGTGGTCTACAGAACAGCAGCCAATAACCCCGAAGACATCATCAGTGTCATTTTCTCACAGTGAGATTCGGTCCCTCCAGAGCCACAGATGACATTATACAACTATTTTCACTGGCTCAGTAGTGCTCCAAACGATGAGTACACTGACCTTTATGTTTAAAATTGCTTGGGAGTTCCCCTTGAAGTCCCTGCTGATTTCTTAACCTATCAGGTCTCAAACACACACTCGCTCAGAGTTTTTTTTTTTTTTTTTTTAGTGGACAGTGCTTTGTGCTCTAACATTGCACCGGTATTTTTACCCAGATGATGCTCTGCCAGTCAATAACAGGTTCTCTCCTGAATATGTGATTCAACATTATGTGATGAAGGGTGCAATGTGTTAAACACTAAGTGCATAGAAATCCGTAATAAATCATCAGTGTACTTAGATTAAAATACTGTGAGAGGAAGAGGAGGAGAAAGGAAAAGGTGTGCAAGGAGAGAGGGGCAGCAAGAAGCAAATAGAGGAAGGCATATGAAGGGAGATAAAAGAGAAAGGAAGAGCAAAGAGGGCAAAAAGGAAAAAGGGGAGGGAAAGATGCAGAGACAGAAAAGGGAGGAAGGAGAGAGGAAGATCGAAGGAGAGGAATATAGGAGGAAAGAGAGGAATAGGTAAACAGAGGAGGAGTATTGTGCTTGCTATAAGGAATGAGCAGGGGCTGCAGTGTAATTAATCACACAGAATAGTGATTTAGACAAGTTATCTGTTCCTCCTCTTGGCAATGTGGTGACACACACACACACACATACACACACATGTAAGCACACACACATTAGAGTAGGCAACAAACCTACAGAGCCTCCACACATAAGTGGACTACGCTCATATGGAAACAGACAGGTGTGGCTGGGAAAGAGATAATGAGAGACTGATCCAAAAAGATGACATAAAAGTCCATAAAGAAGTGCAGATTTGTTAATTAACCCCCAACCTTTCCTCTGGCTTCTCTCACTTTCTCTCTGTAGAAAGAGGCTGGGTTGGTTCACGTGTTCCCAGGCAGACAAGGCTAATTGAATACAGAATCAACACTTCTCCGCATTGCTTACACGCTACACATGCTAAGTACCTCCATTAGGGAGAGAAAGAGAGAGGGAGAGAGAGGGTGAAGTGAGGGTTGAAGGAATAGACAGTGTGAAAGGAGAGGCGAACTAAAATGCATCCACAATGTTTAGGCTTTTTCCTGTTCATATTTCTATGCACATATTTAAAATGTGCAAAAGTGGATGGAAACACACTTTATAACTGCAGCAAAAAAGAGTGCAGCAGTGAAAAAGAATCAGAAAAAAAAGTTTTTCAGTAACTCCTGCATCCAGCCTTCCAATCTGAGTAACTAAATACTTTTGGGTAATTTTTCTCATGATTTAATTTGAAAAGCACTTGCTCAAGTGGTGATTATATAAAAAGAAAAACACACTGGTGTTTTGTGATTTATGCAAACACCAACTGTTCTCTACTTGAGCCTGCATGCTAGTGTAACTGGACAAGTTTCATCCAACCCTAAACCTCCTGTTGGATTTCCCAACATGTTACACACAAAAACTCCTCAGAGAGGCAGAGACTCTATCACTTTTGCTCTTTGGATTAGCACTTCTTGGCTACTGTACCTTTACTAAAAGTCCGGCGTGTAGGATTTAGGGACATCTGGAGATGTAGGTGACTAAAAATGTTCTGGTCGTTACTCGCTTCCATGTACGTAGGAGAACCTACGGTGGCTGTGAAAGCTGTAAAAACCACAAAAAGCTCTCTTGAGAGCCGCTGTTTGTCCATCCCAAGCTACTGTAGAAACATGGTGGTGCAATATGGTGAACTTAATAGAAGAGGATCTGCTCCCTCTGTAGATATAAAAGGCTAATTATAAAATAATGAAAAGCCAAAGATTATAAATATTCTATTAAATTCTTCCCATATTCTGCAGATAAATTTAACACACTGGACTGTTAACAAAATCTGTCTATGCAGAGTGGTGTGTGTGTGCTGTGAGCATAACTGACACATGTTAAAAGAATTGTTTGCCTTGAGATTAAAATCAGTTTAGTTAATTCAGCTTACTATGAATTCTACTGTGCAAGCTACCAGACTCTGTTTATCATTCTCACCTCTTCATTTTCCACCTTTTCTGTTTCTAAATCCTAAGAGAACAGTGGACTGAAGTGAAGGAATGGCAAAATAAATTCACCGGTCTCCAGTGCAGCAGTGCTGAAGTTGTGTGCTAATGATCCTTAGGATTCAGTCAATATATCCACACTGCTCTTCAGATTTTTGACCACTCAGCTTACTCTCAGAAAATCATTTCTTCAAGGGCAACTGGTTCTAGTTTAGGACAGGATATGTTTTCACTTAAAATTTTTCCATCAAGCTTTGCATATTTGTTGATGGACAGTACAAAATATGGTTTCCTTGTGTTTGTGTATTGTTAGGATTGATGATCTAAGTGCACCCTGTGTCTAATTACCATAAGCCCCTCCCCACCCCACCACCAACCCCTGTGCCAGACCAAGCCTTTCCTAAACCTTTTTTAAATTAAACTTTCATTACTTTTTTGTTCTTCAGCAACAATATTTGAATCTATTGGATGATAATATAATAACCATTTCCAATTATTTTGTATACTGGAAGATTGTAAACATTCCATTAAGAATCTTATCAAATTGTTATCACCCCCAAATTGTCCCCCAAGTATGTGTGTGATCATTTTCAAGTTGTTCTACAGCAACATTTTTTAAAAATAATTAAATTCTGCAGTCATCTTAAATATGCAAACATTTGGAATGGTGAAAAATGTGCTTGGCTGGTGAAGATTTACATCTACCAGAGCTGAACAGTCAATTCTGCACGCTTGTTCAAATGTTTGAACACCTGCAACAGCCAGGTATGAAAAACAACAACAAAAACAACAACAACAACAATAAAAACCCCTAAACCAGCTGCAGAGGATAATCCTAGAGGAAACACTTCCTGCAAATATATTAAAATAAAAACCCCTCTTCTCCTTGATGTCATCCTTCAAAGAGGTGACATTGTTGTTTAGGATTGCAAGGCAGCACCCAAGAGGCTCAGTCTGTGCATATTGTTCTTTGTAATCTTTTAGGGCTTTAAATCCACGTCTACAATGAAATGACATAAACTCACAAAGAATTGCACAAATCTCACGAGTCAAACTGAAGCCTCTGGCCTCCGGTCAGCCTGAAACCTATTATTTATAGCATTGATCCTCATCTTGAGCACGTTTGAAGGTTAGAGTGTACACACTGTTTACATACGTCTCAGTGTGTTAGTGCAGGTTGTGTCCTGGCAGGTGTTCTCGCATTAGTGCCTGAAAGTGTGTATGTATGTATATATGGGAGAGGTTTTGCATATGCATATAATGTGTGTGTCTGTTTGTGTGTGTGTATCTACACTCAGAGGTCAGATCCCAGACAGTATTGATCACCATATTGAGCTGATAATCATTAAACAGCTCATTATTGATCTCCCCCAGATAACTGAATAATCACAAACACATTTTTCAGTCTGTTTCCCACCCTTCACTATCAATCTATCACTCCATTTACTCACTTTCCCTCCATTTTCTCTCTCTGTGTTAAAGCTTTGCTGCCACAGTTTTAAAGCCAGTGCCATTTTTGATGGAGAAAAATGTGTATTTTTGACTTTTTTCCCCACTCAAATTTACTGGACTGTAATTTCAAACTGTATGATTTCCTCTTTTATCTTTACTGTCATTTCCAAATTTTAATCATTGTTGTTTTTTTTCATTTTGCCTTTGTTGTGTTTTTCTCCTATTTACGACTACAATTTTGTCTAGTTTTCCTCCTACCTTTTTTCATCTTACTGAATGGACAAATTTGGTAATTTGAGGCCATGATGCTTGGGGGGCAACATTATTCTTCAATGTTCTTTATTTTCCATCAGCTTTTTGAAAAAAAACAAACTTTAATATGCTCTACTAAAAGCTTTACATGATAAATGCTTTATATGCTTTATATGCTTTACATGATATCTTCAATGACAATATTTCTTTCTTTATGTTTGATTATTTCCACAAAGACCTAGGCTTTAAGGTGAAACATGAACTCTCCATTTAGGTTCCCATGTTACGTTCATTCCACTGTGAGTTACACCTTAAAATAATCCTGGAATCCATGTCCTCTGACTCATATATTATTCAGCAGTCTCTCTTCACATTCCAACAAACATTTAGGATCAAATTAATTATCATCAGAGGAGGAAAAGGAAAATGCAGGTGAGTAATCCTTCACCCTGCCTCTTGGTAAATGGTGTTTTTTCACTAAACCAGCCACGAAACACTGTAGGATTAGCAGATCGTAGGAGTGGGCAAAATGAGTAAATGCCTTGTGTAATTCTGGCAGTCACGCTGTTTCAACCTTCTCTCGTGAAGCTCGGATCACAGTCAAATACAAGAACACGCAGATGCAACCACACTCACACACACTTTTATAAATACCATTAGCAGTCATGTCTGTGTCTTTCTGTCTCTGCCGTTCTTGTAACACACATGCAGGAGGCTGGAGGAAGCCAATGAGAGATTAGAAAGAGGCTGAGGAGGCGATGCTTCAACCCAGGAGAGCTGACTCGAAGCTGGGATGGCTCGCTGAGGGAACTGGCTTTAGTCTGGGTCTACAACAGTCACCTACACTGTGGAACCAGAACGCTATTGAGAAAAAGTGTGTGAGGGGAAAAAAAACTGAGCGACAGATGCAGCTTCATATGCTGCAAAATAGTGAATGAAAAATAATTCTAACTTGTCAAGTTAGTTTAAAAGAGAGGCACAACTAAAAAACTTTTCTCCCTTAAATGACCATTTATTGTGAACATTTTAAATCTGATGAAAGAAAGTCACCCCCACAATTTAGAAGAGGAACTTTTCTTATTAATGTAGCTTTTAAGTAAATATGTAATAAAAGCTGTGAGCAAAATCCCAGTATGTTTTCGAAAAAAATTGACTGTTTTGTGTTATAAAACAAATCATACTGAGCCTGAAGGATGGGGAAATATTGGCAGTGCACAGTCGGCATTGTGAGAAAATGTCACCAACACAACAAGCACTGCACCAAAATAATTTAAAACCACTAATAAAAACTGTTAAATGCTTGAAAGGAAATGAAAATGAATAAAACTCAGAACTGAGAACTCATCACTGATTGCAAATTTACTAATTAGATACCTTGTGAGATTTGTTCTTGTTCATTTCTGGAGCAAGAGAGAATGTGGAAGACATGTGAGTTCTCTGTTACTGAACAGTTTTAAAACACTGATGTTAAATGTATTTCAGAAATGAAATCATACATAATATCACAAGGCTACATGGGAAGAAATGATGTCAGCTCAGAAGAAAGGGTCTCCTGTCTCAAATCTAAAGTGTTGTTAATTTAAATTGACTTTTTTTTTTGTTTGTTTTGTTTGTTTTTTTAATTTAGGCTCAGTTTAGACCACAGATTTGAGACAGGAAACAACCCAATAGTCTTATAGCAGGAACTGGTGTTTTGACAAACTGAATCCCAGGTGACACTATCAGCCTTAAGTTGCACAGAGACTTGCTTGAATGCACTGCTGCACCATTTTCCTGCAACCTTTAAAAATGGCTTAGTCTTGTCGCAGTTGGTTTAAACTGCTCCGGTTTCATCAGCCAATCAGCTCTTAGCACTGCCAAGTAGTCAAGTCAGTAACAATCTGTCAGCTGGTTGATATCGTAGGCCGTTAAAAAAGGATTACCTTACAAACTGGTTTTAGGACCAGCAGTGTCTGTACGTTCCTATCATTCTCAGAAATACAACTGTAGCAAGTCACTCACTATCACTGTGCTTGTTTATATTTCCAGATACTATAAAACTATATCCAGCAACACCCAAAATAGCCTGAAAAGCCAGCAGTTGAAGTGGTGGTACAGTCATTGCAGTTGCGTCGATAACATGCCATGTTGTTCGTATAAAATAGCAGGTTTTTGAGAATGATACAACCCATTACATGCAGTTGCAAGTGTCATATTGTCTTTCGTTGATCCTTGGTCTGAACTAAACATCAGCCTTTGTGTGGCTAATAAACTTACTGATATTTTTGTAGCTTTGAACTTCACATTAGGTGGCCGTGCCATGTGAAAATAAAACAGATTTTGAAATTTAAGTGCTGCAATTGATTTTAAGGCACACATTCTCCTTTATGCAATGATAGTGTCTGATGTGGAAATATCATCGCAGCTATGAGGGCAGCTAGCTGCAAAAGAAGAGATGTCTGGGAGTGAAAAATGGGGCAAGTGTGAAATTCAGCTGCAAGACGGAGAAGGTTGAGAGGAGACAGGAGATTGGATGAGAAAAGTAGGGGAGGAGGAGGGCAGACATAGAGGAGCTGTAGAGAGACCGGAGAGGATCTGGATAAAAGGATGGAGGGCTTGAGGGAGAAAGAGAAGAAAGGTTGGAGGGTTAAGGAGAGGAAGGGATGAAGGTTAGAGAGCAGAGGAGAGTGTGGTGATAAGAGGAAAAGGGGATCTGGGGGGAATAGGATTACCAAACCCCTGCTTGCAACTTACAGGCACATGGGAGAGCTTAACAAGAGGAACATAAACACACGAAAAAAGACTTCTTACGTTCATACTGAGAAAAGTCTGCAGTCTCAAGAAACTGATGTAATAAATTTAGATGTAGCAGGATATGATGTCAGAGCCCACTAGTGAAATGAGTGCTCAGGGTTCATTATTTAGCCACACTTAAACAATACATGATGTTTCACAAAAATGGGGCTGTATTTGTTCTGAACTGGTTGGTTCATCTTAAAAAAACAGATATTTTTCTCTTTTTCCTCAGGGTCTTTTTATAGAGTATTGTATGTTTTACAGTTTGTAAAGGCTTTTGATTCAAATCAGGGATTTTAGTGCCATACAAATAAAACAGACTTTTTTTTACAGTATTGTAAGTGTAACACAGTGCAAATAAAGGTATTAAATCTGGAGAATGTGGGATCTGAATTTAAGCCCTCCATTTAGAAACTTTGGGATTTAATTGTTTGTTTTTTTTTGTCCCTATTTAGTGTGCATAGCTTTGTTATTACATTGGATCAATATTAGCATAATCAATTAGCATAATTTGTGCATAATGTGTTACTTTTGGTTGTCTTCAATTATGCAGATTAAAGGTTTTTGTTCCCCTTTTTAGTGATTAAAGGTTCCAAAAAGGCTCCAAAAATACTGTTAAAAGGTCTATTATAAAACAATTTGAAAACTTCTTAAAGACACTGTTTTGGATTGAGTAAAAGTCCTGTGTGTGACCCACCTCTCAGCCCCTGACAGTGTTAGTCTTTCTGTATTGAGTGATCTAATATTGACAAGGATGGATTTATGTGGAGTTTGTTTAAAAAGCGGTGTGTCTCATAAAAACTCTGAAGAGTAGCAAGCACAAATGCATGCGTGTGGATATTTGTGGATCTGGGAATGAAACAGGATTGAAAATGCCAACTTAAGTGGCAATTAAACATCATATAGAACTGCACCGCATTGAGTAATCAAATACACATTTTGGATGGATTACTTAGTAATGAATATGATGTATACCACATTTATGCTGTTTTACTTCACTATTATTGTCTAATGTTAAAATCTCATAAGTTTTACAAACCATTGTGATGTGCTGTGTTTTGGCACCAGGTGAGATTTTAAATGCATTAATGTCTGTATTCCAGTTCAGCAAATGCAGCTTCTTTTGCTTTATATTTTATAACAATAATTGAATGAAGAATGCCCATAATGCACTGAGAAAACTGCTCCTCCTTCATGTTTGTTTCTCAGTTAAAAGGTTAACAGGATATATGCTGAACATAGTTTTCATCTTGTATAATGTGACCTCAATTTTTATACACACCATATATCAAAAAACACACAAATCTCGTGAGCAAACAGGTAAAAAGCATATTAATACTATGGGCACGTGCACAGACCCACTCACACACATGCACCCCTGGGCCTCACTCTGTAATGATTCCCATGGTCAATAAAAGGGATTTGACTTGAAAGATTACCGAGTCTAAAAATGTGTGTGAGTGTGTGTGTGTGTGTGTGCGTCTGGGAGAGAAAGTGAGAGTGTGCGAGCTGTCATTGCCTCCGGCCGTCAGTCATCAGGCACACTAAGCTTGATAAATGATGTGTGTGGTTGTGTCAATGATTATTTACATCACTGACAAAGTAGCGGGTATGAGTCATGTTGTTTGTGTACCGTTTGTGCTCATGTGCATTTTTTAATGATTCGTTAATGACTGCTTTGTTTTTATGCTACATGAGCTTGTGCATGTATTTACAAATATGTTCTTGCAGAAGTGCATAGCTGATTTCTGGTTTAAAGGGATGCAGTGTTCGACTGGTTTCGCATGTACATGCGTGTGTGTGTATGTGTATGTGTGTGTGCACCTGTGAATGTGAGTGATGAAGAATAGACCAGCTGCTGACTGATATGGATCAAGGCTAAGACCTCATTAATTTCTGCCTTCCACTCTGACATTTGGCCTGAACACACACGCACACACACCACCTCTGAAAGTACCCACTCACACACTTAACACACAATGTTGAGAATAAACAGGAAAAAAGCAAGAACCTGTTTGGTTTGTGTGGTTCATAAAACATAATTAACAGTCAACAGTTATTCTCAGAATGTATGATTATGCAATGCCTAAATCCATACACAGACACAAACCTGTATGCATTTCCATACACACACACACACACACAGATACACACACCCATGAACATATATGTGGTCAGATTCACTTTATGTCAATACATCCATTACATATAAGAAGGCTGGAAAGCTGCAGTAAATCAATGTCTCTGAAAAGCACATTCATTCATGTTCACGCAGTGTGTGTGTGTGTGTGTGTGGGTGCATGTGTGAGATAGTGTGCGCATGTATTGCCATGTGTGACCCCATAAATTATTCCAGCCATAAAAAAAACATATAAACCACCCTCACACCCTGCACTGGCCTTAACATACATCAATCTCAATCTCAAACCCTGACCCCTTTACCATAAAACAAATGACCTTTGCAATGAGCCAATCAAAATCGAGCATGAGCGGAGTGATGAGTGGCACGTCCAATTGGACTGAAAGCAGAAAATCAGGGTCAGTAAAAACTGAAAACAGTTCTGCGTTGGAGAGCATGGATCATGAAAGTGTGTGCGTTTCTGTGTATGCTTGCTTTGGTGTGTGTGTGTGTGTGTGTATGTGTGTTTGAGTGAGTTTGTGTGTCCTGCAGGCATGGTTTATCCAATCACTTGCCATCAGTGTTTCTGTCAGTCTGCCAAGAAAAGCCCTCAACGGTGCCATTGTCTTTATAGCTGGCCAAAGACTCACACACGTGCACACATGCATACACAGGCATGCATGAACACACACACACACACACACACACACACACAAAAACACACACACACGCTCTCTCATACACACACACCACTTCAAACCATTTCCCTTTTTATTCTAAGTGTAGAGTGAGAGAAACATTTGCAGCAAATGCATGATTAAGCGCACACACGCACACACGCGTGTTAACACACATTCATCTCCCTTGTTTTCTGCATCTGAGAAAAGTGCTTATAGAAAAACATGTTCTGAAACATTCTCATGACATGCCTGAGAGGCTTTTTGCATGCTTGAAAAACATTACTCCTAATTGAAAAAAATAGGGCCATTATAAATCTATAAATGGTTAGTTACCCTTTAATAGCCGCCTCTATTATAAAAACATCAATAACTGTCTTTAAATGAAGTTATATGAGCCTGTAAGGTACCATTTTAAACAGACCTAAAATAGATTTGAAATTACCCTGCAGTTGTGTGCCTCATTTTAATCACCACCGCTGAGTTTCACTGTCCATAATGTTACTATGTGAGCTTAGCCCACGGTGCTTCTGGCTCTTCTTGCCATTGGTAGGCCTCGTGCTCCCTCCTGGACCATCACTGGCCATAGAAAAAAAAAATTCCCTTTTTCTTGTTCTCCATTTCTCCCTTCACATCCCTCTCTCCTCTCTGTAACACTCCCCTGGAGGCAGGTTGTGTTGCATGTGTGTGGGAAGCATTTAGGAATGAAAGTGAGAAGTTGATTATGTGTCGCTGGGACTGTGGGGCAGCACTGCAGGCGCGGTATATGTGGAATATCACACACACACACATGCACGCATACACACATGCAAGTGAACAGATGTGCTGATGAGGATGTTGTTTGCCTATGTAGCTCCTGGGTACACATTCACCTTCCTGAAATAATCAGTCTACATACGCTGCAGCACACTTTATTAATGAGGAGTTCTGAGCTTTAATCCAGGTTCCAATTTTGTCTCAATCCTTCTGTTCACATATTTTTCCTCAAGTTTCAAGTTTTTAAATTTCTATATATTCATCTCAGCATGTATTTATTATAGCTGCAAAGATTTGAAGTGTGTTCTAACACGAAGGGCTTGTGACTACCATACCCCATCTGTTATTTTCAGAAATGTCTGTTGGTTGGTATTTCAGTACCAAATGCATCATATTTGCTTATCAAAGCTGTTTTATTTCAAACCGTCTTCCCCAAATGAGGCCACAAGTGTAGCATTTCTGTTCGGGAGAAACCGCGGGTTTAGCTTTTCACAGCAAGCATTTGATGTTGTTTTCAACATGTTTATTGCATGAACTCCATGGTAAAGACCCAATTCTATCAGGATTTACCATTAATCCACCTCACCAGTGGTCCAGTACTCCAATCAGAACCCCCAGTATGGGAGGAGATGTGGGGTCAATCTAGCTCAAGTCTTCCACAGGCCACAGTCAGCCCCTCTACTTTAGAGGATCCAGCCTCTCATTTTTTAAACACAGCAAGACTGTACTTTATCGACCCATGTGATTCTCCTGCATTATTTTTTTCACACATAATAAGACACTTTTTATTCTCAGAATTTGGTGAATAGGATTGCAGGTTGCCCAAATTTTAGCCTCAGAAGAGGTTTTATCAAACAATCGAACTGAAACATTTCTGTGGGTGAACTTGGCATGAAAATCAGCTTTAAGCAGACATTTTTCCAGAGATGAGTCCAATCTGAGGTGCTCAAGTGACAAAAACACATTCATACGCTTCATATGTTACTCCTGAATTAATCACAAAATCATATTGTTTGCTTGGCTTCTGACCTTTTTTTTAAGATTTTCTTTTGAGAGGTCTTTATGTTCCAAAAGGCCACCAGACTGTAGCACGTTAATATCCATTTTTCCTATTTGTAAAGCCGGAAGTCATATAATCATGCTGCTTTACAAACACACTGTAACATTTCATGCTTAAGGCCACTGGTCTGCAACATGTTCATTTCCCTCTTTGTCTTTGGGCCAGTTATTATAGCTTTACAAGCTCACTCACTCATATTTAACAGCCCAGGAATAAAATTATACTACCCATATTCCTAAAGGCCTTAAGATGCCGTTTTTAAAGTGGCACAACATAAATCAGCCAGAGGAGAGAGGAGACTTTGGGAGAGACAGATTGAAAAGAATGAAGCAAAATAGACAAGAACGCTTTAGTTTGGGTTTTGAGACATTTCTCTCTGAGACTTCTGCCTCGATTCCAAAAATGGAGTAAATTTAATTTTTCTTTTGAAAACCATTTTTCAACCACAATTTTTCTTTTTAATCCTCTTCTCTGTTGGCGGAATAGAAATGATGAGGAGGTGAAAAATGCTGTTGTAATTTGGGTGTACTGACCCTTTAAAGCCACCTCATTAATTAGTGCTTTATTAAAAGATGCTGCACTGTAAAGGTCAACCGGTTAAGTCTATTCACTGCAGTCCATAAATATTACCACGGTGACACCTCCTCATTGTTTTGACTCTGTACTCCGGCACATTAGATTTGAAAGGAAACAATGACTTTGAGTAAAACACTGAGTTTCAGCTTTTAGGGGTGTTTGAGGGCGTTTGAATTAATCCATATTGTTCACATCGAGATGTGAACACATTGTTGTCTGGAGTCAATGATGCACACACTGGAGGTTATTCTCTGCGTCCCCCTCCCTCCTTATTTCCCCTATTTCGTGTGATTTATCTGCTCTTTATTTTTTTCTCCGTTTCCTCTCTCTCTTTCCGTCCTTCATTAATTACACTGATTCTCTTCTCCTTCTGTCTCTGAGACTGGATCATTATTTACCATCCTGATCCCTCTAGCCCCTCTTCGTGTCTTTATTTATCACACAGCCATTCCCCTCTGTGTGTGTTGCTCTGTCTCCTACTGTCTGTCTCTCTTTTCCACTGTCTGTTTTTCACCACTTTTCTTGCTCTTTCCTCTTTTCAACTCAAGCAGCCTTTTTCAAATCTATATCTTTTCATATTCCCTCTTTTCCCCCCTAAACTTGAACTTTTTACCCCTTATTACTCCCTCTATCTTACCCCCCTCTCTCTTATCTTTAACAGTTCCTTTTATAGTGAGAGGAAGTGTATTTTATCAGAAAAGCGAGTAGTTTAATGAGTTTGTGCTGAGGATGGTTATTTTGCAGTGGCTAGTTTAAACACAAACAATATAGGACATGCAATTCAAGTGATGGGAGATAAAAAAAGGGGTGGGCAGGTGAGAAAGAGGTGAAAAGAGAGAGAGGAAAAAAGAGAGACAGGGCGATTGACAAGGGGAACAAAATAAAAAGGATGGTAAAGATGCATTAAAGATGCAAGAATGATTGAAAAGAGTAATAAATAGCAGGAGAATGGATGGATGGAAGGGAACAGAGGGACAATAAAAAAAATGACAGCATCTGTACATTTACCCCTCGGCTGCTTCCTTCCACCTGCTCTTATCCAGTCTGCCTCTTGTTGTTACTAAAATATTGCAGATTATTGTGACGACTCTGTTGCTGCATTGATTGTAAGATGCTGCGCATAAGGGCATTAGCTAAAAGCCTGCGCCTGTAAATTATGAAGCGAGAAACAGGAAGACAGGGCAGCATCTCATAAACTGAGGAGCAGGCTATTATTTGAATAAAAAGCTCAAAATGGCCATAGATGGATGGGCGAGGAGATGGATGCGGGGGCAAAAAAGGGCCAGTTGAGTGTTAATATGCATTAGACACATTTGTCATAGTGTGAGTCATTGGCTCAAACTGTAAATGATTACCACAGTAATTCAAACCTCTAACGACACCTCTGTGCACATCTGTCTGTGATGTACCTGAGCACTATCATTTTGTATGCCGAATAAACACGTATTCATCAGGGAGGAAGCTGACTGCCAGAGATATAAATCATATAGTTGAATACATCTGTGTGGTGTTTAATTATATTAATTCTGCGAACACAATCTGCAGCTTTGTCCTGTAAAATTTAGGTGAATTTTGGAGAAATTGGATTACACTGCAGAATTGTGAATCATCTCTTTTATTTGTGCTGATGTACAGATGTATATTTGTCCATATTATATATTAGTTCATAATCCTAAATTTTGATAACCGGTGATTCTAACAAATGCACTAACTATTTAAACAATTAAACGTGCAATATTATATATTTTACTATTCAAAATTACACTCTAAATCATATATTTAACCTAAGATGGCCTCTGATTAATATTTTTTCAATGAGGCTACATAAATATTAAATGTCAGAGTCCTCAGTATACTCCATTTATTAACTGACCTCATCTAAGTCCCAAAGCGAAACTTTATTCATATGCAAAATGTACGAGGTAATTTATAGAAGTCAGTTGCTACCAGTTGATGGGTAATTTTTGTTTTGTGGCTCCATTAACAAAAGGAAATGTCTATTGGCATAGTTTCTTCTTCAGCAGAGCAGGGTTATAGAGTATAAGCTGAAAACACTTAGTGGCACAAAATAATGTGCAACAATCCAGCAGAGTGTAACTGAGGAGAGAAAAGAAATGATTTGGTTTTGGTCTGAAATTTTGCTGTTGCCTAGTCTGGTCTGGTCTCTTAGTATGGAAACCACGCTCATGATAGTTCACACTTGTGCGTTTATGAGTGTGTGATTTATGATACCAGTGCATGATTTGTGGATGCAAATATATACAAACTGTATATCAGCGTTTAAGTTAGAGATTGTATTTTTCCTTTAAGTGTGCATTGTATTGTTAACTTGTGTATAAGTTTGAGGTCATGCATGTGTGTTTGTGTGGATGGAGACATTTAAGTAGCCTATATAAAGAGCTGTCATGATGAAGTGTGTGAATCTTTGGAGTCAGTGCTGCTCTGAATAATGCCCCAGGATGCATTTAGACAGTCTCAGAGCCACAGCAATCTATCAATGTAATGGCCTGTTAAAATGTGTGTGAATCTGTGTGTGTGTAGTAGCAGTTTGTGTGATCTTATGCACGAGTGTGAAGCTGCAGACACCTGTGCAGTTGTAATTTTGAAGAATTTACAAAAACATGTTGTCCTCCCAACATAATGCGACAAGAGTCATAAATTCTGAAACACAAAGCAGCAGAAAAAACTCAAGGGGTTGCGTTTGAACTTTAAAACTAAATTCCATAATTTCTTAATTCAATTATGATTATTATGCTCATAACTGTCCAAATTTTGCTATTTTGAAATGTTAATTATGAAATCAATTTAATGTGAGGACAAACAAAAAGTTACTTGGCCATCTGTTACCGCTGAAACTAAACTGCATTGGGTTTCACTGGCAGAATAGATGTTTTACTTGCAAAGAATCAACACATTAAGACCCTGTTTAGACCAAATCAGGCCTGAATGGAGCATTCATTTTGATATAGGTAGTCTGATTAGGATGCAGCGATGCAGACTGAATTGGGTTTTAAAAAAAAAACACAGCGGCCCTGCGGCAAAAGGTTCAAGAAAAGTCAGCTGTTGGAGAAACACGACCTGACGTCGCCCTGAACCAGCCAATCAGCTGATGGGCCTGTCAGACCGAGCAGAGCTGAGCAACTCTGCCATGACAGAGCAGAAAGACTTTTTTTTGAATTTGCAAATGGGCGGACGCTCTCACACTGCCGCAATGCCTGATTTGGTCTGAAGCAGCCTTAAAGCAGCCACCACAGATGTTACTTACAAGGTCCTCTCCCACTTGTTTCTCCTCAAATATCCAGCTCCAGTCAAGTACAGCTTCTTAATCAAAACATTATCAAATGAAAACCTTAAGAGGCCTACATATATTTAAATCAAAACTGAGATTTCTGAAAAACCTCCTGTGGAACATGTCTGGAGTCTGCTGCTGTCTGCTGCTCCTCTTTTCCCGAAAAAAACCCAACATAATAATTAATTTATGGTTATGCTGCTGGAAAAGCTGCTTGGTGCTGAATCTTGGATTTGTATCAGTTTGCGAGGCGGTTTTCTTGCCCCTGAGTGGCTGTGAATGGAACAGAGAGGATTACCCCCAAGATTACACATATATTTACAGTTCATGAACCATTTATCAACTGCATATACTACACTGTAAATATACTCAAAATAAGTGCAGAAGGAACGGCTGTTATTTATCAGAGTAAATAATGCTTTCCATTTACTCACATGAATTAAATTTGCATGTAATTTACACTGCTTTTCCAGTCTTTGTCTTGTTCTATGTTACTGTCTCCTGAAATGTGGGCAGCTTTAACCACATTCTCATCCTGTCATGTCCATTGTATTTGCTGAATGATTGATTTATATTCAAATTTTGACAGACACTGACACACAAGGTTGGACATGACACATTCTTCTCATTGTACACAGCAGTCAGTGACATAGTGTTTCTTTTTAATATGAGTTGGACAAAGAGACACATGTTTTTTTTAATCTTTAACATTCCCTGTCATTACTATTGATAATTCAACAAACAAAGCAACTAGCAAACTTTAAACTCGCTTATGCCATATTATCCATCAGTGTTAATATCAGGTTTCTTTCATTTTTGTCGGTAACACGATAGCTGCAGGGCATTGATGTGAAGACATTTTAAATCAATCTGCACTTTAACAGTAGAGCTAATTGCTCTTTGTGAGGACAGACAAAAGATTTGATTAGAGATTCATTAGCTCCAAAGGATAAAGGGATTTTGTTAAACTGGAACCAAAACAGATCAGGTATTTCAACCTACACCTAGCAAACAGCCGTGGTAAATGTACCTTTTTTGCAGTATATAGATGAATATTTTAACTTTTGCATTTTCACAGTTTTTGCGTCTTTAGCACAGTCAACCTCAACATCCCTCTATTCCTCCTCAGTAAAGATGAAACCACCTCTCTCTTCCTCACTCATCCATCCCTCTACTTTTACCCCTGACTTCTCCTGCAGAGTACTTCTTGAACTTTCCACTTGTCTGGTGCTTCGTTCACTCCTCTTCTTTCCCCTCGTTTTGCCCTTTGCATTTCTTCTGCCACTCTCCATTTCCTTTTACTTTCCCTCACTTTCGTCCCATCCTCTCATTTCCCTCCCTCTCTCTCTCTCTCTCCCTCTCCCTCTCTCTCTCTCTTCTCTCTTCTCTCTCCTGACATGACCTAGTTTCCAGCAGCAGCCAACGCAGACATCTGGGCTTCGCCTCACGTGCCAGTGAAGGCATGACACCCCTGCTGTGGGTGGGTTGGTGGGGAGGGGCTGGGGGGTAGCAAGAGAGGTCAAGTAAAAGGGGGTAAAGGGAAAGAGAGGGTGAGATGGAGCGATTATAGGAAAAGAGGATTGGATAGCAGAGGACCAGAAGAGTTGACTGCAGTAATCAGAGATGAATTAAAGCCAGAGGAATTGGTTGGACTCTTTAAGGTTGGCAAAAAGTGCATTTGAAGGAAAGAAAGCAGGAGTTGGAACACCGTCACACCACCCACGCACAGTTTGATGCAGGCTAGCAGCTGGCGTGTAATGTTTATTAGCTATTAGAGTTAGCATGGCTTAGCAGGGTCACAGTGGCCAAGCAGGCTAAGTCGCTGTGTAATCTCTGTGTTAACCAGAGATCATGTCATGTATATGCAGATCAACTGCAGGCTGCAGCCATGACACCACCTTCCTCTGCTTCCTTTATAGTCTTTCTGTTTCATCCTTTTAATTGGAAAGATGTCAGACAGCGGCAACATTATCTGTGCAAAATAGAAATTCCAAAGTATTTCTCTCTGTAAGTGTATGCAAAAAACAAACAAAAAAAACCCAAGTCCTATTTGTCAACCCTATTGTGCAGCCTTATCTAACATGAGACAGTGCTAGACGCTGCAAATGCAAACCTGTACTGGCAGACAGTTTATTATTTAGAGACAGATTAGAGGTAGTAAAGTAGAATCCTGCATTCCTGGCATAATTCAGCTGACAAAAAGACGGATTATCGCCTCTCTCGCCAAAAACCCGATTTAATGTTTAACATCTCCTCCTTGTTTCTCTTTTCTCTCCCTGTCTATCTTCCTCTCCCTCTGTCTGCTCTTCTTGTCCTCCCCTTCTTTCTTTTTTAAAAAATTTTACAGTTACTCTCATTCTTACACTCCACTACTCTCATTCTTTTTTTTTACCCGCTCAATTCTGTGGCTCACCTTAGTGCCCTAATCACTCCCATTCTCTCTTATGTTTTATCCCTTTATCCTCTCATATCTTTCTTTTAATTTATCCCTCCCCTCTCCTTCTCACCTTCCTTTTATTCCTTTTAATCTCCTATTATTTCTCCATCACACTAGTCATTCCTCAGTTATTCTGTCCTCGTCTCACTGCTTCCTCCCTTGGGTTCTCTCACATCTTTGATCACTGCTGACCTTCACAGGAAAAGAGTCCAGTTTTGCTTGATTTCATCATTCTGACCCTTCACTCCTGTTCAACTCACGCACAATAATACAGATCACAGAAAGTATAATAAATAGTGAACAGAGCCGCTTTCTTTTAACCATTAGTTTGCAGACTACTGTTTTCAGGCCTCAAGTTAAACTAGTGGCTGTAGGCATCTTGTTTCTTTTGGAGCCAGAGGTGACCATATTTGGACAAAAGGGTGGGGCTTAGAAGAAAACGTATTGCTACCAAGAGGCAACCTGTCTGAAAACTGAGGTCAATGCTGAAGTGCCAAAATCTGCAGTTCTTCCAGTGACCACCTGAGGCTGGCTCTAAAAGTGAGTCAATTCCCATTAAGCCCATAAAAATGTTTTTTTTTTGTTTTATTTTCCTTATGTTATTTTGATGGTAAAATCACTGCAGTTTTCTGTCCAATGTTTCATTCACTGAGGGAGTTACCTGCTTTTTTTGTGAAATTCCTGCTTCTCCCTCCAGTAATTTTACAATATATTTTCTCTACCTTACTTATTTCTAACCTGCCTTCCTTCACCCTCATTCTGGGTTTCCTTCACATCTTATAATTCTTTGCTGTCATTTCTGCAAGCTTCTCCCTTCTGTGACACCCCTCTCTTTCTCCCCCTCTACCTCATTTAAGTCTGCATGCAGCCTTCTCTGAGGTCAGAGGAGCTGCAGAAAAGGTAAAATTGAGGTTGAAGAAACTGGAATGCTGTGGTTGAACGCTGGATGAGGAATGGGTAAAGCATGTTGGCTCATATTTGTGTGTGTGTGTGTGTGTGTGTTTGAGTGAGTGAGTGAGGCAGAGCGTATAATGGGAAGAGATAAATACAGAGGCAGGCAGATTGCCATCTGGTCCCGTTGAAATCAGTTAGACTAAATGCAGACGGTTGCTCTCTAAGCCAATATAATCTGGTCATAGTAGTGACTTGGTACTTATATCCAAAAAAGCTATGGCTGGCAGAGATATGGAGAGAAAGCAGCAGCAGGCTTCTGAATAAATGGCCCAATTTTAAAAATAATTTTAAAGACATCATCTTTTGTTTGAGGAAACATTAGAATCTCCTGGCTGAATCTATTACAGGTGGTGTTTCTTTTAGCCTTTCATTCTTCAGCTGGATTTTGGAGGGTTGCTGTATTACTGTAGATTCATGCTTAAAGCATAATACAATCAATTTGTCATGGTCAGCTGAAAGATAGTGGACAGCTGAGTGTACAAAATTGGCAATAGGGGAGACAGACAGATGGCAGGTGAAAAATGTATAACTCTGAGACACACACACCTATGGAGCCAGCTCATCAAAAAATACTGAATATATGGGACACAGCTACACACTTGAATTGCCTCTAAAAATTGATTATCTGCACCTAAGAGGGTCTATACACATTGGAAAATCTATTAGAAAAAAATGATCCATACAAATAGAGATAAAGAACTGAAGAAGCATTAAGCTTGAATGCTGCTTTTAAATAACAAAAGTTAACAGTCAATCTGGTCAGCATTTGAAGTCAGTTTAGCAAAGGTTTGAGTCAGAGTGGTTTAGACAGATAGATGTTTTTCATCTTATACATCTGGCCAAAGAGATTTCTGTGTTCAATTTAATATTAGCAAGGGTTGCAGATGTTCTAACTCAGCAGCAGAGGAAGCATTTTGATACATTACTCAAGTGGATAATAAGCAATAATTAGCAAAATTTCATACTAAATTACACATAAAAGTCCCTAATCACCACTGAAAATGTTGTGGTGCAGGTGCACAGGTATTACAAGCAAGATACACTGTATTTAATTTAAAACTACTCTGTGCAGAAAATGTGCAGTCGTACTGTTATTGGATTGGATTATTAGTTCTCATGCAATAATGTGCAAGTAGCTTGTTGCTCTTGTGTATGTTTAAGATAGAGCTACTTTTACCTACATAATGTTCTGCTGGGTAATTTGTTTGCAATCATTAATCAGATTTTACAGGATGGTGATTTGTTTTGTTTGTTAAAAACACTGTTGAGTAACAAGTAACTGCAGCTACCACATAGTGGAGCAAAAAGTACAACATGTTTTTATTACTGTTGTTATAATTATTGTTATTTCAGCTTGCTGTTGGTTTGCTGTGAATGTCTAATTAACCAACCAGGTACCTTGTGAAATTAAATCAGTTTTTTGGTGCCTTCAGCAGCAAAAAAAGTTCTGATTTTCTGCCATTGTACTGGAGAAGGGCTAAATATGTCCCACAACCTGGGCAAATACAACCTAAGCTTTCTGCAGGGCTCAGTTGTCATCAACTGGTTAAATGTGTTATTGTGATCTGGGTGAACTAACCCTTTAAAGAAATCCCTTTACTGTTGATGAAACCATTTCAAGCAGACAGAAAACAAAATAATGATAAACACTGTCTGGTTTGGAGTGCCATGCAAGCCAAGCGAGGCCAAGCTGAGCCGCCCTCAGATACCACAGATGAAAGCTGCAGCCTGGCCGAACTGAAAGCATACTGCACAAAACAGAGCATTCACTAAGTTCAAATAAAAGAGAAATGGATGCAGTAATAGATAAAAAAGGGAATACACTGCAAGATATAGAATGAATGGAGGAAAGAGCAACTCAGAGAGGTTGGGCAGGTCAAAAGTTAATTCAAATGGTGCTGAGAATGATGATATCTCTTACTCATACCAGCAAAAAAACACTGTGCTGCATTACAGTACAAATAACATCCACTAGTGGTGACTGGTGACTCAAAAAACTGGGCAAGACTAGAGGAAACCAACCAAGAGCTTCATCTTATTCTACACTAGGAGATGTTTTTAATATTTATTTCTACTTTCACTTACATAAATACATTTTACGCAACTTTAATATAATGAATATTCTGTCAAAAGCTGGGCAGCTTTTGTATTATATTTTGGCCTAATAAATCGGTAAATGATGCACAGCAACAAGGAAACTTTGTTTAGACAAGATAGGAAAAACTGATAAATCTGTCATCAGTTATCTTTGACCACTCGTCCTCAGTGGCACTATCCTGGAAGAACAGCTACAGTTTCATGAGTGTATGCACCTTCCTCCCTCATCCTTTAAATCACGTTTTTCTGATTTAACAAAAAAGGCTTAAAGTCTTTAAAATTGTCTGTTTCTAAGGGGGTCATTTTCATGATGTCCACACACACTTAAATAACAATCTGAGCTTGTTTGCGTCTACACTATATTTCCATAAAAGTGCCTTCTTGGACTGCGTCAGTATACAGAGTGATCAATCAAAGAAGCGGTGATATCAACCATCATCTAATCCATCCTGACTTCAGTCTTAAAACTCAACTTCACAAATGAGCTTCGACTGTGCAAACAAGCAAACGTTGAGCAATTGAAAGTGTGTAGAAGATGGGTGATCTTGTGGCTCTCGCAGCCCTTTGCTTGCAGGCTGCATTTGTTCACATGGAACAAAACTGATAAATAATACTAATAATAATTGATAAATTATATCATATTGTTATGTAAAAAAAATCCATATGGGCATGTCTTGTTTTTTAATGTTAAATAAGGAGTAAAAATCCTTTTCTTTTGTAGTTTGCATCCTTCAGGGTTGCTAAGACAAGCTCTTACTGGCTAACACAAGTAACTAGCCACTGCTTGACTAAGAAGAAAATGTAAATGTAGAATGTTATATTTCCAATTACTCTTTTCTATGTTTTGATCTCCCTCTCGCTTCTCAAAAATACAGGAGAGGCGAACCTCCTCTGCCTCGATGGACCCACCTCATCTGATGTTCACGGTTACATTTGAATTTCATTATGCAGAAAAGGGAAAAGCTTGATTGACAGCTGAACTTACTCAGCATCATATATTTCCTGTGATGTGTGTGTGTGTATGTGTGTGTGTGTGTGTGTGTGTGTGTGTGTGTGTGCAGTTATCCCCTGCCACCATATGCTCCCTATGGACTGATGATCATCTAAGACCCCATTAACTGTCAGTCACTCTGTTCTGTGTTGACGTCTCTCCTCTCGCTATCTGAGCTGCAAAGCTACAACACCACACATTTACTGAGGAAAGATACATAACAAGTAATAACATCTAGGTTTTTTTTTTCAGCCATCCAATTATGTGCATACTGTACCTCTGTGTGTGTACAGTTATGGAGACTGAATTTTGAATCCCCAAGGCTTAGGTCACATTTGCAGTCCTCATTTGTACACTTCTCTGTACATGAAATGCAAAGAGAGAA
Organism: Acanthurus lineatus; assembly: GCA_029814665.1. NCBI lineage: Eukaryota > Metazoa > Chordata > Actinopteri > Acanthuriformes > Acanthuridae > Acanthurus > Acanthurus lineatus. Next base: position 15,030,201 of record JAPZDV010000009.1, on the reverse strand, counting down.
AAGTGCTGAAGACATCACCCACCCACAGACATCAGTGTAAAGCTTTAAAGCTGCCCTGTGGAGTTTTTCTTCTGAAAGTTACATTACATTCATTTTTTTTCACCGAAATTCATTGTGTGTATCCTTGAGCTCTAACGAACATCCCGAGTGTTTTTCCCTCCTCATAAAACATTTATGATGCCTAATATTCTCCAAAGTTTAAACCCTGCATTGTTTAATTTGTGTTTACTTCCTCAGTCTCTTCCTCTTCTTCTTCTTCACCCTAACTGGCACTTTGCCGTGTTGCTGCTTTGCTCATGTAAAGCAACAAACAAAATGGGGGCCAACTAAAAACAAAAATCTACTCAGGCTACCTTTAATTCAAATCGTTACTGCTGTTTCTTACATAATGTCATGAAGAGTTAGCAAAAGTGGTACATCTGTCCATTGAATGTTTTTTGTATTATAAATTTCCACAGCCTTTTTGATTTTGTGGGGAGGTCATTAATCCTGTTTAAATAATGCTGTGTGTTTTGCTTGCACAGTGTTTGAATGATTTAAATGCAAAATATTTAACTTCTATTAAAACTATGTTATGATATATTTGGTCACATTTGATGACTCTCTGCTTAAATGTGATTAGTTTTACCCTGAAAGTTAGCAACAAAATGAAACAGATGATTAGCATAACAGATTTGAACATTGCTGAAAACGTCTGGGATAAATTAAGAACATGCTTATACAAAATATTGTGTATAACAAGGAGTTTTAGGCATTTTAAGGTGGAAATGTTACATATTTTCAGTAATAAAACTATAAATAAAACTGATAAGTAATAAAATTTTTTTTACAGATGTATTAAATATTCCAGTATTGTGTTTGTGCGACTGCAGTTTTAAGAAAAATCCAAAGCAAAATGGCAGAAGAGATTGTCAGGAAGAATGAGCCGCCATGCAGATGCTCGTGTTGTGGGGGCTTCAGGGGGAACAAGCCGCCAGTTTGCATACTGATGAATGAGGAACAAGGGAGCGAATCCCACCTTGATCATTTTAAATGAATGCAAAAGTATGCACACCACAAGAATGTCAGTCAGTCAGTCAAAGAACTGAGCTGCCTCTTTTTCTCACAGCAGGAATAAAGTGCCCCCCCATCTCTGCCTGATGAAAATCTATGAAATTAGCTTTATACTGCAAAAACTAATGCAGATTTTTCCTGCTGATTTCCAATCCATCGTCCCAGCAATCCTCCTGACCTGTCAGGCGTTCATAAAATTTACTTATGTGGGTTTTATCCGTTGCATGAATCCAACAGATCACACACATCATGAACATTTCTTTTCCTTTATCAAACATATTCAACCTCATTTAGCTTTACCTCCATCACTGCCATCACTCCTTCCCTCCCCCTGCTTTTCTTTTCTCCCTAAAAATTATATTTGGTTCTAGTGAAATATTCATGTCTCAGTCATAGCACTGGAACCATGAATCATACATCTGAAAAATTTGGAGAGTGAGAAAGGGAAAGAGAAAGGGGAGACAAGGGAATGGAGAGGAATGAAATGGATACAAATGTACTGAAAGGAGGAGCAGAAGAGAAATATCGAAAGAGATGCTCAAATTTATTTTTGTTTTGTTAATGTATATTTGATGAGTTGTTCATCGATAGCACTAACCTTTCGGACAAATACCCAAAAAATTAAGTTTCCTGTGACTGCTTCACAAAAAAGCTGTGTTTTTTTTTGCCAGTTTAACACTTTTTTTTTAAATATGAAGATGCATATATTGCAATTATTTATCAGAGCTCTAATAAGGGTTTTAGAGAGTAAAAAGTAAATAGCAAGGCTAATGTCAATAATAAAAAAAAATAAAAACACTAACACTGGATTTAGATTCTGCATTGTTCCTTGTGAGTCGACCATGTTTGTGAGGTCAATTTGAATCCTGCACGGAAATAACAGACTCTGCCACTGACAATTGAAACTCCTCTACTTTCTTCAGAGGTGATTATAGAATGCTAATGTGTTGAATGGTTATTGCTGCAAAATGCCCACCATAAATGGTTTTAATAAACAGATTTAACTTCATAAAAATCACATGGATTTTAACTGAATGGGAAGAGAAGAAGAAGAGAGGGCAGCAATGGTGGAAGAGGAGGGAAGCAGTAGAGACAAAAGCTAAAAGAGATGAAGGGGAAAAAAAGACAAGCTTGTCAGCTTCATCTCACACGACACAGAGAGTGACAGAAAGGCTACAGGTCGCACTTGTAATTTCAATGCAAATCTTGTGCCGTGATTCTGGCAAAATGCATTAAGTTGCAGCTCTGAACAAACTGTGACAAAATTTGGGTCACATCAGATCCGATTAGTTGCTCAAAAAGAATCGCCTGCATCACCTGCTCATGCACCACAAAGTGTGAAAATGCTATTAGTTTCCACATCTGAAATGACCTTTAATTTCAGCAGTTGCACAACAACAAAACACAAATCCCACAACCCGCCAGATTTTGATAAGATGGTGAAGTTTTTTTTATAGTATCACTGGTGGGGTTTTTTTATGTAAAAATGTGTCTGCAACAAAAACGTTATTCATCTAATTAATAATGAAAGCAGGTCATGTGGCAAGACAGCTCATGTCATTCCTACTTGTAGCTGCTGTGTGCATGCTCTTCATCTTTATCTAAATAAAAAGAGGATAAGACAGGATGAAGAGGAGGTGGAGGGGAAAGGGAAAATATACCCAACACGCTGTAGAGAGAAAATGCAATCACACGCATACTGTACAAACACACTCATGTGGGCACGGATCACTTGGGCTGATGTTGTGAGTGAATATCCGGCGTGCCAAACACTGGTGTAAGAGTGTGAGACAGCATTTTTTCCTTCCACGAAAAAAAAAAAAATTTGTTGCTGATAAAAAATTCAGCACAGGAGCAAAGTGTTGGCTAAGTGACAGGGAAACTGAGATCCAGCAGGAGCAAGTATCCCTCAAGTGTTACAAAAGACCTGCGTAAGCTCTTCTGAGACAGAGCGAGAGGAGAGGGAGGGAGGAGGAAACTGGAGAGAGAAGGCCAGGTGAAACAGGGTCAGCGCTCATCTTCTGCTGAACCTTATGAGGGTTGATTATCTCCAGCTCCCTCTCCCTTTCTGTCTCTCTCTCTCACACACGCAAACACACACACACTTACACACAGCGCCCTGCAGAGTGTGCGTCTGCATATGTATGTTTCCCTCTCTCCCTCTTCCTCTGTGGTGTTATTAATGCTGACATACTATAGCCACTAGCTATGTGCTTACCCTGTCCTCTCTCCAACTCCTAAGTTAAGGCAGATCACAGACAGCTAACAAACACACGCATACATAACCAACATTAAACATATCCGTCCCAAGAGCGAGGTTGAGGGCAAAACATCATCGGAGAGAGGATTGTTTCACATCCTAACAGTTTTTACCATAAATATGTATAGCAGCCTGTCTGCTTTAGTTTAGCCTTTGGCTGTCTAGCATGCGAGTGTGTATCTGCAGACTGTCTGTTCTATAGAATAAACAGCGTGTAATTTAATCTGTCTGCATTAGTCTATGTGGCTGTTTTAAAGATATATACCCTCAAACCATCCGAAGTGAGATTCTTGTGCATTCTTGTCATGTCTCCATCATCAATGATACATGTATTTTTCCTTTATGTCTTTCTGTCATAGCTCACATATGCAGCTATTTTCTTGCAGCCAGTTTAATGTCGAGTAATGCAATCAAGAGTGAGTGCACCATTTCAGTAACTCAATAAAAAAAAAAAAAAATAGGGCAAAGTTACAACTGATCAAGTTCACTGGTTTGAAATAAAATACATCCATACATCCACGTTTTTGTTTCAGGATTTCCTGTCCGTGGCTCCAGCCTGATTACCTGATTGGCAGGCACCATGGGGGTGGGATTGTATAGGAGCGCCCCTGGTTCAGCTGTCTTCTCTGTTTCCATCCTGCTGCAGCCTTTGAGGTGCCTTATACTCTTTTTATTTATCTATGAATTTTTTTAGCAGTTCATCCAGTGTTCTACTGTAATGTACCATTTGGCTTGAAACAGTAATATTTGATGATGAGAGAGCTCCTCTACCTCATGATGATGATGATGATGATGCTTATTATTATTATTATTATTATTATTATTATTATTATTATTATTATTATTATAGATTAGGCTGCAGACTATCAATTCAATATA
>JAPZDV010000009.1:15002451-15025909 GCA_029814665.1 Acanthurus lineatus | reverse complement strand
AAACTCACCCAGTTAGAGTTAGAATTATGTAAAATTTTCCATTTTATGATCGGGAGCAAACAGTGTTCAGGTGCATTTTAGCTGCCTACTGTGAAAAAACAAAAACAATGGAAAATGATCTCAGAGGTGCTGTAGTATTTATATAGTATATGTATTACATACAGTTTTAAATATCAAAGACAAAAAAGATAAAGTTCAAAAAATACGTTAATAAAGATTTTTTTAAAAGATAGTACTGATACACTTTGTTTAAAATGCTATTCATCTATATCCTTTGGTCAATAGACACTAATTAAAAACATACACATAAATCACAGTGCTGCAGTCTCATGTGAGTATAGAGTGATAAATATGAAAAGAAAATACCACAATATTACTGCCTGCAGACTGCATATTGAACAACCAATGAGTTCAGCGTTAAGGATATGTAAAGACTCTTTTCCTCCCAGTGTTAGCAGCAGAAAGCTTGCCCTGCAGCTGAAGGCCCAGGATCAGCACCACGGACAGCAGCCAAGACACAGTTTGGTGCAGAATATTTTAAAAGACATTTGAGCTGAGCAAGAAAGCACAAGGATTTGCATTACATATGTTCTGAAATCCTCTATACCTGGTCAACAGTCCCCATTTTATTCCAAAAAACAGCAACAAAAAACACTGATAAGTCACCAATTTGTATGATACACATTTCACCCTTCTCTCTTTTCACCTGAGCCTGTGTCTGTCTGCACCGTATGGGCTGGTGTGTATGGAAAAAGTAATAGAGTATCAATGGTCTCATAAACTTCTAAAAATAATATCATCTGAGGTTATATTGATGGTCCCCACACTGCTTACGCTGCTTAAAACTTTCTCTAGTTACAATGACAAGAGCAGAAGAAGTTGGCAGGACTGTCCCAGCTGAGAGAGCCAATCTACTTCTAATTACCCCGTTCTCTTCCTTCAACCAATTGCTCTCACTCAGAGGAGCAGAGGGGCCCCTTTTTTTTCTGCGTGTCTGAAAGTCTTCACTAGAAAGCTCACTTATGGTAAGAGCAGGGACGGAAGGAAGGATGTGCAAAAGTGGAACAGATTCCAGCTGAGAAAGCTGAGACTTCATGAAAGGAAGTCCCATGTGGTTCCGCTCATTCAGTGAGTCGAAAAATCTCCCAACAGGCCCTGAAAATCATACTTTTCTGAACTAAAATGAGACAAGCTGCACCAAAACCAGGGCTTTTATCCCATCTTCCTTTTTTTTTTTTTTTTGACAAGGACTATTTTGGGGGGTTCTGGAGGTGAATTTTACTGGTTCTTCTTCCCTCCACCCCCCCTGCCCCAAAAGCACTTACACTAAAATACACCAGGAGAGTATTTATGAGATGGCTGCCGAGAAATGGAGAGGGGAGGACTAACAAACATGCGTCATATCATATTTGAAAGAACTCATTCTGTGAAAAAAAGGTCAGTGTTTTACTGCTGTTCACGTTTTTGGATGTATATCATTGGTGTATTAATGTGTATGTTGACCTTTACCGGTGTATTTTCACTGTTAGTTACTGTAAAGTGGTTTTATATACAGCAGAGCATCATCACTGTCTTGAGAACAGCATTTCTCTAAAGAGTTAACCTTTCATGAACTCAGAAAAACAGCACTGCTTTTAGCTTTTGTGACATCTTCCAGCTATTCCAAGAGGCTTTTCAAATCGTTTTGCAAGTTTGAGAATCAGGAAAGTTTTCTCAAGCCATGAAGAAACACTTTATCTTTAGTTTATCAGAAAAAAAAACAGCTCAAAATCACCAAGTTAGGTTTTTACTGGATGTAAAAGGTATATGATACATTGTAACCTGTTAAGAAACGACACCTTGGTTAATGAATGGCTTTAAAAAGAGAATACAACTTCACATTAAAATGGGAACCCTCTCAAATTTAGGCTAAAGACTAAGCCGTGACTCAGTTAAAGGAAAGACAAAATGTTTTATACTGATTTATATTGTAGTACAGCAGCTCTTTTCACCTCACCACTGTGAATTTTCAGGTTTAATTTCTTTCTGCTGCTCCAATTTATACGAGCCAGCTGAAGTATGGACATTTGACCTCGGCTTGATCACAGCTCCCCACGTATAAATGAATTATAGATGCTGAAATTTCCCAGTGATTTAGTAACTGGCAGATGGGACAGTTGTCCTGGGTCATAAAGTTGTAATGAGGGAGATGTTTTAGACCTTTGGCTCACACCAGCTTCTGCTCACATGTCGAGCGTAGGAGTGTTAAAAAGTCCAAAACAAGGTGGCGCAGATCATCATCATCACACGATGATGAAACCTTGATTGCTTAAAAGTGTGAAAATACGAGAAAAAAGTGAAGCAAGCAGAAAGAAAGAAAGAACTGCTAGATTTAGCAGTAAGAATGATGGAACGGATTTGGGGAAATATCAAATAATATTGCATCATATTTTTTGTATCTCTATGCCTTAAAGACAAAATGTGTCATCTGTCAGTAATTTTTTTTGTAAAATGAGTTGTAATATGAGCCAGACATTTGCCTCATCATCTACATGTCCTCCCTTAGAAATTTTGTGGCAGTTAACCAAGACCTTGTTATAAAGACTGTAGGAATGATCTGCAGAGACAGATTTATAAACCAATAAGTTTTTTTTTCTTTGTAAAAGTCTGTGGTTTCATCTGCTGAATATCTAAGTGAGATTAGCTAGACAATGCCAGGATTCACTGCTGCTCTGATGCTAATTAGAGTCATTCACACCTTCGCCATGCCCTCCACACTGTGTGGAGGTGTGAAGTCTCTCCCTCTGACAATTTACGAAGCAGGCAAACATGGGCTTCACAGGCTTTAAACAGCTGTTGACTGACAGGGATAAGTGAGGTTTGCAGGGATGAGAATCTGTTTTATCATGCGATGAATCTCCCACCTCTGCCTGTTTCTTTTTGAGCACTTTTCAAGGTGTTATGTGTTATACATGGTTAACTTTCAAAGGTTACTCCAAACAAAAAGGACGCAGCATATCATCAGTGTAGCAGCTAACTGCTGCTCACTCTTAGCTGTAGATCTCTTTGGCAGTAGCTAGTAGCTGTAAATGGCTTGTTTGTTGCCCTGATAGTGACCCTGTAGTTTTGAAGTGGTGTAAAATGACTCCAATCAGGACCCTGACTGGTCGGAATCTGGGATCACAAAGACACAGAAGGCAGGAACAGGAAAGGCTTGAAGTGTGGGAGGAGTGCGATGGTGGTAGGGCATCAACAGCAGCGTTTTTTACATCCTACCTCCATGATCAAGTTTATTTCAACAAAAACAGTCGGTAACTGTTGGAACAGTTGAAAGACAAACCTTGATATCTTTATCAAGTTACATTTTCTTTGTTTTTTTTATAGAGTTTGAATGAATTGTGTTTTACAATGAGTTAACAGAGCGATTAATCTTGTCTTAGTTCCATAAAAGAAAGAAACTGAATTCAGAAGGCTGACTATTGCTTTTCTTAATGGGCAGCATAGGTGTAAGCATATTTCCTTTTATGCCTTGTTGTGTTTTTTGTGTTTTTTTTCTAGTTTAACAGATTAAAAGAGGTCAAAACTTGTCAAACAGTTTGCTCATGTACATCACTCAGCTGACACTACGTCACCAGTTAACAAAAAAAAAACCCACGATGGGCCAGGGCTAGCCGGTTAGCATGCAAACTTAAGTAGATATCCCTTCAAAGGAATATAAAAAAGTCTTTAACATAGTGTCAAAACTATTACTTCTTAACATTGTTATTAATGTAATAACTTCTGGCCATTTTTGGTTTCTTTCTTTCGTGTTTTATTCAATTTGCCTTTTTTGTTGTTGTGCATTTTGTTTTTAAGGACAGTCTTGTTGCTTAAGTTAAATATTTAATCAGAGATTAAATAGTCCTGCTCCCCCTCATCCTGTTAAATATGAAAAATGCTTTTGAGATCCTTACTTTTTAATTTTGTTTGCAATAAGAAAGCCTCCAGAGGAACTTCACCTTAAAGTACTGCTGTACAGGCTGCATTAGTCATCTGTTGTGGTTTTGTTATTTGTCTTACTAATGGTGTTATGTCATTCCATCCTCTGTCTCTTCTCTATCCTACTCTTTTCTGTCATGTTTCTATTCATCTTCACTCTTGTCACATTATATAAATTGGAACTTTTCAATATTTTAGTACTCCTCCCTTTCATGCGGGTCCCCTCGCACATGCGACTGTCCTTCGCTTTCTACCTTTTATCTTCCTTTTCCAATATCAGCGACATGTCCGTAGGGTTCAGTTTGAGCAGAAACTGTGAACCAAACTTCCCTCCAATATTAGGAGGGAGGTGGGAAATGCAGGTGAGGACAATTGGGTCTCAGAGCTCAGCAGTAATGTTCACCACAAAACTGAAATGAAACCTACGGTCCTAGAAGAAATAATCTTTCATCTTTCTTTCTTGGCTCGTGTCTGAGCAGTTCTTTCATAACCACAGTGTACCCACCAGAAGGACATTTCCCCCCTGTTCCCCTCTTTTCCTGCATGACCACTAGTTTTCAATGCAAGACATGTTTTTCACAACTTCCGTATGTTTTGAAGGTATGAAAGGATAACACAGATAAACTTATGCATTTGTGCAAACTGTTTTTATGTTTTCTTTTGGAATGTTGCCCCAATGGTAAATTGGAAATACAGTGTCAGATGATACAAAGTATTCACTTTCCTCAGGAGAAGCAATTTATTCTTATTAATGCTTTTACAATATGAAAAACAACCTCCATGATGCAACAAGATATGGTCTGTTTCATTTCATTTCCATTGTGCTTCATTTAAGTAGTTTCAAATCAGCTTTATGAGTTTATTCTTAATCACCTGTCAGTCACAGTAAGACATTTATGTGTAAGCCGAGAAGTAATTCCTCAGAAGCATGTCGCCTCATAAAGAGTATCAACATATTTTTATGTGAGTAGGAGATTTTGCCTGTCATTCACAGAGTCCTATAGATCAATGTGTGCCAATCCATCCATTTGGGTCATGGCAGCAGTGGGCAAAGAAATGTAGCTTGTGTTCCCTGTTAGATGGAATATGTAAATGTGCCATAACTTTCTGGATCGAATCATCGACATATATAAAGATTTTTATGATAGCTCTTCAAAAGTGAAGCCAAAATATCTCAGCTTGATCACCTCCTGGTGTACGGCTGCAGTATAAGTTCGTAAATCCCGCCCCTCTGTTAAGCAGATGGGACATAGGCCAAACTACATTTAAAAAAAATTTCCTGCAAAGATAGTGTCTGGCGTTCATTTTTCTGATAAGTTTGGATTTAATTACAAATTAAATGCTATTAAATGGGAGTGAAACATCATGATTGACTGCTAGACACGCAATGGCGATGGAGTTGAACAGCTGTGTGGGAGGGACCTTGTTAGCTCTGCTCCACCCTCTGATCACTACTGTGCAGACTCTGGCCCTAAATCATGTTAACAACTCAGGATGGCAGCACCTGTATCAGATATTTTGGCTTCATTGAATTGGAGACACATCGTCTATCTTTATTTGTGTTGATGGATCCGACCCAGTGTCATAACCCAATTAGATGTTCAAACCATGTCAGCTGGTTCCTTTTAATGCTAAGCTACAATGGCTTGACTCTGCATTCCTTCTAACCAAGCTCCTCACTCAGTCCTTGGCATGGACTCTGCTTGTGATCTAATTTTTTGTGGTCACTACCCAGAGGTCACAACCATTTGAAATGTAAATTGACTTTGCATTCTAGTTCAGCTCTGCTCTTCATGATAACAGTCCAGTACAGTGCACACATAATTCTGCCCCTGCAGCATGTCAAGCTGAAATTATGCCTCTGCAGAGATACACCTCTTTGCAAACAAGAGGGGTCATGGGTGATTGAAGGCCGATTCACACACCTCTCACATCTCAAAAGTGTGAACTTGCGTGTCAAGCAAGATGATTGGTTGATCAAACATTTGAGGTTTTAAACATATGTGTGTACAAATATATGTATGTGCATATTTATGTATGTCCATATATATGTGTGTGTACATATACATATACATATATACAGTATATACATATATATATAGTCTTTTGCCACCAGTGATCATCTAGCAAAACTTTAGAAACTAAATCCTTTTGATGCATTTAATGTTACTGCCTAACATATTAACGTCTATTTACAATAATAAATAAATAGCACTTATTTCATTTGTAAGTCCTTATTTGAGAGAAACTGCCTCCACAGTCTCACAAATGAATTAGTTTGTTCACATTGTCACTGGGTAAAATTTATGTCTGTTGTATGATTTATCCTTTGTTTTCCTAACATTGTGGTCCTCTCAGTACCATGCTGTGCGGTTTCAGTTTTTCACAATAAGAAATTCCCGAGAGCAATTTTGGAAATATTTTTTTAACTCTAACAGTTGATTGTGTATCTTGTTTATACTGAGTTTCTTACTGATACTGCATTTATAACTTTTATTGCTATTTTTCTCATGTGCATTTCTTGAAATTTTGTACTTATTGTTAACTACTTATTACTAATGCTCTTATCTTTAGTTTTTTATGGCTGCTTCTCCATTTTTATAACCCTTTGTTGCCGTTACAATGCATTTTCCCTGTTATCGAGTTAATAAAGAATTTTCTCATCTTATATCAAACATGACATCATGTCTTAGTGGACACTTACACCATTTTTACAATCCATCTAAGGATTAAAAAAAAACACATGAATATGTCAAAATAACTTTTTTTTTTTACATTTGCTTGCATGCAATTCAGAAAATGTTTCTCTTTCTTTTACACCTACTGAAATTTTTCATTTTATAATTTTGCTGGCCCCTTACCTACTTGTCTCTGGTTCATAAAAACCGTGATCACTCATATGAGCATGTAGAGGAAAGCTCACATTATGAAACATTTTCAAGACTTGTTTTGTTTACTCACTTCTTTAACAACATTTGACAGCTGAAGCATGTTTTAAAAATAAAATAGGGGATTGCCTTTAATCCAGACACTCAGAAATTTGAGAAGAAAAAAATCAAGATAAATAGGGTTGCTAGCAACTGTGATCACAGTGGATGTCATGCTGCTTGAGACTGTGCGGAGGTGGAAAGTGAAAAGGGCTGAAAACAAGACAGGAAGGAAGAGAGAAGTGTGTATGATGTGATGGGAAGAGAAAGCCCGGTAACACCAGTCTGTAGAGATGCAGGGAGAGAAAATGGCTGTAATGATGATGCTGTTATCAGTCAATCATGCACTCCACACAACTTGCACAAGCACAAATAATAATTAAAAATAAAATTAAAAATGAGAACAATAATAACAACAAAGACAACAATAATTATAATAATAATGATAAAAAAAAACAGGAACTCACACACAAACAGGATCAGAGCAGCAAAAATTAGTAGTGTCACTGTTCCTTGCATATAAAATTTATAAATTTATCTATGTATCCTTTCTGTCCTTTTGTTTCCTTCAACTTCTTTTTGAAAAATTCAAATGGAGATAAGGGTGTGTGTGCATCCATGGTAAAAAAAACTTCACAGGGAATCTTTAATGAAACTCATCTCTGCACCAGCAGGATTTGCACTGACTGCTCAAATCAGATTTTCTCACTTGCAGGACCCAGAACTTATCTCTTCATTGCTATCTAAACAGAGAGAGAGAGAAAAAAGATTCTCGTCTATTTTAATCTCCCTGTGAAGACGATGAGGCGGCAAATTAGATTTTTAACAGGTAGTGGAGATCCATCTTTGCATACATTGGTAATCATTACGGAGGATCACAATTTACTCTGCATTAGCTCTCTATACACTTGCAACAGCTGCTGATGTCCTTCCATCAGCCCTCTGACAATCTTCAGTCATTTTTCACTGAAAGGAAGACGAGACGAAAGATGACAAAGAGACACATCTAACTTAGGATTTCATTTTACTTTCACATGTTTCTGCTGTCTCTTTCTCTCTCTCTCTCACTCCCCCTCCAACTCGGTTTCTTGATGTGTGTGTGTGTGGGGGGGGATTCATGGACCTAATCTATTTAGGAGAGAAGGCAATGGTGAAGACTAAGGCTCTAAGACACATGCTCAAAAAAAAAAACAAAAAAAAAAACATGTATACACATGTAGCTTGCAAGCGAATGCATACACATGTACGCATGCAAGTTCTGGCCCATTTTCTCAAGTTATTCAGGTTTTGTCGATATTGTGTGTGACATAACTGGTTCAGTCCCTTTATTGTGAATTCTCTACTCCAGTATCTCCAAAAATTCTTTTTTGGAATTAATTAACAAATTGTTTGTGAAACATTATTACATCATACATTTTTGATATGATGCAGCAGCTATGGCGTTGATTTTATGAATCTTGGTGACATGACATTTGCTTGGCTTGACACTCTGTTGATGCTCAGAGGGAAATCGTCTATTTACTTGCACAAGGAGGTTAGAGGTCAGTTACAGAGCATTGCCTCTGGATGCAACAGAAATTTGGTGTTTTGATAAACGATAAAGGGCACTTCAGTTGGGCAGTTGCTTGTTTTTAGGGAGGCATTTCTTAAGTAATATATCTCATTAGATGCTTGGGCTTCGAAATATGCTGCCAAACTCTCCATTAAGTGTTAGTATATAAATTTAGTGCATCCTTTTGGTTTGCAAAAAGGTCCAGTGCTAATGCATTAAGATACAAGTGCATATATAAGCATGCGATTTTCACTATATCAGCTGTAATCAATGCATAACGCCTAAACACAGACACAACTGCTGCATGAATGATCACAGAGAGACTGGCTGTGATACAGTCAGACAAAATGTGGAGAGAAAAGTTACACAATGGTGATATCACTTCGCGGACATACACACACACACACCCAGAGGCTCGCTAGTATATACGCAGACAAACATAAATCCACATCCAGGGGTGCCATCACTGTTAGGCAAGCCGCAGTTAGGGCAGTTTGGTGGTGTTATATAACTGGGCTGGCCAAGCACAGCTAAGCATTTTTATCTGGGCTAACAACAAGTCTACACGGAGTACACTGACTTGTGTGCTTGTGTGTGTGTGTGTGTTTGTGTAGAGACAGAGACAGTGTTATGAAATCAGCTACAAGGGGGAAAAAGACAAAATGTGTGTGCAACATAAGAGGAGTGGTAAAGAAAGAGACAGGCAACGTGAAAGGTGTAAAGACAGACTGACAGAAAAACAGATTTAAGAGGCTCCTGAAGATTTGTTGCTTCTTCTAAGCAGAGCTATTTTCAGGGTCTAATGCAGGTTTCAGGTCAGTCTTATCAGTCCAGCATGAAACATTTAGGGGGATCTATTTGTAGAATATGGGAGGAATGGGATATAATATTCATAAATATGTTTTCATTGGTGTATAATTAGCTAAAACGAATAACTCTTATGTTTTCATTACCTTAGAGTGAGCCTTTTATATCCATATAGGGAGTGTGTTATCTTTCACAGGGTCTGCCATGTTTCTACAGTAACCCAGAATAGACCAAAAAAAACTGGTTATAAAGCAGGCCTTTAACTTATTCTTGAAGTTTTATAACAACCCAAGGTTCTCTTACTGGCTTGTAAGGGGAGGGATATTAAGTTGTGTGCATTTTGCAACTTCATTCTTAGATGCCACTTAATCCTACACACTGGATTTTTAGGTCAAATATTTTTTTTGGACTGAGACTAAATCTGAGGTGGCAACTTGCCTTTAAAGAGGCTAATTGCTCAGCACTATGCAGATCTAACAGATATCACTTGTGAGTCCCCTACTAAGGATAAATCTTGAGTTTTGTCATAATAATAAATTAAAGAAATTAAATACAACGGTAAACCCCGTAGAGGGAACCTAAAATTGTTTCCATCTATATGAGTTTAATTTATAAATGGCTTGGTTAGTCTCACTTGTGGGGGTACTGACAGTGCAAACTTAACTAAACACCCGTGTCACTCTTGATTTGCTAATTGTGTCAAAAGTTGTCCACAAAAAAATGTTAATTGACTAATTTTGGTTCTGCCTTTGTAGAGCACATCAACATGTTCAATGTTTTACAAATAAAAAGAAAATATCTCAATAAAAGATTAAACAGGCATTGTGAATCTGTGTGCCGGACAGATCCAAAGAGCCAAAGTAGCAGAATAAATGAATGAAAGAACACCAAATGTTGTTTCAGTGTGTGATCACCATGAGTTATATCCTGGATGATGCAGTCAAGGACACTCCAGCAATAAAACACAACAGGGATATTCTCAGAGTGGCACCACCACTGTTTAAAACTCCATAGGGGCATCAGTCTGTCATCATTATAAAAGCTCTGTTTTTGTTCTCTGTTGTAAAGGAATGTTTGTTTCCCAAGTCTCTTAAAGTGACATACGAGAATACCTTTAAAACATCCAACTATAAATACTCGAAAGTGAAGCTGGGTGAAAACAGAAGCAAAGCTTGGAAGAGAGATAGCACCTGCCCAGCAGGCTGTACTGAATAGATTCCCACCCAAAGCACATATTTTTAGAACAGATTAGCATTTTTGTTAGCTTGTCAGAATATTAGTCATGTCGATTTTTCTGTATTTACTGTCTTTTCTGCAAGGAAACTTGGAAATGATGAGAGTAAATGAATTTTTAATCCTAACAGGCAGAGGGAGAAACTGGTAAAAATCACTTGAGGGTTTGCTGGATCCAGATGGCCCATGTTTATCTAAAACATCACAGAGGTAAGCGAGGGCAGCAGGAGACAGAGAGATAAGGAATAAAGGAAAGGAAGAGAGGAGAGATGAAAGGAAAAGTTGAGTTATGTTGTGGTGTATGATGTGTATATATGTGTGTGAGAGTGTGTGTGTGTGTGTGTCAGCCAGAAGGCAAAAAGATCTGAATGGCTGTCCCAGATACCCAAATAAGTCGCCTCACATAATTCTACATCACAATTGCTTAAGTCAGCAGGGATGAGACACACATGCACACACACCCACACACACACACACACACACACACACGCACACACACACTCAAACACACTTTTGTGCCCGTGATCACCTCAGCTATATCATCTGCCACTCATCTCGCCTAGTTCCTCTGCCTTTGTAACACTGGCTATAATGTGGTTGGTTGGACCTGAGTGATACATACACACACATACACGAGCATGCAACTCTGTCTCACCCAGTCTACACATTAAGAAGTTAAAGATCAGGATATGAAATAGTTTTCTCAGTATACTCATATTGTACATTTTCTGCAGTTGTGCCATATTTAGGCTGTGTATACCTGTGTGATATGCATGGATGTTTGTGAATGCAGCTGCTGGCAAGTGGCATCCTGTAGGGGCAGACTGATCCACAGCAGGTGTTCTTTGATCACGTTATTTAAGCGCTGTGATTTTCCATGAGCAAACATTTCACACACGCATACACACACACACACACACACACACACACACACACACACACACACACACACACACACACACACACACACACACACACACTGCCAATTAACACCTCAGCCTCCCTGTGGTATGCCGCAATCAAGCTAGATATTTTTTAATCAAACACGAGTGCTCACATAGCTGCGCACCTACACTGCACCCTATCCACCATCATGCACGCACCAACACACACACATACAAACATACACAGTTCTAGTCATCAAGAATCATATAAGCTACATGTTTAGCAACATTTAATAAGAGTGCGTTGGCAATTAGCCTGATACACGATTAGTCTCTAGCCCTTGCATGGTCATTTATCAGCATTTGCAAGGGCAATGTGATGAGATGGGAACACTTAAGTAAGCATAGTTATGGGGCAATTCACATAATATCCCCTGCTTATAGTTGTAGTCTCCCCCTGAGCCAATCACATACAAAGCTGAGAGCTGTGTTTAGATGGTAAATGCACAATAGCATCATATGCATTTTAATGTCAACACAGAGTAAAAGTCATAATATTATTACACTTGGCTGGCCTCTATTAGACTAGTTTTTGTTACTCAATGCAGTTTAATTTATCCCATCTTTCACTGTTTTTTGTGAAAAATCTAGTTGTGTATTCCTTGGGTTGAGTGTTTGTAATCTAGGACAAATTAGTATCCACTACATTGCTTCATAGTTAAGATAAACAACAATTTGGAGAGCATAAATAAACTGCAGCTCCCATTGCTCATGAAAATTTACCAGAGGTTTTTTCCATTATTGTACCTTGGTTTTGTCCAGTTTAATATTCCCATCTTAAAGTTGTGGTTTCTTCTGTTTACAGACACCTGAATCCGCCACGGTTCTTTAAATTCACCAATGGACTTGCAATTACTGTCGAGCCATGATACTTGACTGCAGTAGTTGAAGCTCATGGGAAACGGTGTTCAATAAATGACTCTAGAACTCAAGAAACACCAATATTCTATCATTTTCCAAAAACGATTGTCCTTATCTAAATGTATAGAGTGAACAATGGGCTAATGTTGTTTAGTTAGTTTTCTTTCTAAGGAACTGAACTGTTACTTCTTTGTGTTTTTTACAGTTGTAAATGGGATTTTCAATGAGTTTTCCTTACTGTTGTAACAGTACACAGAAGTTCAGATTTCACTTTGACTTTCTATTCAACTTTTGTTCCAGCCTTTAACACCTGAACAAGTTACATTTAAATGTAAATTTCCAATATAATCAGCTTACAGACTAAACATGCTGGAGATGCCAGAAATTTCAACCTACATGTCCATCTATTGTAGTCATGATGCTTAACCTGAGGAAAATGTTTCTTTCAGTCACCATCAATAAAGGCTCAATGTGGGATATTTAAGAAAACGATGTGGCGTCTTTTCAACTGCCTATTAATTTCTGTGATGGCAATCAATCACCCTGCTCAAATGTCGCTAAGCAAGAAACTGTCTTCTATTCTGAAGTTTTGTGCAATACAAAAGTAGCCATGAAATCCAAAGTAGCCAAATGCCATTATTGTGATTATTAGCTTTGTGCATTTAAGAGGTAAAGTAACCGTATGAAAGTAGAATAAAAGTAACAGTAAAACAGAATATCAAAGAAAAAGGAAATGGCGGCATAAAATGACAGAACAAGAAAAAAGCCAGCATGTTTTATTCCTGTCTCATCCTCGTGCACACAGCTCTGCTTGGCTCAAAGACCACAGCAATTAATTACCTGCAGGCACATTACGGACACCTGCAATGATTTATGGGGCCCTTTATGGAGATGCACAACTCTGATAGGTCAAGTTCAGGATACAAAAGAAGGTTGTGCTTCTACACAAAAGAGAGAGGAGTTGAAAGAACAAAATCTTTCCAAAAACCTCAGAAAACTTTCATTTGATTTAATGTGCATTAGGCACAGCTGTAGTTCATTTTGCTCAAAATCTGCCTTGCACTCGTACACACAAACACACACACATACACCCACACAGACACAGATGCTAGCTTACATTGGGCTGTTGTTGCATGTTTTGTTGCTTTTGCCCATGGGCTCTTTTCTCCCTCTGTTCTCTTCATCCCCAGCAGAGATATAGAAAAAAAACCCCTTTAACTTCATTATTTTTAGGTTGAGCAGAACTTCACTATGTCCATTATGCCTGTGTGACAAATTCTGTCTGCCAGACAATACATGTGCAAAAATGTGATTTCAAAAGCGCATTCTTACTCTGGCTCTCACGAGTTTAGAGATTCAGGTGAGGTTCTCACCTCCAGAAACTGGAGTAGGAAGCAACGCTTCAGTATGTTGCTCAAAGACACGTTAAGCAGGACACCTGGCTGTTGGGGAAAACTGTGGCTGCTGTGGGGAACAAGCCTGTTCCTGTCAGCCAGGACATCCCTCCCCAGGCTAATATCCCCCTGCCAGAGGGATGAATTTCCAGGGATGGACTGCATGGGGGAAAAGAAGGTGAGTACTGTCCATATTGAAGTTGTTGTAGGAAATATCTTTCGCTTGTCAACTATTCAACCTGGGAAACAGAACATTATTTAGGGAAAAATCTAATAAAACCACAAAGATGGAAGATAAATTAGTTCTTTATTTAGGAATAAAAAGACAACTGGTATAGAAGTAATATAAAGAAGAATTAGTTGAAAAATTTGGTTCTTTTTTGAGGGTTTTGTAAAATTTCTGGCAAAGAATTTTGGTATAAGATCAAAAATTCTTGAATGAGTAAACAAGCAATTAAGTCCCTATTTTTTCAGCAATTGAAAATGTATCAAAATCAACATTAATGAGAGAACTGGGCTGGCAAAGGGGGTCTTATCATGACTTTAACATTGGTACAAGATTTTTAAAAAATTTTAAATCATTATCACGAAAGCCTTTGACTAATCTGATAAATCTACAAACAGCAACTCTTACTTTTCTTCTTTTAGGTGAGCTGCAGTAGTGACCTATGTTTTTTAATCAGGTAACAGAACTATAACCCCCGCTGCTTTTTGTTGAGCAAATCAAAATTTATCTTGAGGACAATGGTGTTGTGTTCTTGATTTCATTGCATTAAATTACATGTGTTAAGAATCTCTCATAGGTTGACTTTTACAGCCTGTGCTGTAATGGTCCACATTGCTGCACTTGACTGTATTGTGCTGTTCTGTTCAGTGTATTTGCTGTTCAGTGGTTGGTTTCTGTTTACCTGCCCGGGGGAAACAGATGCAAATTAGCTACTAGCCACCTCTGGTGCAATTACTTTAAATTGTGCCATGTCCCTGCATAAATAAACAATAAAATGAATAAAAAGATAATAATAAAATAAATATCACTTTGTTAAACAAGTTGGAGTCCCAAGTGTAGGTTATCTTTATGAGCTTATGAAAGGAATGTACACTCACTGCATAATCAGACATTCCTGGGTTAAATGTTTTGAACCACTGGATTTCATTTAAAGTTTATAACTGGGGGGAATACCCTAATAATTAAGGAAAGCAACTGTAGCAAAACTTTGATTCAATAAATAGAAAGATATTTTTTGCTCAGTGTCCTAGGATCACAGGAAAAAAATAATAATTTAACATTTGAAGTCTAAGCTAGATAAATGAATAAAAGAATGAAAATATTTTAGCGAAAAAATCATAATTTGTGCTTTGTGCCTTGGATGGTTATTTTCAGGCCAATGAAATCTCAGTTTACTGTAGAATAGTTTGACAAATGATTATGTCTGTAAATGAGTTGATAGTGAGGAGGTTGGGGCAGTCTGTATCCAACACACTCTGCTACTTTTCATAATGTAATTTCACATTAAATTTTACATAAAAATGCTGTTAAAAAAATCATTTTTTTGTCAGAATTTTGTTACCTTGAAGTTTTGTTTTTTTTTTGTTTTTTTTTTTTAACATGCACTGGCACCAATACAATAAACTCCACCTAACCAGTCCAGACTGTGTGTGAAACAAAGGTGTTCCTTATGTGCCCGGCTTTAATACACAAACACAAACCAGGGTAGTTACTTCCTTGCAAATCCAGTCTGCTGGCTTTAAAAGATGAAACTGAGTGAAAAATAGAGAGAAAGAAAAAGAAAGAAAGAGAGAAGGAGAAAGAGAGGGAACATCAATACACACACTGACATTCACACATACACTTTCCTGTTGAAGACACAAATCACAAGCTAAGCTTTTTGTTTCTTTCTCGATCAAGATTTCCCCAGTGGTGAATTAAAGTCTCAGCATTATTTGGAACAAGACAAACCAGCCAACAAACATACACATACACACACAGGCACACACACACGCACGCTCACACAAACACAGACAATTTCTTTTGTGTCGTGAGACCAAAGACTCAATTAACTTTATTAGACATTACAGCCTGAGACAGTGGGAAGACAGATTACATAACACACATACAAACACACACACACAGTCTCAACTTGTCATGAAGTTACATGGAGGTACAACAGCATTTCACACTTCATGACTTGCCTGCTCTTCACACACACACACACACACACACATACAGATATGTGACATTTCTTAAAAGACATATGAACAAGGAACTGACTTTCAAACTACAATCAAAACAATTTGTTAACTGAGACTATAAATAAGATCTATGATGTCTGAGCTCATGTCTTCCTCCAGCTCTGGCATCAGAACTAAATATTCATGTAACAATCCCTGACACTTTAATTCTGAGGGCTTTAAGCAATGTGGTGTAGAATAAGATTAGTATCACTGGTGAATTATTAATTGATATCTTTTGATATATCTTGTATGGGTTGGGTCAATTGTTTTCACGTCATAAAAAGGGCTTTTTTTTATTATTAGCCTTTGTATGCCTCTGCACAGTGTATTTTGGTTGTCCACTCGTCCATTGCCAAGAATCAATTCTTCAGAAACACCATCAGTGAATTTTGGTAAAATTGGCTTAAATGTCAATTTGGACTCAAGGATGAAGTAATTAGAGTCTGGTGATCAAAGGTCAAAGTTATCTGACAAAAACGTCTTTGGTCATAGTTTAAAAGTTCATATGGTAGTTATGACAAAATGTCATGCAACTGTCTAATTAGATGAAAAGGTCGAAGGTCCAAAAGGTCAACTTCACTGTGAAATAATGTCTTGTCAAAGTCTTTACTGTTGACATTTTTTTGAGACAGTTTGAGATGGATGCTTGTTGTGAGGCTTCCCAAGCTACAAGTAGGTATTTCTAGCCTTTTGACAAAAGTTGCATTTACTTTTATTTATCTATTTTGTGCATGTCAGCATCTACTGTTCATTGGCAGAGCTGCATTATAAAATTTCAGTTACCTGTAATTTCTTCTCAGTTTTACTTGACATGGATCTTTTACACTCATCTTCTTTGCATTCTTGTTTACATGTTATCTCCTCTGTCCTCTGTCTCTCCTTACTAATCTTGTCTTTCTCCATCTTTTCTCCCTCCCAGCCGATGCACAGCAAGTTTAACCAAATTTCTAAAAGACATTATAAGTGTCCTGTTTAGTCCTTTCACTTTACTCCCTCCCTTCTACCTCCCCACTGTCCCTCCTGTCTGTATTCCTGCCTCCATTAGCAGACTTCAGGAAGCTGTCATCCATCCTGAGCACATCACAAATCCATGAAGCTAAACAATGCCAGACATTTTATCCCCATATCCATTCATCTATTTCTCTCTCCTTTCTGTCCTCCTGTCTCTCATCTCCTGTCATCACTATTTAGTGAGTCATGCATCAGATCCATTATTGTCCTTATTACAGAACAATGGGCAGACAGTATTTGAAACATCAAGGTAACCTAACACACATACACACACAGGCACACACACACACAGACAGAGTGCCAACACAGTATTCAAAGTCAATTAATTACTTTTATGGGTTTTACCACTTACTTAGCTGATAGAGGAAGGACTTTTTTTTTAAGACTTATCTGTAATAAACTAATGTCCACACAAATTAGAATTTTCTTAAAGTATAACAATTCTGCAAGATGTTCACAACCTTAGGATAAATTCATTGAGACAGTTGAGCTGGAATTAACTATGGAATGTTAACACAAACTGCAGATCAGTGTGGCAATAAAAAGCTGCAGAAGAGCAGCTGTGAGCCTGGGTCAGTGTTAACAAGGGCTGGGGGCACAAAACCTCTGCAGGCTCATTAAATTCCTGTGAAATTAAAATGACCGGTCAGGAAATGCCTGCGATACTTTCTGGGGAAAGCCTTTTCTAATCCACTTTAAATTCTTTCTTTTTTTTAAAATAAAGTACGAATGGTTCCTTTAGGCCACCATAAGTTCTAGGAGCTAACAAGTGTGTGAAGCTTTAAAATATTAAATTGGCACCAAGAAGACAAAAAAATACCTAAGCTTACATAAAGCAACTTGTATGGGAAGCATGAAGGAACAGTATCTTTTTTTTGTGGTTTTAATTGGAGATTTCAGGTTAGAGGAGGACCCACTAGATATAAAAGATAAATTCCAAGGTAATCAAAAGAAACAAAATGATCCTATTATTCATTGATGAGACACTTAAAAACATAATTACGATAATTATATTCATTTTCTGATAGTAAATCTTACACATTGGACCTTTTCTGTCAAGTTAAACATACAATAAGCACTATTGTAAGTAATGATGTGCCTTA
Organism: Acanthurus lineatus; assembly: GCA_029814665.1. Taxonomy (NCBI): domain Eukaryota; kingdom Metazoa; phylum Chordata; class Actinopteri; order Acanthuriformes; family Acanthuridae; genus Acanthurus; species Acanthurus lineatus. Next base: position 15,007,888 of record JAPZDV010000009.1, on the reverse strand, counting down.
CAGTCAAATTCTATATTGAAATGAACACAAAATAGAGTAACTTGCCGCACAGAGGCCAGGCTAATCATTTAAACACTGCCTCAAGAAAAGTAGACCGCACATTACAACAGTAGTTATATTAAACCACTAAGTCATTAAAACCATGGTTAGAATAGTCTTCGCCAGCTGAGAAAACAGGTCCACTGTGACTCCTCAGTACATGATTTAATTGCCTTTATTTCCTTCTTGGTTTGAGGATTCAGGAAGTAATGTTGCTGGCATCGCTGTGAGTGTGGCAACATTAGCTCACTGGGATTTCTCAGTAAACACACAAAACACACAGGTTTAAGGTTGCTTTTAAAGTCTGCAAAGCTCCACAGACAATCTAACCGTTTTGTAAACAAACACAGTTTATGGGATCCTGATCACGGTTACTTTTTGCTGCATGTCTGTTCACTTTTGTTGATTGATAGAAAATCATGTAACTGCTAGATATTTTTTCAATATTATCATATAATTATTTGTGTAAAAATTTAAATATGTATTTTTTTATAATAACAGCATTTACTGTTTAGTTTTGTATGTTGAAATTTTCTTTTACAGATTTTTTTGTTTGATAAAATACAATTATGAATTTGCAAAAACAAACATTGAGAATATAATAACTTAATAGTGGTCTTACAGGTTAATGTTTAAAATAGGAACATATTTTATGTTCTTTCAAGTCAGTATAAATACAGGAATTGTATTGTATAATCAGAAAGCATTTATTAAATACTGAAAGAGTTATTGGTCGTTGTATTCATTCCACATAAGAAAGCGGGATAAAATCAACAGTCTCTCATCTTGAAAAGTTTATCTGAAGCAATCACAACACAAAGTGGGTCTCCTTCAAAGCTACACTGCTATTACTTATAATTCTTTCTCTCTGTTGCAGTAACAAAAATAGTGATTAGCTAAAAAAGAGCAACTTCAAAGGGTACTGCTTCATTTACTTAAATCACTGAATCCTTGTGTTAGCTTCAGTAAAACATTTAGAAGACAGTGTAATTTTTTTCCCCCATTACTTCAAACAAGAGGACAAGATCTCTTCTTGGCAAGTACAGACAGGATAAATAATTACAACCACCTCTATTTTTTTTGGCGTGAGCATATTATTATTAAAACAGGCTTTAGAATGACAAACATGCTCATTTCATTCCCACTAAAAAACACCCTCTCAACACTTTTAGGACTATCGTGCAAAAACATGCATATCCAAGACTTTTTATTTTAAAGCATCCTCTAATTTGTGGAAAAAAGTTTCAGCCTTAAATGGACTGTGTTGAACTAACCGTAATATCCCATTTGAAAAGAAGTGTGAGGACATTCGCCCTTCAAAGGCTCCTCTGAAGGCGAGGGCCTTTTGTGTGAGCAGATCATTGATAGGAAGGTATAGTGAGCTAAAGCACACTACTTTGATCCCTTTTTCCTCCTAATAATCAGACCCATTTCTTCCTCCCTGGGCTCCTTTAAAGTAGTTGAGAATAATTATGAGTTTAGTTGGCAGGGGTGTGTGTGTGTTTGAAGAGGTAAGATAGGCTTAAAGATTCCCACCGGGTGGATATGTGCAGTGCAGAACAGCTTTTGATAGAAAAATCTATGGGCAAACACTTGTGGACTAAGACACACACTAAGCAGATACACACATACATATACACACACACACACACACACACACACACACACACACACACACACACACACACACACACACACACACACACACACACAAGCAGGGGTGGCCAGGGGGGTGGGATGACCATGCCAATTGTTTGTCTCCTTGTATCAAATGGGAGGTGATTTTCTGAGGACCGAAGGGGAGAATGGAAAATGACAAAATAAACGAGTGCTCTTTTCTCTCTCGCTTCTCTTCCTTTCATTTTCCCCTCCGCAGAAGAAGAATGATCTGCCACGGTCTTTTTGTTGAGCTGGCTGACACAACTGAACACACACACACACAAACAGCATCCTCTGCATCGTTCTGTTTGGACCACACTGTTGTTGAATCAGTGTGATCTGATGAATGACGCCCCTACTTCAATTATTGCCCCTCCTCTGCACCTCTGGCTATCTCTCAAGCTGTCCCTCACACATAAACACACCTTCCAACCAACCTCGAAACACCGAATCTAGCGAGGTGTCCACACTTGTCACAGGATGGCTCCGTATTCCAACCAGATATTCAGCAAAAATGATGACGAGTCAGCCCGACTCATCCCTTTTAAGACTCACAAGGCTATTGAGGCCGAAATGAAGGCCAAAGGGCCGAGAGAAAGATTGAACGGGTGGAAGTGGTTGAGTGGGACAAAGTCCAAGCTTGAAGATCTCTGAAATGCGGCCGCTCTGGCTCTCATCAATCAGATAATGTAACACAACCTGTCACTCATTGTGAAACCCGCCCCTAAGCAGGGTGCTGAATTCCCTCTTGGGCCAACATCAGAGTCACATAATATTGCTGTGTGTGTATGTAGATGTGGGTGGGTGTCTTTTCCGATGAATTATGTGTTGAGAGTCTTTGTATGTCTCCTTGTTTTGACGTAATAAATGTCTTTTTTTTACATGTTTTACAGTGTTTGTCACACAGAGTGAAGAGCTTAAGGGGAAAATTCCTTGAGAGCGTCATTTGTCATGATGTTTAGTCATTTTCTGAGATAGTTTGCTGCGAGCTCCTCTGTTATATGTGTACTTGAGCGCAATGGAAAAAAAACCACAACTCTATGCATTGCATACATTCACAGAAATCTGTACATCTTCTGATATTTCAACATTTTAAATAGGGCAAATCATACTTTGGTCCCGTACTTAAAGGGAAATCCAGTATTTTTACACCTTGGCTCTATTTACATATTCTGGTGGGCAAATGACTTGTAGACCTACTTACCAAACACCAGTAGATCGCATTAGGGGAGGGATCTATGACATGGCTGCAGTGTAATCCTCTGGGGCAACTGGGACTGTCTTTACCAGGTCCACTAAAACTGTGTCTTTGCATTCAAAGGCTGCACTTGTCATTTTAGGTGTCTGACAACCTTAGCAAACATATCTCTACATAGAAAGAGCTTTATGTGTACAAGTAACAGCCATGTTGAAGGAACTTCATTAACGGGCGACTGTAAAAGCCAAGCTTTTAGTTTTGAGAATCAGACCTACAAGAGTCAACTTTTAGGTCTGATTTGTCCTTTTGCATCTTTTTAGTCATAAGTATAGTGATCTGCAAAATTATATTAACAGCAAAATAATTATACAGCTGCTGTAAAAATGTATCAGCTAAAGATTTTTGAGTATGCTGTCTCTGTGCTTAAGCTCTAAGCTTAACCCATTTTTGAGGTTGTCTAACTACAGTTTTACACAAACAAAGACTTGTTCATAGGTTTGTTTCTGAACCTTTAACTGGTCAAAAGGTCACTTACTTAAAGATCTTGAACATCAGTAAGAAAGTAAAGTGGCTCATTCTTGGTTTAGACTCAGTTTAAGAGTTATGAGTTTTTGCTAATGTAACTACACAATTTGAATTAGACTTTTAAACCCTTATACATACATTTTAGCACCAATTAAAAAAATTGTTTCTAGAGGTAAAACTGATTCTGCGTACTTCATGTTGAGAGTTGATGCCTAAACAATGCTAAAAAAGTACAATATTGACTGAAATACATCAGACTTTTTCCATACTGGGAGTTGAACTCAGACCACTGAGGTGAAAACCAGGGATCCTTACTGCCAGACTGAGACTTGTAGTGTTCATGATTCTGTACAAGACTGTACTTAATATTGTAACGTAACAGTGAAAACTGAGGTCAAATGACTCATAGCAGATATGACTAAATTTTGTAGTCACACAAATTTTGAGAATTTTAAAGTGAAAAGTGAAAGAGAGAGGAATGGGGAAAAGGAAGACAAATGAATGAGCATTAATGAGGATAATAATGGGGGGAAAAAAGGTGTTTGCTAAAGAGCAAAATGGTGCATAGAAGGGGGAAACAGATGGGAGGTATTATATATCCTGCATAGAGGGAGAAATACAATAAGGACAGTGTAAGGCATGAGGAAAGGACTGAAGGAATGTGGCAGATGGTAAATGTAGGTGTGACCTAAATGGCCTCTCATTGGTCTGTTAGACAAACACGCAGTCACAAATGTACAAGAAAAAGTCAGTATGTGGTTGTGGCACAAAAGCCTCTCCGGTATTACCTTTATACCTGCGCACATGCAGTTTTTGAAACAGAGACAGAGAAGGCAAAACTCTTTTTCTTTTAATTTCAGCTATGGTGGATAAAACTAGATTTTGAGCGGCTTTGGTTTGTTTTAGGTGGAAGTACCTTTAATGAGGTAAAAGAAGCCAGTGACTGAACAGCTGTAATTTTCTAAAGACGTTCGCATTTAAGTTAATCCACTTTTTGAAGTATCACATTAAAAAGGGTTAACAGAAACGGCAAAGTTGCAAACAACTTCCACAACTTTTGCAAACATATCTCAATTGTTTGTAAAGGTATTACCTTTTTCTAAAAAAAAAAAAAATGATAATGGGAGATACAAACTCCTTTTTTAAATAAGTTCCGATGTACCAAACACTCACTCACATGAATCATCAGCTGTTTCCACTGAGGGAAAGGAAGATGAAGCAGCTGTCTCCCCTGTTGACGTCTTTCTGGATATTCCCATAACTATAAAAAACATGGCTGCTGGTAGCATCTTTTTCCTGTTTATGACCTCTACTACGACTCAGTTTATTACAGCAATGAGTAACTAAGTCCTGGCACTGAACTTCACGTTTTGCTTTTATATGTAATTTAAAAAAACACTGATATGATGTTGTCACTGAGGCAACTCAAGGGTTTGCAAAATTAGGTTGTATCAACTTTCTGGTAATTTCAGCAATTTCAATATTTAAATATATACTGGTATGTATAAAAGGAAGTCAAACATATATGCTCTAATAATATCTGATTTATTTGTTTATGTTCTGGCTCCTACAACTTTGCATCTATTTTAAAAATAAATTATCTCTTACCTGAAAGTAAACTTGAAGAAATCCTCTTGCAAAAAAATGGGGTTCAAGACTGTCATTACTGAAGTGCATATAGGTGCTATATAAACATTTTAGTACCAATTACAGTTCACTTAAACTCTCATGACCTTGAGTTAAGCAAAAAAAAAAAAGCAGTCATATCTTATTCAGATGATTGGAGTCAAGTGATGGGTCATACATCTTGTATGTCTGTAGCATAGTTTAAACCAGATATTAACCCTGTGTCGACAAAATGTTACATATAGCACCTTGAAATACCAGAGTTTACTATTTATTGGTTAAAAGACACTGGTGCATTTTGCACATATAAGTGGGATTTAATGACATTATGAGTAGGTTTTCTTTAAAATCTTTGATCTTAATGAGCACTAATTGTATTTATTGAGGGTA
>JAPZDV010000009.1:14981515-15002351 GCA_029814665.1 Acanthurus lineatus | reverse complement strand
GGGTAAAAGGCTAAGGCAATATCTTTTAAGCTGCAAAAAATCAATGCTAGCACTGATTATTTCCTGTAAAATAATCTGTTGGCATACTGACAAAAGCAGTTACTCTCATGTGAGGTGAGGCAGACACGGAGCCTGGTGTGTGCACTTTGAATTTTGACAGGACAGCAAACCTTGTGAATGGTGAAGTTTTATTCTAGTCGCTCTACAGAGAGAGGGAGAGAGAGAGACAGAGAGAGAGAGAGATAGAAAGAGAAAGAGAGAGAGAGTGAGAGAGAGAAACAGTGCCACTGTACAGAAAAGCTCCTGTGAAATTCACACAAAAAATATTGTTTTTACTCTTTATCATTTATAATTCTCCATGATGATGTATTCCAGTATGAATTTACAAGCGATGTATACAGGTGTCGTTTCTAAATATATTCAAAATAGTTCCTTAAAAGTCTTTGAGGAAGTATTAGTTTAAAAAAAAGCTCTATTCTTACAGCAAACCATAAAGAAAGAGGTCTCGTATCTTTGGAGGGATAGCAGACTCAAAGTAGAGGGTTGCTTTTTTTTCTTTTATCTTCTTTACAGTTGAAGTCCTGACTACACATGAAGGAGAGGGAAGAGAGAAGCAGAGCTGGTGATACAGTAATTCTCACCTGCCATTGGAGGAAGAGCCGTACCAAGAACCGTACCAAGCCCTGACCCCTGACCCGCGACCCCATTGGGCAAAAACATGGCCTGATAATGACCCATCAGCCAATAAGGAAGTTGCACTGAGGTCAGGTCCTCGCCTTCTCCCCCAAAACAGCAGCAGCATCTTCATCGTGTTAAACATAGGTATTTTTTTCCTCTCAAATATGTATATACTCACACCTGGTTACAACGCATTAGTGATCATAACATCATAACAAAAATAATTAACCAAAAAAAGAACAAACATAAAACATTAAAATTGTTACATCTGGGGTTGCATGCCATCACCTCATTATTTATCATTAAATGTAATTAAAATACATTTTTGTCATTAAAAAGAGCAGGGTTGTCATCACAAGGGTGTGTCTGAGAGTGTTTGTGTGTGTGGTGTGTTTGGGTGTTTGTGTGTGCGTGTGTTTGAACACAAAACAGCATCAGTTTACATGACAGTCCTGTAAAAGTAGAACAAATAGAACAAATCATCATGAGTTCATAAAATGCGAGGGTGCCATTTGATATTTTTTTTTACATGTGCGTATTGTTCACTTGTCAGCTCACGCAAGCAGCATGTGGAGATAAATATGATAATAATAATAATAATAAATATGCAGATAAGATGCAAAAAAAGACAAATGTTGTTTGTCGGTCAACATTGGGGAAGCTGATTGGGAAGCAAGGAGAGGTTCTCTGCAGTATTCCAAGAGTACAAAAGGGCGATATGACCATGGTTGTTAAACATGGAGCTTCAATTGAAACACAGTGGCTAATGCAGTCGACTGCCATTAAAAACCATGAAGAGGAAAAGAGAGAGATTCCTGTTTGAGTATTCCACATATGGGTAGCTTTTCGGATTTTGGATGTTTAAGTAACATCCTCCACTCTGTTAAGGGTGCTCAGTTTCGCAAGAAGTGGAGCTGCACGCAACACACCTCTCGCTGAGCAAAATGATCTAAGCCCCCTACCGCCATCCCTCCTTCTCTTCCTCTTCTTCTCTCTTAAGTTGGGTTGCATGAGCTCGGGCAAAGAGCCGAACTGGAAGACCTAGGACTGGTAAACATCAAAAGGAGAAAAGTTTGATTCTGCATTGCGGCCACTATAAATCATCAGGTTGTTTTTCTTTTTTTTTTTTTCCTTTTTAAGTTTTTATACAAAAAATCTGCGCCCGTCATGTCCTGTTGCTACGGTTGAAGCTCCCCCAAAACGCACAGAATCATCCTGAGGTATTTTATTTGATACAATTTGGCTTTGTGAAATCCAATCTATCAAGCAAATCGATCAGTCAGTAAAGATGGACACATGTTTTATCTTTTCGACTGTACAATCTGTACAGTATAATGCTACAAAAAAAGTGTTTTCATGGGCAAGCGTGTACAAGGACTAATGTGCATGTGCAAGTCTTTTCTGCTAAGTGTTATCAAAAAGAACAAACAAACAAACAAATAAACAAACAATGCATAAACAATCAGATTAGGAACCAAAGACTGGTTTAGACTTCAAGCTTACCCAAGTTCTGCCATGCACACACAACTTACTCCATACTAAGATGGATACATGATTGAAGAGCACTAACACTGGAGCTTCTATGGCTCCACCCTTCTCCATCTTGCCCTGCCCACCCCATCCCAACCAAACAATGCTATGAAGGTAAACAAGGGATCCGTCTCAAGTAGTCTTCAGATCCACAAGAGCCCTGGTTGATTACAGATCAACAGAAATTGCTGTTCAGTAATTGTTAACCTAATCCAGAGTTGCAGTGGTTAGATACAGTGTAGCACTGCTACTGCTGTACCACCCAACCAATCAAAGTTCAGTCTAATAAATCTTAAAAAAAAAACAATGATAATAAGTGAAGTACTATAAAGTTCTATAGTTATCCAACTTTCTAGTGACGTGTCATGTTGATCAAGGAAGGTAGGGAGGAGCGTGGAAAGAGGGAAGGAATTGTCAGTGGTTTATTATAGCTAATACCCTGTTTCTCAGTGGCTGGGAGGTCAAAAGACAAAAACACATCAGCGCCCAGCCCCTCCTCGACTCAGGCAAGATGGTGGACACGGTTGTCATATCATCCTTTTCTCCCTTGTTTATCTCCTCTTTGCTCTCTTCCCTTCCACCATTTTCTTGCATTTTTGCAGCAGGAGACACAGCATGACACTGATTTACTAAGCACAAAGGTCAAGGATAAAGGTTTCGATTGTACAAGTATCCATCCACCGTATCTGACAAGACATAGTCCCTTTTTAAAAACATGTAAAATATGTGTCTGAGAGTGTATTTGTGTGTATTTTGTCTTCTGCGACACTGAAAAAAATTAACACATGCAAAATAATCTACTACTCTTGATGGTATTTTTCAGAAAGCTATGCTTTTTCAAAAGCAAATGTGGGAGAGAGGTTTTAAAACTAATGGCTATTTTGCTACCAAATAAGCAAACACTAAAATCCTACAATAGGGGGATCCGGATGCCAGAATCCCTAATAAATCTTATAGTTTAATAGAATAAAAAAGCAATATTTTGCAATTATTTTTCTATGTGCAGCGTCACAAATGAAATGCCCTTCAATTGCCTCAGGTTTCCCCTGCTTGTCGGTCCTTTTCCATCCCTCATTTATCATTCTGTTTTTTTTTAATCTGTCAGTCTGTAAACATTTTTCATTGATAGCACCTACAGTACTCTTGGCTTCTCATTACTGTAAGGCCCCAACCAAATCTTGACCTAGCTAATACCTAAATTCCGAAAACTACTGGAGACCTAACTGTGTGCCATTTAGCTGCTTAGCTACTTTTTCCCTCTCTCTCTCTCCTCTAGCACTGCCAGGTGTCTCAGTGGCCATATTTGTCAGAGTAACAAGCAGCAGACCGTTGGAATAGCTCACTGTGACGCCTCTGCCCTCTTGGGACGCCTCCATGTCTGGCTGTGACATCAAACGTGCCCATCTGGTCTCCCTGTCAGGCCTGTTCTCCTCAACCAGCGAGCCCCAAGCTTGACAGTGGAGGTGGAAAGGAAAAAGGGGGAAAAGAAGGAGGGATTGAAAGAGAGGTTATCTCTCTCTCCCTGCCCCTCTAATATCCCTCTCATATAATTTCTCCCATCCTCCTCACTGCTTCTGCACACATTTCAGTCACAAATCAACCGCCCCTTTCTCAACAATGCCAGCGGGAGTCCTCCTTTACTGTAACTTAGACCTTCGCTGTCCCAATAATGGAACTATGCCATTCTTTACCCCTTTTTAAATCTACAGGAGTTAACAAACCCCCTTTTTTACACCAGGATACCTTATGGCAAAGTGCTGGCTTTGCAGCCAGCTCATTGGTACATGGCAAACAATGGACAAATATGATGATATCATCTGCAAAGAGCGTAGTAGTAGTACCGTCATACCCAAGTGGGCATGAGTTCTTTTGGATTACAATGTTGAAGAGAAGAAGAAGAACGTAGTGTTGCTATGGCATCCCTTGTTGGATAACATAGTTGATAAATTATAATACAAACCCAGAGAGGAGTAAAGAGGAGAGAACACATTATTTCATATATCAACTAAACATCTGACTCCAGACTGGGGATTTTTTTATACACCCGTCTATTGCTGAACTGGGCTGAGTTTAGGACACCACGCGGGGCCGGGTATGCACTAGTCTTATTGGCTGAGTAAGGCATTACATGCTCTTTATTGTACATGTCATTGGCTATCCGCCCGTCCCGTGAGCAGTATGAAGTGGTGGATTTAATGGATGAGCGGAGATTGTTCGCATCATTGCGTGTTTTGATTGTGGGCGCTCCAAGGACTGCTGAAGGTGAGGCCACCGCCAGCTGTTTGTAAATATCAGAGGAGCTACGCCCATGGACCAGTCTGCTGCTGGTGTCATCCCTCAGCGAATGGCTGAGGAAAGGGTTTTCCGAGCCATGGGCCGGGTACAGGGACTTGCTCCTCTTGCTCTCTTCCAGGTTGTGGTTAAACAGCATTGATTTGGAGCCTGTACCAAACAGTCTGCCGGAGTAGGGACGCATGCCGAAGAGGTTCGCATAATGCGAGTCAGATGCGGAATCAAGGAAGCGATCCTTCTCCTTGAGGCTGACGCTGCGTGCCGGTCGGCCCAGGTCTACATCCTTGGGTTTTTCTAGCATGATGTTGTCAAAGGAGTGCTGACGACTGAGCCTCAAGCGGTTTCTCTTTTGGACATGTGGCCCATCCGTCTGTGGCCAATACAGACCAAACATTTCGTCTGGTTGCTGCTGCTGATGGTGGTGCATTGTGGGACTGACCAAAGGGTCGGTGAGGAGCTGGTCCTCGGTAATGTCATACAAGTTGGCTGTGTGAAGGCACGCTTCACACCGATTATAGGGTGAGCGCGTGGCAGATGCTGAGGCAGATACAGTAGAGGTGTACGGCCCTCCTGGTGGGTAGCTGGCAGTCACTTTGGACAAGCAGGAACGACAGTGTGTCTGTTTGAAGCGATCAATGGATTCATGAGGGGACAGTGAAAGGTTTTTCTCTTTCAGGCTGTAGTGTTTAGAGTAAGTTGGGTCTGGTAGAAGATCTGAGTCAGTGTGATGCAAAGGGGAGGAGTTCAAATGAATAATGGGCTGCTCACACTTCCTATAGTTATCACTGTGGTCGGAATAAATTTCGGGATAATCCAGATCATCGGCAGCAAGGCCACGATTCTCAGTTCGGTAGTGAATGGGGTCTGATTGCAGACTCAGCTCTCGGTCTGAGTCGATAGTGTAGATTTTCTCTCCTCCTCCTCCTCCCCCTCCCCCTCCCCCTCCCCCTCCTCCTCCTCCGCCTCCTCCTCCACTTCCTCCTCCTCCTCCTCTCCCGGTTTGGTTGGTTCCGCCGCTGACCTGCTTAGTCTTTAAGTAGGACAGCTCCACCTCACTGCAATCCCTTGGGTATTTTGACGTCACCGATCTTTTTTTTAAGTTGTCCTTGGGCTTCAGGTGCTTGTTGTTTTCTGGGTCCTTGTAGGAGGCCGCCCTGCTGGAACAGTCGGAGATGTCAGAGTGGGCTGCGTCTTCAGGGAGGTAGCGCTGTGACTTCATCGACATTCGTGGATCTGGCATCAGCATATCAGGCATTGGAGCGGGCCCAGGTGGCACAGAGCGAAGTGTGTCCACTGACTTCTTCCACAGGGTCCGTGGCGGCTTGGCATTGGTCTGAACTGCATCAGCATTCACTGCCACTTCTACTGTGTTGGGATTGGCATCATTCAGGGTCAGAGGATGCTGGCCTCCCTGGAAGATGTAGTTGTTCAGGTGGTCTTTGTGGCGGTTAGCAAGATAAGACTGCAGGTCACCAGTGTCCCCATAGATCATATCTTTGGGAGCATAGCTTCGGTTGTCAGCATAGATGAAGTTACCCTTCTCTGCCATCATATCCATGATCATGGGGCCAGCTGAGTGCATGAACTCACGTTTGGGTGAGCCACTCAGGTTGGACATGTTGGTCATCTGTTTGGCTGACTTAATGAGCTTAAGCATTTTGTCTTGGGGGCTAAAATCCAGATCTGTCTTTTTCTTCATGTCAATATGTACTCCATGAATGCAACTCCAGATTCCCTGTATAATGACATGTGGATGAACACATGGAATGGAGGAGAAAATTAGGATAAAAAAATAGGGAAGAGTTACCGGAAAAAGAGAGGGAGATACAAGTGGGAAAAGGAAAGAGATAAAATGGAATGAAAGTTACATCAAAATGAGTGATTGAGAGAAATGGAGAGAGACAAAAAAATAATTACTTATCTTCTTTGGTCAAGCATATTTTTCATGTGCATATTTTTTTTTCTATTGGGAGTGACTGAGCAAAACAGTACATTGAACCAACACAGTCTTTCTTTTTAGCCATCAACAGAAACTTGAAACAAAAATTAAATTAGTGTCTTAAAATTCTCAAGAACACCCTTGTTTAATCTACAAAAAAAATCAATCTGTACTCCTCAGTGAAGATAGAAACATCTGAATCATCTAAAAAATGTGTGTTTTTTTAAGAAAATGGCGCAGCAAAATCAACACAATAATTTAAAAAAATCTTAAGCAGAAAGGATTTGGAAGTAATGATAAACACACCAAGACAACTAAAAGCAAACAGAATATTGCTCAAAAACAATCCAACCAGGATAAACAGAGTCTTTAGCCCCACTGCAAAAAAACATGCATATCATTATCCAGTAAAATACCTGTGCAAATTATCTATTAAAAAAGGACATAAGCCAAATATGCAAGGCAATGAGACAAGTCTATCTGCAGTGCTCTTATATTAACAGTACAACTGTTTGCAAAATTTGCCAGTTTTTTTTTTTATAGCTAATACAATTTAGCCAGGTGAAATAACCTGAATTAACAATAGAACTCCATTGCTTCAAGCTGCCCTTTGAGGCACAATAGGGATGACACATTCTTTAAAAAGAAACACCGTTAAATTGTTGAAATAACCATCACCACAACTCTAAGGAAGGATAAGAAAACTACTCTTTTTATTTGCACTAACAGCCAAAAACAGCTGCCAGAATAATGCCTAAAATGTCATGCAGCTCTCATTTTATGGCTCAAAGAACAAAAGTAAATTCTTTCCTAACTGATACCATCTCCATGCTCACAAAGACATCTTTAAAAAGTATTTATCACATTAAATTCAAAGTGCTTTTTGGTTCAGCACACATTTTGTGGAGCTTATCAACACAAGATAGGCCATTAAGGATGTCTTTTACCCTAAATCACTCTCGGGAATGGCTTTGAAATAACATCTTTTTCAAGAAGCTTACTTTATCTTTAAAAGTTTTCTCCCCTCACTACCCCCCTCCGTTAACTTTAAAAACACACTTTGCCTCTAAAATAATGCAGAAGCACTGCAGTGCTTTTAGGAATGCATGTCCATGTCTTCTGTTCTCACACACAACAAGGGAGAGTGCTGACCTTTTAACAGAATGAGAGAGAATAGATTGATTTGGCGTGGGTTGCCGTGATTTTACCCAAAAAGATGCTGCAAATTAGGATCTATTTTTGTCGATATTCAGGGCTGCCTCGTGATCCCCCCTCCCGTCTCCATCCTCATCCTCCATTCTCATCCTCCTTTGTGCAGCCCTCCCTTCTTCCCCCTTGTTTCACTCAGTTTCTTAGTCTAGCAGTAGCTCTCCTTCTCTGCATGTGTGCGTGCATGCTTGTTCTGCTATTGCTTTATTATTCTGCTGATAGAAAATAGAAATAAGACAGGCCCATCTAACCCCAATAAAGCAGCATCAGCCCTCAGTATAATTGCACTGCTCAGTTGTACCTTATGGCCTTAAACATGACCACTGTTAACACAGTCTGATCACCCCAGGGCAAAGGAATTCACAGTCACATGTCCACATGTGCACACACTCATTGGTTTGTTTCCAATCCAAATTCAAGACTGTTGTTTCAGAGTGTGTGTTAAAAATTCATTCGGTATAAAGCAGCAGCAGATTTATGTTCTCCCAAGCCATGGCACTGGCTGAAAAATGCTTGTAGAACATGGCTTCACATGTAAACATACAACTCTTACACACAAACTGGCTCTTACCCGACTGATGGTGAAAAGAAGACCCGGCTTGCCGCTGCAGACCCCAGTGAAGCAGTATCTGAGCCGCCAGTAGAAGAGATGCTCAGAGACAAAGGTGATAAGGGAGAGTCCCATGGCTGTGGCCAGCATGTAGAAGACCCCAGCCATGTTGTCCACATCCAGCTGACTGGACATTACCTCGTTCTTCTCATTGTGGCAAATTCCCGTCAGCCACTGGGCCTCTAGTTCTTCCATTTCACCTGAAAAAATGGAGACACTTAAATTCTATACTGAACGGCTCACTGGAGTTTGAAAAAAAGCCTTAAAGGGATATTTCAGATTCTTTTTGAAGTGGGGTCAGGTGAGAATGTATGTTTGAAGTAGGAAGTACTGGTGTGGCAAGCTAAGCAATACACTGCTGTGAGTAGGGGCAACAGCAAAATACATGTTAGCCACCTGAAAAAAACTCCCATACCCAAAAAAAACCCAACAAAACACTACATCGCTTTAAGTGCACCATGTCACTCGACAGCCAATTCTGGTGGGAAAATGAAGCTGTTATTTCCATCAACGCTCTCTTCAAAGTCACCAGACTCCTTTAATAATAATCACAATTCTACCTTGCAGAACACAGATGCTGCCATCTCACCACTGGCTCGATCTGTAAATTTCTCAGAGTGATTGGCTGACAGGTGTTTCAATGGGTTAATTTAGATCCACAAAAGTCACATTGTAACATCAGCAAAGAAATAATCAAGGCAGTTAGAGACCAGCAAATCACTGCGTCCCGTAAAGTAAACCTTACTGTTTTTGTCAAGGAATTTGGTGGTTTGAAGACAGCAATACAACAGCTATAATTTTGTTGAAAATAACTTTCTGAAAGCAAAGTCAAGCTGTACAAGTATTCTAGGTATAGATATTATTAATAGTATCTATGTAAATAAAATGTATAACAAATCTATAAACATGCATTTTTAAAAAAATAACCTGTATTTAAACAAGTGAATAATTCATTATAAAAAGAACATTTTCTCTCAGAGATTTTACAAGTTACCATGTCTTTACATAAAAATGCATGGTAGAAAGGTTGTGAAAGTTAGATTGTTTTAAATGAATAGAGGGTAAAAGGTGACATCATCTACAAAAAGAGAGTATTTAGTGTACTGTAAAAATTCATGTGAATTACAAGTGTTTTTTGACACCCAAAATGAAGAATGCTTATTGAAAGTTTTTTGATTTTTGGCATAATTTTTGCAGGAATTTAGGGAGAATTCAGATTAAAAGTATTTAAAACCCTTATTTTCGAAACTTATGATGTAAAAACTTCTAGAAATCTAATTTAAACCTGAACTTGCAACTTCCTATATATAATTAAATACATACATAATTCTTTAGAATGTTTTTTTTGTTTTTTTTTTAGATGGGCTGTTGTTTAAAATAAATTTCTCAAGGTATCACCACCCAAAGGGCCTCCAGTCCTCTTCATGTCGCCTGATAAGGCAGAGACATTGTCTCTTTGGTGTTAATAATAAATGGTAGAAAGCAACAAAGACCTTATCTTTTCTCATTCCTCACACTGTGTTCCTTTCCCCCAGCCACCATCCGCCCACCCCCCCACCCTCTCTGGCTTCCTCTGTGACATTTGGCGCGTGGCTAATCCAATCTGTGTCATTCAGAGCTGGATAACTAAGGCTGCTAGTGAGGAAAGACAAATATCATGGTGGTGTTCAGCAACATGTCTTAAGGGTGCAGACTCACTAAGACATCATTAGTCCTTTTAGACAATCGAAGGGAACTTTTCCTCTATTGAATGTGTAGAAACACTTATAGATGTAGCCATGATACATCTTTTTAATATGACATTGTGACATGCTTTGAATGGGCAGCAGAAATGAGATGGTGATACATGAGGTCTTTAGGTATGAACAGGTCACTTTGTCTCATTTTAAATCGAGTGCAGTCAAGGGAAAAGCTGCAGGGAGGTTCAACTGCCTTCGCTGCCACTCTGACTCCAGGGGCAAGTATGGTTGAAATTTAAATTTTGTTCTCTTTTCAGCAGTCAGACAGCTCAAGCAATAGTCTGGTGAGCAGTCAGTCGGAACAAAGGGACACAAGTATCTACAAGTTTTCATCTACACTTTCAGGGCTTTTTTAGTTTAAAGCAAAAAAAAAACCCAAAGAATTATTTTTTAATGTGTGAACAAAGTGACAAAACTTTTTAAAATTCTGTCCCAAACACAAAATCCTTTCCAGTTCAGGACATTCACTTAAAATATGTTTTTTTCAGAATGCTTATCTGCGCTTTAAAATAACTCTGTGTCATAAAGGTCAAGCACAAAAAGTAGGTTCAACGGATTACAATCTTGCTAGACTTTCAAAACTTATGAAAACTTAAGAAATATTGTTGCTGCCTCAAGATGGACACAGTCAGGACTGTGTTGTTGGACACCGGGCCTAGACATGTAGAAAGGTTCAGGTGCTGCATAAGACATGACAGGAATTCATTAAAGCCTGTGTATATTTTGTCACCTTTAAAAAAAAAAATGTGGACTACAAGTTTTATGTCGTTCTGTTCTAGAGTTTCCTCAACTCTTCCCTGAACACATCTTTGCTTTATGAAAAAGCCACATGCTCTTCACCAGCTCTATTGTGTCAATATGATTAAATAGTATCTACTGTCACTGAGTCACTGTCATCTTAGAAGGACCTGCCCTCCTCTCAGTCCCAGCCGCTATCTCTCAACATCCACACACTCCTTTTCACCCTTTCATCCACTGCTTCCTGCTTCGACCTCTCTTTGACCATCACACACACATGCACACTGTCTGCTTTTTTCCACCTCTCTCTTAACTTTCTTCCCCTATCTTTTTCCTCAATAGACAGTAAACTGAAGAGTGGACGGAGCCACCGTGACATCAACCACTGGTTTGTGAACTACCCTTTTGAAATCCTGAGATTGGCAATATTTGTATTTAGTAACCACCTAAAGTTTCCTGGATGGAAGGTTGGAGCAAAGGAGGAGGCGTATCGCAACCAGTGACTGTGTGACTTCATGCTTAGCAGACACATCAAGGTTGCTATAAATCAAAGAGGCCGTGCCCCTAATTATTTAAAACTCTGAGTTTGATGAGAATTCCTCCTTGCACAGTTGTAATGAATCGAAATCCCTTTTTCTATTAGGATGTAAAGTTGTTTATTTTATCTGCAAAGTTGAGCATTTTAATATTGAGCTCTATGAAGACTGATTCTCAAGTGGCTGCTCGAGGAACTGCAGCTTGTGGCACTTCAGTGTAAGTTTCATTTTTCAGCCCCTGAGGCTGTTGCTCTGTTTCCTCTCTCTCTCTTCTTCTGTCACACCCTCTTTGTATTTCTTTGATCTCCTTTTCTCTCATCAAGACTCATTTCAACTTTCTCTTCTGAGCTTTCTCTTTCCCTTTAAGACTTTTATGTCCTTGGTTTCAAAGAAATAGCAGGTAGAACGGCACTGCAACTATTAGCTTGGTGCAAGGATTGTGAGAACAATTAAACAACATGATTGGGTAAAACACTACAGGAATAAAACTTCTCAGTGTGATTAATAACTGGGAGAAAAATCAAAGCAGGACAAAAACACAGTGTCTTATTTTTGCCAAAAATTATCCAGCCATGAAATATGATGGAGTGTGGCCTGTGGCTCTGCAGCCCTGATAAGATTCAGTTAGAGAGGATTATTGTAGCACCAATGTTCATTTAATCAACTTCAGTGCACTTAATGTGAGTGGCTGTGAACACTTGCATCAGCAAAATGCTTTCGATGTAAAATGTAAATGAATCTGTCACTAAAAGCTTGAGCTGTCTTGCTTTCCCTCTGTTTTGCGGTGGGAAATTGTTTATGTAAGAACTTCTGAGGCTACTGTATTAAAGGAATGTGGGTATTCAGATAGAGTAATGCATACACACACACACACACACACACACACACACACACAAACACAAACACACACAGATCTGGTGCTGCAGAGAAGAATATATTAGAATAACTTACACACTCTGCCCTCTGTTTAGAGCAGCCTTTTGTGTCTAGAATAACATCAAAGGACTATTTATACTTCACTGCTTTCCCTTTGTGCTGTCAGCAGACAAGGCAGTAGAGATGTGTGTATGTGAGAGTGTGTGTGTGTGTTTGAGTGTGCATGAATTACAATGCTGGCAAGAAACAATGTAACCTTTTGCCTTCGTGGATGGTGTCGTGCTCTTTGAATTTGTATATGAGAACAGCATGCGAGTGTGTTCCTCACCATCTCCGATGATGGCCAGGATGGCCAGATCCACCTGTCGTTTCCAGTAGGAGCCTTTCTGTAGAGCGATGCCGTAACCAGTGGTCGCAAAGATGTACCTGAGCACGAGCACATTCAAACACACACACACACACACACACACAGAAAAAGAGAGAGAGAAAGAGAGAGAGAGAAGACACATATTTTGCCCTTTAACCAGATCTTTTCACATGGCGTCACAGGGATAACAAATATCTTCAAGGAGATACCTTATGCATAATGATGCATATAAATGTCAGGAAGTGGATTTTAAGGTCACATATACAATCTATTAAAGGGTCCTCTCTTTTTTTTTCATTTTGGACTCTTATCATTCTGTAGCTTCCCAGTGGTGCTTCTTATATAACTAAATCAAAACATTAGAATTTTGGTCAAAGTATGTTAGTTTGTATTTTTCCCCAAGTTCCTCTATAGGGGTTTTTCACACTTGGCCTGCTGTAGGTTTCTTAATGACCCTGTCACAGATAAATTCCTTTAGTTGAGGAAGTGATGGCATGACACGGAGACCTATGTCACTGTTTTTTTGCTAACAGGTGACTGGCAGTTTCCATTTGAAAAATCTGAACACAGATGGAGTAAAACAGAATTTTTAATTATACTCAAACTCATCTGAGGCTCTAGCAGTGTGGTAAAAAAAATCAAGTTTATATCTTACAGTCACTTTATAGTACAAAATTTCCTTCATGTGTCTTTATCCAGCAGCTAGAGCTCAACATGGGAAACACAAAGAGGGAATTTTGTACTAAAAAGAAAGAAATCTGGAAGACACAACTTAATTTTTTTTAACTTAAATGGCTGGAGTCACACTTTATTTTCAGCTGAACTTCAGAAGTCATTTTTGCACAAAACACACAAAACTGACAGAGGATTTTGTCCTCTGTTAGTGACATTAAATGGCTTCAAAGACGGATCTCTTTGTGGCCAGGAGTGTGAGGAAGAACCAACACTGATC
This sequence comes from Acanthurus lineatus, assembly GCA_029814665.1. Taxonomy (NCBI): domain Eukaryota; kingdom Metazoa; phylum Chordata; class Actinopteri; order Acanthuriformes; family Acanthuridae; genus Acanthurus; species Acanthurus lineatus. The sequence continues at coordinate 14,988,885 of JAPZDV010000009.1, read as the reverse complement.
AATAGTACCAGACATGTGGCACATGGACACACGTCACATGTCTTGTGGTTGTGTGTGGGTGTATCTGTATTTCATTCTGATAAATTAAATTTTTAGTGTGCTTCCTCAAATATAATGAAAAATTTAAATTATGAGCTATCAAAGCTGATTTTAGTAGAGTAAATATTATATATTTCCAATTGAAAGGTAGTCAAGGAGAGGAAGAAAACGGCAGAAAGTAAAGAAAATTTTCAAGGTAAGTGCACTCACTGCATCACAGCAATACAAACCTTTAAAAAACAGCCCTTTACTCATCTCTACACAATGGTTTGGACTCAAATACGGCGGGGTCATGAAGCGAGGAGAATCCACACAAAAAGTGTCTTTTTAAAAGGCTTAAAGCTTTAGTTACCCGCTGCCAATGGTCACCAGCTTACATCCCTCATCTCTGCCGGCCATGTAGTTCAACACTGCAGCATCATAGATGAAGGCGTCCAGTTTACTGCAAAGTAGGGAGAGAAGAATGGGAGGAAACAGAGGAAAGAGAGTGAACAGGAGGTACGCAGACGGAGAACAGACGACGGGGCTTTTCTTTTTTTTTTTTTCAGAAGGTGTTGTTTGTGGATCAATTCTAAAGCGTTAAATCATCTCAAATAGGACTGCAATTCAAGCGCAACCGAACACACAGAGGACACAGCGGGGAGTGGCTGCGGTTCAATACGGCACGCTTCACTGCTGATGGGACCTTGGAGGCACATGAACGACCTAAACAAACTTTAGTCAGACGCAAACATTTACACTGTCTCTCCTTCTCTCTTTCTGCCTCTGTCCAAACACACATACTTACACACACACCCACACACACCCAAATAAGCAGGTTGCGGAGGGGAGGGGGGACAAACGAAAATGTCCCAGACTCAGACTGACATTTTCAATGTAACTGATGCCATCACTTACTGCTGCTCCCTCGTTCTGTCAGTACCCATATACATTCTCTCTCTCTCTCTCTCTCTCTCTCTCTCTCACACACACACACATACACACACAGCCTTGCTAATAGTGCAGTGACTGGCTGGCATTTACTGAATGTCAGATCCAGCCCTCTAACGGAGGCTCACAGCCGATAGTTCAGCTGTATAATTAGCTTAACCCAGCACTGGCTCCGTCCACATGCAGCCTGTGTGTCCAAACGTGTAGGAAAACCAGGCGTGTGTGTCAGCGAGCATGGGCGTGTTTGAGTGTTTGATTGTGCACATGTGGCTGTGCACTGGTGCATGTCTGTGAGCGCGGATTTGTGCGTGCATGTTTGTAAACGGCAGCCAGACACAGCGAGGCCGTGATGGCTCGGAGAAGGATTGAGCCATCCCGATCCGTCACACCTGAAGCATATTGGTGTGAATAAAATGTAGCAGCAAAGATTTTCTTGCCACTTTCCATCTATACCTTTGAATGTAGCATTTAGCACAGGAAATGACCATTTAGTGTGACTCTAAATCTCATTTTACACCACTACAGGGTACGTCTTCAGTACAATACATAACCTGTGAGTTGGACTACTCTACAAATAGCATCTAGGCCACAAATAAAACATTTCAGCAGAACTACACTACAAACCCTGAGCTAAAATGACAGCTCCTCCACATAGGAACTTTGCAAAAGTTTTCCACGGCACTGAATGTGCAAAATCACCCCAAAACAGAGGGACTATTTTATGTCTAGAATGCAGTTTCAGTTCAAACATGCGAGGCTGTCTTCATACTGACAACAGTACTGCGTCACAAAAACTCAAGGGGCTGTGTTGGCGTGGCTATGGGTTACCAGAGAGAAAATAAAAATACAAACAGTTCTGGTTGAAGGCTCATGAGATGCGGTGACTCTTCGGGTTAAAAAACTCACACAATATCACAACAGCAATAACTCCTCTATGTCCACATTTGCATGTTGAAAATGTGAACCTGCATGGTGCCATGCAGCACATGGTTCAAGGCTTCCTACTTGCAATGCTCTTTTGCATGTATTTGCATGCATTTTTCTGCCATATCCCTTTTCATTAAGATCCCTGCTGTTGCCAGTGATCTCACTTAAAATGAATAAAGAAACAGATACAAATGTAACAGTTTAATGTTATTAAAATGATCAATGAATATGAAATACTGTACTTAATTTATGTGTAAATCTAAACCCTGCCGGTACCGTGAGTAATTAAAGTCCCCAAATGTCATCAAATCAACTTCTCCACACACAGTTTTGGTTCTTCAGGCTCAAACAGATTTTTGTGTGTAAACCCTGTCAGCATTATTGTGTGATCAGAGCTAATCCAGACATCAAGCCTCAAACAGCTGAACGCTGCAGTGTTGCTCATCTGCTAATACCACGGAATAGAATTATCAATGAGGGTATTACTGGCTGCACGCACATGCAGCTAGCTGTGGGGGTACAGATATACACCAGCTTTTTTTTTGTTATTTCTGAGCAGTTTGATTGTGTGCATGTGATATTAGTTTACTGTGGTATGTATATCTCTGCGTGCATGTGTATGTGTTTGCTCACCACTATGTTGTATGGTACAAGCAAGAGTGACTGAGAGTATTAATGATACTGGAGGAGTTAAAGCTGTTTTTACATGTTAGCATCCAATTTTCCTGTTTTATGGATGGAGGAGGTTAAACTGAAAGACATTAACTGCATTTAAATCATGAATTACATCCTTATATTTGTCATGCGTTCTTTTTTTCTCACACTCCATTCAGCCTTTATGTGAGGCAGCTTGTCCTTCAAGCTGAGAACTCTGATTGGATCCCACCCTATAGCCACTAACCAATCGGAAATAACTCATATCACCTCATCTACCTTTTGCTCTTTTTCTATCTTTCTTTCCACCATTTTTTTCTCATTTTCCCTGTCAGCTCTCCATTCCTTGATGTTCCTTTGCCCCTTCATTTGTGTCTTTCTTTCCATTCCCCTCCCCACTCTTACCCTACAGATCCCTTTCTTTCCTCATCCTCCATTTTTCATTTCATTACCACCATCTTCTCCTCTAGTCTCTTGGCCCTTTCCTCCTGCCTTCCATCCTTCCTTCATTTCCTAAAGTCAGGTATTTTGCCCTTGGCCTCCTACTCTGCCTGCCTCCCTTTTCCCAAGTGATGGTTTGATGAGAGTCACCCCTTTACCTCTTTTCCTGCCTTTCACTCTTTACCTCCACTTTCTATCCATCCAACCTTCTCAGAACGTTCCACTTGTCCAGTCTGTCCTTCGTTTGCTTTATGATAAGCCCCCTCCCCCTCTTACATACTCACACTATGGTAGAATTGTGTCGACAAAAGATTTGAGACAGAACAAAACAAATTCTGAGCTCTTCTGTAAGACATTGAGTGCACATGGGCACAAATTCACAGAGCATAATCAGGTTTCAGTGTGTAATCCCACTAATGGGAGCACCTCTTTCTGTATCAGCTGTCTTATTTTTTCCAGCTGTTTTAGCAGCATCTGAGCACATTAGATCACAATAGGTACTTGACTCTTGGGTACCAACAGGACACACCCACATCTGGACCTCAGAATCATGTTAAAATCCACACAAAGGAAAAAGCTTTTGGTATTATCTCTCTATCATTAGCAACCATACTACAATTCAGAAAAAAATAGGATGTACTGTATATGCCAATACGTCTTTGGCCTGCAGTTTCTTTATTGTGGGTATGCAACTTATAACTGTATGAGGTAATGCTCTTTTTCTTCTTTTTGTTTGTATTTAAAGCCCACATAGAGTTGGATCAGATCATAGATCACCCAAGATTTCTGTGAGCAGCATCATAAAATCACATCAAACACAGAAGTTCAAATGAAGCTAACATGGCCACGATAATACACAACTATGTGTACTTTAAAAATAATTTGACTCCAAATTTGTCATGATGGCATAAAAACTTTAAAAATTTGACATGATTTTACTTATTTAGGGGAGTCACAATTTGATTTCCAAGATAACAGACACCAAACACCGCTCTTTGTTTCTATCTGGTGGTAAAAAATTCCACTGTCTCTCAGCTTTTATTCTGAAACTGCAAGAAGGGCTCTGTCACTTTCAGATTAAATGGAACAGGTGACACTCTGCCCTCGGTTTGAACTCAGGGGATTCAGACTTTGATCATTACGAGCGTGAGAATCCCTATTAATGGCTCAAATGTAGTAACACAATTCCTCTCACACCAAATCATCTGTTACACTCCCTCACGCACAAATCTGATTCTGCATGCCCATGTGAGCTCAAGAGGTCAACCTGCAGATGGAGTAACGCTCGAATTTGTTATTTGCTCCCTCAGATCTTTTGTAGTCGAACATCCCGCCACCAGCTCTGCTATAGAGGCCAATACTAAAAATAGCTCCTGCTGCTCCCAATGAGGAAGCCCATTCATCCTCAGTCTCACAGGACCTGTCTCACACACAAGAACACACACAAACTCACACATGTGACACTCACAGAAATGCACACACATGCACACAGGCACACAGTCTAAATATGGGTGCACACACGTTGTATTTAGAGATTGGCAGTAAATATTTTGCACTGCTGAGACAGTATGTAATCTTGGAGCAGTTACCCTGTTTTGAGGCTGACCAGTGCGTCCTGTACTCCAGTTTGATGATACTTCACCATGTACTGGTGCATGGCGGGGTAGTTCTTCCTGATGTTCCTCTCTGTTGATCCGTTTGGAACCGTCCCGAAGCGGAACGGAGGTGAGTACGCGTATGGATTCTGAAACTGAAGGAGAGAAGGAGGAAGAGCAATGGAGAGTAAATGAGGAGAGACAAGCAAAAGATGTTTAACAGCAACGAGTGAATAGAACATGAACGCAGAAAAATGCTTTCAAAAGGAGTATTCCAAAAAATGTGAATGTTTGTATTCAGCTGTGTATATGTGTGTATGGGTGCTAACTCAAGTGGGTCTGTTATACTAATTGGTGCAAACAGGCCTCACCTGGTCATAGAAATTGGAGATAACATCCAAATAGTATAAATGCACTAAATTTTGCCAAACATGAATCTAGTTTTAAAGCAGGCAGCACTTCACTTACAAGCTTTGCTGAAGCAGCCACAGTGAGAATCTTTATACAACACACTGTGTCAAAACGAAGCTGTACATTGCATTTTTTAGATCGTATATTAAGGGCGTCACAATACACGTGTTGATGATAACTATGGCATTAAAAAAATGTGACAGAAGTTCTGCTAGATATAAACATTTGATTATATTCTGTAGGCAATGCAGCACTTCATAAATCTTTTTTTTTTTTTAGGTTTCTTGCTTTGTAATAGTAGGTGGCAGTCATGCACCTTAACACTGTTTGCTAACAGCAATCAACATTAAGGTTACCCGCATTTTATAGACATTCTTCAATCTCTTAAATGGTGCATTTCAGTATGAGGTTGTGCTCAATTAAAAAAAATCTCCAATAACTGTGGTGAAATTTGTGTGATGAGATCCTGCATGAAACTGCACAACATCAGCAGGGCATCTAGTGGTTATGTATTCATGAATGGCGAACTGTCAGTCCCTGAAGTTTGGCTTTTCTAAGTCCTTTAAAAATAAGTGTTTAAATTCTCCAGTTCCTCATATTTGATCAGATCTCATAGATTTCTTAGCTTCAAAATTATGAATCCAAAAGCTTGAGTCAAAATACGGCAGCAAAGAAGTAGGATTGAAAAATTCATGTAGCCCTTAACAGTCTGTGCGATCCAAGCTAACTCAAACCAAAGCTAATTAACAATTCTCTTTACCTCCATGGTAACCTCACCGTTCATCTCTCAGATTTTCAGCCCCGGTGTTTTTGTGAGTCTTTTGAGTGATCAGATTAATATTCCACCCGTGACATCTTTCCTCTGCTCTCAGCCCTCACACACCTTTCTAACCTCCCTTCTTTTTCAGATGCTTGTATTACTAATTTATTTATTGCATCTAATATATTTGTAATGACGTACAATAAAAAACTTGGATATTGCCTTTGCAAGATTTGCAGATGAGAGGCTACCTCCCTTTTCCAGCTTCTCTTTTCTTCCTGCCTGTAACTAAATATCTTCCCCCCGCTTCTCTCTCAGGTATAATCTAGTCAGGGTACAGGTTAAGGGTTTTGTAGTAGTTGGCTTGACTCTATGGTAACAACCTACCCTCGAGCACTGCGGTAACAATCTGCCCACAAACAGATGAACTTTATCAATTACAAGTGTGTATTATGAGTTCCACTCTAACAACTTACTGTTTGTGTGTGTGTGAGTGTGAAGTACTGCAGAGTTGTCTTTACTACAAATTACTAAAACAATTCTCTAAAATAACTGTAATATGTCTATACGTCTCCATGTTTGTTTTGCTCCACATATTCATACAACACAGCAGTGAGTCAAACTATAAACCATGCATGATAGATTTCATTTGCATATGATAAGCGTTGGGTGTTGTGTTCATTGTCTGGTAAACATCTGTAAAAATCATCTGTGTGTTTAACTAGCGGAGCTGCATTGTTTATGTGAAATTACTTACATCGTAAATGCATCTACATAATGTATATGTAAATATTTATGGATATGTCTGCCTGCTGTACATCAGCCTGCACACATGTGCATCTCTATTGTGTAAGCAGGTCAGGGTGAGTGAGAGGGCGTTTGATAAGGCAAACTCTGCCGTGCATGTGCGCGACTGGCGACTGCATGTGTTAGCGGGTGATGTCACGCAGCGTGTGTGTCAGCAACACAAGCGATATCCCTCAGGAGACAAGCATGCACTTCTATCTATTGTCCCTCGGCTGTTCCCTCATCTTTTCCTCCTTTGTGGCTCCTCTGAGGTGGAGCAGAAGCTTTAAGGTCACAAGAGGGCACGTCAGACAAGGGGTGGGGGTAGAGAGTGCTGGTTTAAATCCTCAGGACGACCAGGAAAAACGCAGATTGGGAAAGCGCTCCTCACTTGCTGGTTAATTACCAGTGAAGGGCTTTTGAGAGCTGCACCAGCTGCTACTAATGAAAGCCTGATGCAGAGATGATGTGAAAATCACAGAGCAGAGGCAGAGGAGAATCTGGGCTTCAGACAGGTGGAGATGCTTGCTCGCTAAATTGCAAAGCAGATTTTGAAAATTTGTTAGATTGTCTCTTCTTCTTCCTCCTTTGTCTGCTCTTCTCCTTCCTCCCTCTCTTTCCTTATTATGCAAGTTCTGCAGTTATATAAGCAAAGAACTCACTTTTATATGTGTGTGAGTGTGTACTGGGGTATCTAGACTCTAGATTTTAATGCTCTTGTCTGCCTTCCATCCCCCTTATGCACCACTTTTTTTAGATAGATAGATAGATAGATAGATAGATAGATAGATAGATAGATAGATAGATAGATAGATAGATAGATAGAT
>JAPZDV010000009.1:14951706-14981415 GCA_029814665.1 Acanthurus lineatus | reverse complement strand
ATAGATAGATAGATAGATAGATAGATAGATAGATAGATAGATAGATAGATAGATAGATAGATAGATAGATTTTTGTGAAGTCACTGCAAAGTGTCAATCTGTCAGACTGAAGAGCCGCTCTTTATTGCCTAAAAGGTGATTAATAGTTGGTCTTTTAGAGTAATCCTTTTACTGGCCCATATGCTGTAGCAATAATGTGCATTCCTGCATGTTTGTGTGTGTCACATCCAAGAGAATGTAATTTTGGCACATCAATCTCACAACAGATGGAATACACATTGTTGTTTCAGGCTTATATTTGAATAAACGAAGAAAAAAGGGGGCAAGCAGAAATGAAGAAAACCTTAATGTAGATGGATGGTTTAACAAATACAACAAGACAACACTTGTAATAAGGAACAGTTTAAAGCATTTTATGAGCAGGTTCATTAGTGGTTAGAACATATGGTCTCAATATCTCTTCCAGAAGACAAATGTTTGCATATCGTTGGGAATAAAAAAGGAGAAGTCTCAATTCAGGGTTGAGACTGCACAATCCTTCTGTCTGTTAAAACACCAGATAAAGTAGTTATAAAGTCAAAAAGTGGCTGTGACTTGGCATTACAGACAACACGTTGTCGCCTTTCACGACCTGTGTGATGTCATCAGCAGAGTTAAACAGCGTATGAGTCAAAAATCCACTTTGTATCCCAAAACTCAGAAAAATAAACTCAGAGTTCTCGGAGCAGAATCTGGTGTGATTCAGGTGTTTGTTTCTCGAGAAGATCCAGCTCTGCCTTCAGGGTCTCTCCTCTAGAGCTCCTAAGCACTCAGCAGCTGTTTGTTGGTTCGTTTTGTTGGTGAAAAGTGGCTCTGCCCTCAAGTCTTCTCCACACAACCCAGAATCCTTTCAACTTCTTTGAATTAAAGGTTTGTGTTGACAAAACCAGAGTTTGGGACAGTTGGGACAGTGGATAAAGACTAACTGTTAACCAAGATGGTTTTAGACAGTTTTCTTCTGTTTCTTTAGACTTTGACTATATTTTATTATAAGTTAATGAGGCAGCTAAGTTTTTCTTAGCTTAGAGACAAAGGGGTGAGAAGGTGGACTGTGATATTTTTCTGTTTAATTAATAAAGGTGCATAAGAGCAGTTCCTTTCTCTGCATTTTGTGTGTTAATTTTGTATAAGTTTTAAACTAAAAACATAGTAATCTACCTGCTTGAGTGGCTGGATACTGAAACAGAGACAATATGACCAGAATTTGTCTAAACTGCTTGGGGCATTAAGATCTTTTGTGACACTTTTAGATAAACTCTGGTCTTGAGGCAGGAGGTATAAGAGATCAACTTCCATGAACAAAATGTTAACAAAAAGTGGCTAAAAACGGTGTGTATGACATTGGCTGTCATAAGTTGAGACTTGCATTTGTCTCCCAGATGCAGCACCGATTGTCGTCCACTAAGAAACATTTAATGGGATTAAACAATCAACTGCTGCACCAAAACAACATTCTCATTTCTGACACTTTACATTCGTCGCATCAGGCTTTCATCAGGCTGATATTGCATGTCCTTAATGCAGCATAGTGAGAGAATTTCAAAATCTGTCTTCAAAATTCCATTATTAGTTAGTGTGACCCAAATAGATTGACAAATGTACTGTATTTATTTCATTGCATGTAAGAGCTTTGTTTCTATCACGGTTTGGTTTTTCTTCTGAACAAATGCCTGAATCAAAACCCGATTACTGCTGTTCTATGTTACAACAGCAGCACTGCGCTTGTTTGCTAAAATCTTGATTCCTAAATTCTCTGCAGTGAGTTGGGGAACCAGAACAGCATGTCCTCTTAAACAAGTACAGACAAATAAGCCAGCATTGTAAAGACAAAAATCTGAGAGCTGTAAAGCCTTAAAACAGCACAGATCTGTTATCTGACTGCCCTCCTCTTGTGCATGAAGCAGCCTGCTTGGGAGACAGTTGCAAACAGCTGAGTACACATTCATCACTTCCTCATCATAAAAGATCATAAAAAAGCTCTTTGTCTTGTCACTGGCTGAGATTTATGTGCAAATATCATAGCTTTGTTAATTTTATAGGCAAAATAAAACAAAAGTGTTAAGTTTATAAATCCTCTAATCCCTTCAGATGACAGTGGACCTGCCTACTGAAGCTAAACGTGCTCAGTGTGTTCTGATGTTTGCAGACTTTACAGTGCTGGCTGAAGAAACACTGTAAGAATTTGGGTCCTCCTCTGATCGGCCCGTGCAGTCAGCTTCTGTTCAAGATCTGATTGACCTTTTATCACAAGGCTGGCTGCTGCAAACCACATGTGGCAGTGTCATAAAGCAAGACTTTGAATCCCACTTTGTTTTCAATGTATGTGCATGCAAAAAAAGCAAGTTGCTTTGAACAAAAGTGTCAGGTGATAAAGTTTCAATGGTTGGAGGAAGAGTGACGTCAATCGATCAGGGAAAAAAAAACATCCTTTAAGATGTTGCCTTTATGCCTGCTGGGTCTAAGTAGACAATTTTTTCTTAACCTGTTAGCAAAAAGGACTTGATGAGCTGAAATAGTTGTATTCTTTTCTGTGATTGGTTTTACAACCTTACTGACCCCTAGTGGTCCAAAATCAGAGCCATGTATCTATATGTAGAATTTTCTTTATCATTTTGCTGGTAACAGATGGCTCAGCTTGCGGCCTCACTCAGCATATTTGCCCAAACAACCGTTTATCCTTTTGGTCTGGTTCCTTTCTTCCCTGATCCTCTCTGTCTTCCCGTATCTCTTTTACCTCCTCCCCTCCTCGTGTCGTTCCTTTCTGCCTACCTCAGCCGTCAGCTTGGCCCATATCTGTCCGCCAGTTGTCTTGTACCATCTTGTGCGCCTTGGCCTCTCGCTATTCCTCAGTCGCCCTCATGCCAGTTGCTTCACCCCTTATTCCATCCCTCCCTCCCTCTCTCCTTCTGTGTGTTGTCAAAACTCTCTACATCAGTCTCAGATGCTCTCTCCTCAGAAGCACCTCCCCATACATCCATCTCTTACTCTCCCTGTCTCTCCTCAGGAACTGTCTACCCTTTTGTTTTGCTTCTCTTTCCTATTTCTCTACATTTAGCTTGACCTTTTTCTTTGATCTTTCAGCCTTCCTCTTCCTGCATGACCACCTTTTCCCTTCCACCTTTTTGCTTATTTTTATGTTTTTAAGTATATGTTTTTTCATGTGTGGGCAGACTTGGACATTTACATTCACATACTGCAGTGGCCTTCTAGATTTATACATTTTTATAACAAAACTCAATACTGGAGCAGCAGAGCATTTTTTTCTGTTTAGTCCTATGTATTCTATGGATAGCTTGGACAGAATCTAATTATGCTAAATGTCTGAGGAATCCTTTACTTTTAATGAATTCTGAAAAGATTTTCTGCTCTTCTACACTGTGCCAGTGCTACAGGCAAGTAACTGCAATGTGTGAGATTAAATTATTTACTTAAATATCAGATATTAACCGGTGTCATGCATATACAAGCACTTATTCTATATGTTACACATTCCCACTTCTGAGAACTGTTGCAGAAAATGCTAATCTACACTACTCTTGTTTTAATGGCCTTTGGGAAGCTAATCTTATCTACAGGTCCAAATAAGTTGCATTTTTGACTGTAAAATACAGGGATGGATTTTTTTTATTTGGCTTGTAAAGGGGGGCATGTTAGGAAAACACAGAAAAAAAATTCTGTTGGACAACTAGATCTTTAAAAGAGTGGTAAGGTAACTTATGAATTTGCGACAAATGTGTGTTGAGTGTGTTTGAGTTAATCTTATTCTTATTTTTTTTACCCTTCCTGCATTTTTGTCCAGCTGGTAAAACCAACAAACTTCCTCTCCCACTTGTTCTCAGTTACCTTGTTGTCAGAGAGACCGGTGACTTGGTCGACAAACTCCTCCTGGATCATGAAGGCAGCCAGGTTGGCAGTGTAGGAGGCCAGGAAGATGACAGCGAAGAAGGCCCACACAGACACAATGAATTTACTGGTGGTTCCTTTTGGGTTTTGCACCGGCACAGAGTTGTTGAAGACCAGACCCCACAGCAGCCACACGGCCTTGCCCATGGTGAAAGAAGGGCCATGAGGGTCTGATGAAGGAGAGGACAAAGGAGAGAGAGATGGATGATTTAGAAGAAGATTAGAACATACAAACTTGTAGATAAGAACACCAGGATATTGGGAAGTGCAGTGTTTGCAGTGTATGTTATCAATTGTCAAGACATGCTTCATGTGCACATTCACCTTTTCCCTGCGCCAGGTTTCTGTTGAAGCCGAGGGGACTGATGTACTCAAACATAAAGACAGCCATTGCAGTCACCAGTAGGAGCATCACAAACATCATCACCCACACTGATGCACTGAATGGCTCTGAGAGGGGGGAGAGAGAGAGAAAGAAAATAAAAGGACAGAGATTAAGTATTCACACATGTTGGATTGAATTTTCATGTTACACATCACTTTTTTTTCTGATTCATACTCACTCACTTCCTGTCTTTCAATGAGAAGAATGAATAAATCAGCCACATGTATATATATATATAAACACACACACAGACACACACACTCTGAAAAAAGAAATGCACAGATAACAAGCTGACTCCTGCATGTTCATAGAGCCCTTACACACCCCCCCTCTGCCACACACACACACATATACTTGCATATACACAGGCGCACCTCCTATTTGACAGTGTGAGGAGGCGTGCAGTATAGGAAGCCCTGGTGTCAGCACTCCTGTCCTCCCCTCTGAGCTCAAAACACCACTGCAGAGATTAAATCCTGCTCTAATGTATGGGAGAGCCCTGCTGGCACAAGGCTGCACAAGGCTGTACAATGTGTGTGTGTGTGTGTGTGTGTGTGTGTGTGTGTGTGTGTGTGTGTGTGTGTGTGTGTGTGTGTGCGTGTGTGTGTGTGTGTTTGTGTGTAAGTGCAAGCATGTGCATGTGTTTGCGTGTGCTGGCAAGCAGCCATTATGGGGTTTTCCAGCTAAGTCCTTATAATTGCCACTTTCGCAGCGGTAACTGCATGCTACATACATGTCAGTGTGTGCACCTGTGTGTGTGTATTTGTGTGTGTCTGTGTGTGTCTCTTTGTGTCTGTGTGCGCTGGCATGTATTTTTTTTCCTCCTCTCACTTTTGTGCTGACTGTTTGCTCTTGTGATTGTGTAAGTGGCTTCAAGTATGTGTGTGTGTATGTGTGTGTATGCGTGTGTGTGTGCAGGGACTCTGATGCTGATGCTGAAGCGTCAGACATCGAATGAACGTGACTGAGCAGCCATAACGGGGATATCGACGGTCACTTGGGTTAAAATCCTGTGGTTAAGTCCCTCTCAGGTAAGTGAGAGTCATAGTGGCGGGGACAGGAGTTGAGCTAAATCCCTCAGATGAGACAGCAAGTATTGACAGCTGTGTTACAGAACTGAATTGTGTTGTCAGCTTTGTATCTCGGGAAACACACACATACACACACACACGCGCGCTCCCAAAACAAATACAGTTCTGCACTCACTCAAACCAATAAAGCAAACAAGACAGATCTTCTTCTTCCTCTCTCCTGGGTCCCGAGACAAAGCAACAGTCATTCAGCAATAGTTACCTAGAAAGGCTGATGGGGAGACTGTTCCGTTGCTACGGGAGACCATGACGCTGATCCCGGTTTCCACGAACGGGACGGAGAAATCGATGACCTCAGAACGCTCCTCATTGATCGTCAGAGATCCGACGGCCATGACGGCTTTCTTATAGACCACCTTTTTGGACAGGAGGAATGCAGGTAGGAGGAAGGATAGATGGGTGAGGAGGGTGAGTTATTAGGGGTAAAGACAAGAAAGGAGTGAGGAAGAGATGGAAGAAGACATGGAGGAACAGGTTGTAGCAGTGAAAGGCAGACAGGGAAGAGAGAGGACAAAATGGGAGAAAATGGTCAGTCAATGGTCAAGAGGTGAAGTGGGAGAAAAAAACAGAATATATACAAATATACAGTGTACGTATGGATGTATGGGTGTGTGTGTCTTATATAGATTAAGTGCACATACTGGCAGCTACATTAAATGATCGAGATTTTGATGAAAATAAATTATAGAATTCCTACAGTATGTCATATTTTATACAACCAACTAATTTTGACAATAAATACACAAGTAAATTTTTCAGTCTCAGGCTGAATCTTAATTAATGTAATCAAGATGCAAGCAGGAGTCAGTACTAAAACAAAATGAACGCCAGATGAACTTCAGTTCTGTGACTAAAGTCTGCCATTAAAAAATATAGACAGCGATAAAGTTTACTATCTTAAAATGAACTCTGGTACTTCTCTTTAAGTTGAAGGTGCTAATTAAAGATATGCAAAAGACTTTTATGCTGGAGTGGATAAGATTTGTTTACTATCTGAGTGTTTTCAGGACAGTGGGTGCCAAATCCTCATGGTTGATTTTTTTTTTTCCATTCTGCGAGTTCTGCAGAGTTAACACTTATGGTTTCTTTTGGACAATCAAAAACAGAATCAGAAAGTCACACAAACATCTTTAGTTCCTCTTAGTGTTGGCTTGGGCTACTTATCCTGAATGTAAATGAGCTACAAACTTAAAGTGAAGACTCTTACGCAAAATTAATGATATGCTCCTGCACTACTACTAATACTTAACACAAGTACTGATGGGCTGCTGTGTACTCTTGACCAGAGGGCAAAAAGTAATCAAATATTCAAAGGTTCAGAGGCTCCAAAAGACTAAAACTTGTGATTATTGAATGAAATCTGGTTTAGAATCAGCTAAATACAACACAAATATACCCACATACATACATGCAGGGTATTGGTCTTACCTCTCCCACCATCCCATTCCAGACGTTGTTGATCTTCTTGCCATGCTTGCCATTGGTTACCAGGTACAGGTCATAGGTGAATTTCACATACTTTGCAATCTTCTTCAGAATATCGATGCAGAAGCCTTTGCAGCACTTCTTGATGTATGTCCCACCAGCCTCTGTCGTGTTGCTGCAGAGACACAAGCAAACACAACACACATCATGAGCTGATGATTTTAAACAGCAGCTGCTTTGACCAATTATCACTTTTGATAAAGTATCTGTAACAGAACGTAAGAGAAATGGCACCAAACAGGAGGTTTCATTCGGTCTACATTTCATATACACTAAATTGTGCATTATTTGCATCAAAGATTTAACACGTAAATCCAGGCGGATGTTTTCTAATTGATTTCAACTCTTTATTTCTACCTTTATAAAGCTTTTATGGCTGAAGATTTGTCTGCAATATCTCTTTGGGGTAAACAAAAAAAAAAAAAACATAATTTCCCTCTCTTAACATTCCACTTGTTAAATTTATATGAACGCACGAATGAACAAACACCACCCAGGGACTTTTTCACCTCTAAGCTCAGGTCGTTCTATTCAGAGATGCAATGAGAGGATCAGAAAAACAAATGCTCCTTCTCTCCTTCTACGTCTCTCTAGAGGAGGAGGTTCATGACGGCACCGCATCTGCAAGCCTTGAACCATCTGTGTATATGAATTTGAGAGCAGGAGAGTTCAGGCACTCATCATACACACACGCATACACACACAAGTGCACATCAGTTTTAAGCCACCTGGGACTCTCATTTAACTTTTAGATGTGTGCTAACTAGGAGAAGATAACCTCGTCCTTTAGTTTAACAACAACATGGACGCAAACTTGATGGAAAGTAAAAAAAAAAAAAAAAGACATCCCGCCGTGACTCTGCAGTTACCTTCAGAGCTAAAACTCTTGTCACTTTGTAGGATTTTTTTCTGTGGCGCCGGAAAAACATTAGCCAATTCTCGCCTACAGTGTTATTCTCACTAGTCGCCATCGATCTGTCAAATAAATGTCACCCCAAGTGGATTTTCCTTCCTGTCTTCAAACTGAGGAGGAATTTCCTTTTTATGGTCTAATAGTTTCACACAAGGGAGAAAAGGTTCGTCTGAAGGAGCCGAGCGCTGATCTGTCAGCAGTTGTGAATTACTTTTTTGGTGAAATGTTACGCAATTGCTCCCGGTGATTTCCTACAGCTATAAGCAGATATTATGTATAGCAGCTGTTAGAGCTAGTTTAAAATAAAATAAAGAGGCTAAATTACATCGAAATGCCTCCTGAAACATACCATGTGTAAGCAAATTCTTTGTCAAAGAAGAACAATGGGTCTTGTTTTCTCCTAAATGAAGTCTTTTGACACAACTTTGACAGTCTATCTGTGATGCAATATCCATTTGTCCAACAGCTAGAGCAAAATATTCATTAAAGATAGTTCATGACTTCAATTTTTTGCATAAAGGCACAATAGTGATGAGCAAGTAGACTGAGAGAGATTATGCATGGAACAAAAAGGAGAGAAAAAGGAGAGAAAAGGAGATAATGGCAATAACTTCAATGAGTCATAATTAACTCACAGGCTTTGAAATATACCTAATTTGCATTAGGGAGGTTCAGGAAGAATCAGTAAATTAAGAAAAGAGGTATTTGATATAAAAAAGGTTCTGCCTGTTCTGCAAACGTGGTTTTTAGGCAGTATATATACTCTAATACTTACACTTGTGTCATGTTACTGTTACTTCATTAAAAAGTGTACACAGGGAGGCATGGACCCCTGCGGGGATATGTGACAATAAATACAGAAACCAGGACAACTGAGTCCAGTTTTGCGGCAGGTTCAGGTGGTTCAGGCAGTGACAGAGAAAGCATGTAGGCCAGAGCTGCGATAGCTGCGTTCATGAACACAGTGTACCCATTTACTCCGGCAATGTTACAGTTCAGGCAGCGAGAGCATGTGATGTTATGGAGGCTGTTTGCAAAGTTGCCAGGGCCAACTTGATATAGAAACACTACAGGGCCCGAGGGGGTCTCCAGAGAGGGCAGAGTGGGTACGTGTGTGTGCTAGTGTGAGTATGGCTTGTTCTTAGGCCCAGCCTGGATGAGCGAATTTGTAGTTCTGCATGCATGGATAGTCCTCCAACCCCCCTCCTCGATCCAACCCCTCCATCATTCCTCTCCGTCAGCCTCTTTCCCTCCTTCCCTGCATCCATCCCTCTTTCTCCAAATGGGCACTACGGATGCTTGAGTGGGAATTGCGCTGTGGGAGGGACGAATGCACTCGAATGCACTGGCCTGTGAGTGAGTGGACATGTGGCGACATAGAGTGTATATGAGCTTGTGTGCGTGTGTGTTTGTGTGTGCATGCGTGTGCGTGTTTATGTTTCTCCTTGGAGATGCTTCATCCTTCGCCCTACTTCACAGTGGTTCTGGATGAGAATCTCTGTTAGCCTCTTCCCTTGGACCCTATTACCACTTAATCAGCTGTGTCTGCGTATGAGTGTGTGTGTCGGGTATCGTAGTAGACAGTAACTTTGTATGCATGCATGTATGCAGTGGCAATAGAGACACAAAGTGTGGAGTATGCATGCCAGTCTGTGTGTCCCTGAGTGAGTGTGTGTGTGTGTTCCAGTGGAGAGAAAATAACATTAAATAATCTACAAACCAATTACAGGCTTTGATTCAGCAGCACTCAAGCTACTCAGTGACACACACACACATCCACATACAAACACCCTGAGCTACTCTAAGTGTGTGTATATACTTGAGGAACATTATATAGAAAGAGGGCCAGCAGTATTTGGGTGTTAGAGAGAGAAAATTGGTAAGGAAGGAAGTGAATTGCTGAGATCAGCAGTCGCCTCCATTTTCAGGGGGAGGAAAGAAGCTGCTGCATAGATCGCACACTGCACCTCTTCCCATGCTCATGAGAGGGGCGAGAGAGAGAGAGAGCGCACACAGAGGAACACAGCCACGGTGTTGAAGGAAATGGAAAATGAATTACGCCTTTTTTTTCACACCTTGTGATTACCAAAACACTGACATAAAATGGAATTTAATCTTCTGGGATGCTTAGTCCAATTTTCCATTCATACAAAGCTGCCTATCAATCAGTGTGTGCACACATTGCATCACACAGACTGCAGTATATTTCAGGCAGTGTAACTGTTCTGCAAAGAAACTGTTACAGTCTTGAACCTTTAGTATGAATATTTATTAAGTTTTGTGGAAATTTTACTATGTAACAGTTAATTATTTATTTCACTACATTGCATTAAATGTCTAAGAGCTTAAAGTCACTTATCATCGTGAAAATGTTTAGCTGAGGTTAGTTTCATGCTTAACGGGTGCAAGGGGCCGACTGAATGGAGTAACAGTGTAAACAAATACAGCAGTGTGTCTGATACTGATGCTCGTTTTTGAAAAGTCATGATTGTGCTTCCTAACCTGATCTAATGACCTAAGTCAGCTGGATTGAGCTGTAATTGAAATCATATCAATGAGTCTGAACCCCACATTACAGACCACACATGCTATCATCCAGTGACTTTTGTATCATCTCATCACATTATCTCAAACCTGACCCTGTGAGAAGTCATAACCAGTGGAATTTTGATTTTTTTCTAATGTTTTATTAAAATCTTTATCTAACCAACCAGATAGTATCAAGTGATTTGCAATGAAAACAACAGTGTTGTGCCATCTGCTATCTGTTTAGTGGGCTAAACAGATAGATGGCATACTTACTCTTTTACATGCTTCCTGCAGGGCACAGAGTTCCTCATGCAGGTACCAGTGAGCCTCTCTACATCCTCCACGATAACAAAAGGTTTCTCCTCCAGAGTGACGATGGACAGGTGGTTGTCATCCAGCTCAGCGTCACCGAAGGAGTTGAAACGTGGCCACACTGGGTACTTCAGTGTCAGGCTGCGGTTGTCCAGTTTCCCCATCTGAAGGGAAGGAAATGAGAATAACAAAGATGAGATGATGGAAGCTCAACAAGACTGTGAATTCACTAAAAACTATAACAGCTAAACTTACATATTAAATAACTGTATTAAATATGTTCTTAACGAACTGATGAACAGGCTTGGAGTCAGCAACTGCCCAAATATATTGTAACTGTAGCACTGGCTCTTATTAGGTTAAGTCCTCACATTAAGAGCATATTATCTTTAACTACACTGCAAGTCTGACACCCTCTATATATCTAATACTAGAATTATAATAACAGAAAGTAGAAGTGTTAGGAAAAAAGATGTCGAGTGATCATAACATAGCAAAAACACCATCTGGAGAGACACGGTGTGTTACATTTCTTTACCTGATAATTTACCTGCTGTAATCTGTCGCCTATAACTCAAAGCAGAAAGGAAGTGGAGAGGATTACAAATGGAGACACATGTTAACATTCGCGTTTAACATTGCAACATATGCTGCTCTTTTGGCACGCAGAGAAAAAAATCAGCATACAGTTTCACAGACCATAAGAAATGTGACTGCGGTACAATAAGAGATTAAAAGCGTGGTGTGTGTGTAGGGATGCATGATCAAATGCGCACGGAGGGATAGTATAGCTTTGAATGCAAACATATATAAGAAGGAGAGAGGGAGTGTGGAGGGATGATAGCGATGTGACAGTAAATAATTCAAAAAGTTTTCAGAGCTGTGATGTCACAGATTTCCCTATGGATGCTCTTTACCCACCCACACCTGTCTGTAAATGCATGTGTGTGTCTGCGTGTGTGTGTGTGTGTGTTTGTGTGTGTGTGTGATGTTTAGGCATGTTTGTGTCAGATGGGGGAGGCAGAGAGAAAGAGAGACAACAGCAGGCAGGGAGGCTTTGCTAAGCTCTTAATTATTAATGTTACCCTCGCTTTCACTCTTTCCCTCCATTTCAAAAGTCTCTCTTTTCCTTTCCTCCCTGTATCTCTCTGCAAGACTCATGCAACAGCAACACTGTTGCATGGAGTCACAAATAGCAAACGGCAAAAAGACTGAAAATGTTTGCTTTGTGTGTCTGTGTGTGTGAACAGTCTCAAATCTTAAAAAAAAAAACATACCATGAGTACATATAGGCTCATTTAGATCAAATAGGTCGTTGCAGTAAAAATGCAAGTGTGCTCCTGTTCATTTTAACGTGAGTAGTCTGATTAGGTTGCAGCAGTGCAGAACGCAGTGACTTCAGAAAATAAGGAAAACTCGACTTGTGATGGAATCCAACTTAATCTGGTCAATCACCTGGTTGGTCAATCATGCCAAGCACAGCTGTATAAACCTGTCATGATAAAGTAAAAGATGTTCATTTGCTTTTGCAAATGGGCTGACACTTCCACACTTCTGTACAAACCTGCAGCAGCAGCTTCCACGACGCCTGATTTGGTCTGAATAAGGTCAACAAAATAGAAAAATACCAAACTAAATCTGTTACCCCTTGACAACCCTGGAGACTTATAGGATATTGGTTGTTATACACTCACACACACACACACATATGCGTACACTAACACGCATGTTGTTTCTTAGCCTGTACGCCTGGCTAAGCCATTAACAGGCGAGCAGAGAGGAGAAAGTAAAATTAGCATTTTAATTGTTTCGCTTTGAGTGGTTTTCTATCCTCTGACAGGGATAAAAGTCTTTTTCTTCGCTCTTAGTCGGCAACCCTGTCAACAGCTCACTCTGCTGTCGGCTACATCTCTCAGACAGAGTGTGAGTGTGTGTATGTGTGTGAGTGTGTGTTCGTGTGGAGGTGGGAATAGGAGCAGGACAGTACGCTGAGGTGGTACATGCGTGGTTTCTTGCGTGTCACCTTCACCCTCCAGGGAACGGCCGCATTTGTCTATCTGTCTTACCGCAGCTGCTTTGCATTTCATGAATGAGTGAGTGCATGCACGTATCAACTCACACATGTGTGTATATGTGTGTACATGTGTGCATGTGTGTGTCTTTAAAAGGGGTGGAAAGGTGCAGCAGGAAGTGAGATTAGTAATGTGAAAGCGAGGGAGATTTTGTACATAATTAGTAAGACAGAACTTGTGTTCGAGCAATGAAGGAAATTGGGAGAAAAACAAAACAAAAAAAACAAAGATGAGTCAGAGAGGAAAATAATATCAGTGCGAATTCAGAGAGTTTAGATTGTACTGCACCAGCAGTTTTGAGTCATTTCCTGGCCTTGGTAGGACTCTAAAGCTGTGCTACCAGCTGCGTGTGCTATGCTGATACACAAGCTCAACATGTGATTTAACTGTGTAAGATTGTGCCTAATTATATTGTTTGAAGTTGAAAAAAAAAACAACTTTCAACTCAGTTTTTCCAGGTGAGCAGCACTGCTTTAGTTTTAGTGGGACACATACTTTGTCCATAATAAAACTTTATCCATAAATGTCCTCCTGAAACAGCATTTCTAGAGTATGTGAAACTGGTATCGTAACGTCCTTTTTGTCATAAATAGGACATATGGGCAGGACTGAAAATTTGGAGCAATTTGATTTTGCCACTGAAAAGGGGGCCGTATCATGGCAATAGGCAATGGCAATAATACAATGTTACTAATGTGGATGATATGAGTTAAAGGCTAACGTTAGCCTTTTTCCATTGTGGGGGACCACTACTGAGGATGCTACTACTGTCTTCCAATATTTTATGGTGGTGAATCTGAACTTTGTTGCTAACAGCAGATTGATTGACAGGTGGATGTAATGATACAATTGGTTGAAATTGCTCCGGGCAAGATGACGAAGAGGAAGAAAATGTGTTAAACTTTAATGTAAAATAATAAATACAAGAATTTTGGTAATTTTTTGGCTAATTTAGTTACGTAAATTAACAATACAACCAGGGATGTAATCTAAAGAATTAAAAACACAATTTTCATTTCAGGTGGACTTTAACCAAAGCTAATGCTGCAACGATCTCACATGATTCTACTACTTGTTGAACCTTCGTGTATCAGTGCAACACCACTGCAACGCGCAATGAACCTGCCAGCAGACACACACAGCCCGAGTCTGCTTACCACATTCAATCATTACGCTTTTGTGGATTGGCCCTGATTTGGTTTGACAAATCAATAAACTCAATGTTCTGCTCAAAAGATGGGTTAAAAAGCAGGAAGGTAACGAGAGCGAAGGAGGTGGAGAGGAAGGATGAGCTGACTTCAGCAGCTCTTCAGATTTCCTGTCCTCCTGCTCTCCTCTTCCGTCTTCCTCTATGTAACTCCCTCTCTCCAATTAAAGGAAAAGGGGGGTATAAATTAATGCCTGGAGTGGACAGAGACGTTTCTATTTATTGACTGGCCAGGCAGCAGAATGCTGAATCTTCCTCTTATTAAATACCTGATATATCACACACAAAACAGAGAAAGTAGTTTACATGTGTGTGTGTGTGTGGGTGTGTGTGTGTGTGTGCGCGCGTGTGCGTGTGTGTGTGTGTGTGCATTTAATGTAAAAGTGAGGCAAGTGGGAGTTTACAATGATACGGCCTGTGGGATAATATTGCAACGTGTCATTGCAGCAGTGATACCATCTCATCACCCTGCCACAAATTTAGAGCCACTTGAAGACACCACTCTGCCACTCTGGCCAAAAAGAATTCCATTTCTCGCAGTTTTCTTTTACTGAAAATCCCTTGTTTTGTTTCATCACAACTTTTTCTTTTTTTTAACTCTTCAGCTTTTTTTATTTTCATTTTGAAAGGTCTTGCTCTTTGTACCTGCTCGTCTTGCTCTCTATTTTATCTATTTCACTCTCTTTCCCTCTCTTTTTCTTTCTCTTTTTTCTTCCTACATCAACACCCTGAGGGCCGCAATCATAAACCTAACTGAGTAAGAGTGCATGATAAAAAAAAAAAAAAAAAACAAGGGTCAGTGCTCTTACGGTGAACACCTTCTCTGTGCCAGTCTCACTGGGAGAGTTATCACTGAGGCACATTGCATTATGGGAGAATGAGTTCCTAATAGCGTGGAGAAACCCATTCAGTCATAAAACAGTATCTGTCACTCCTGTCAGACAAAATTATGTCGGGGAAAATGGATTCTGCTCTCCCTCCCCTACATCCAACACTGGCTCTGTTTATGTGTTAATGTGTGTGTGTGTGTGTGTGTGTGCCTGTATGCAAGCATGTGTGAAGATGCACGTGCTTGTGTGTTTTGTGTGTGTGTGTGTGTGTGTGGGTGTGTTTATTTGAAAGAAAAGGACAGAGAGAAGCAGGATTACAGAGTTGGAGAGAAAAAGAAAACTACATCCATAGATTTAGACGTCTTTCCTGAAAGTCAGGCATTTTAACGGAGATTCAGGAAATTCAGAGTGAGACCTGGATCGAAAAATTCACGTGGATGTCTGTGTGCCGATCAGGAGCGTGCGTGTGAGCATGTATGTGTGTGTATGCACCTAAGCCTTTGTGTGTCTGCTCTCCATATTGTGATTCTCCAAGCACAAATCCCATGCTGTCTGTAATAATTATTTTGTGAACTGGCTGCTAACACTGCAGCAGTTCCTGAAGCAATTTACACACTCCATTTACTCAGCAGGAATAAAACATAACATCCTGGTTCTGATCGGTAAATACACTTTTCTCATTCAGTCAATGAAATTATACTGTAACCATGGAAATGATCAAGAAAAAAAAGCCATGATTTCCTCAAAGCCGGACAAACCGTAACATGTTTTTGTTTCTAACATGACCCTTAAACATTTTCTGATTGACTTTTGAGAATGTCAAAGCCCATGAGTCACTTAAATCATATTACTTTTCCTTTCAACCAGGACTTCTATCCACCTACCAGTCCAGAGTAGAATATCCAAACAATTATTGGATGGATTGCAGTAAAATTTTGCACACAGATTCATGGTCCCCAGAGGGTGGATCCTCATGAATTTGGTGACCTACCTTAACCTCGACATTGTAGTTCTACCAGCATTGGATGAATTACCATTTCATTGTGCATACACACACATATGTCCCCTTAAGGAAGAATAATGATGGGGTTTTTTTTGTCATGTATTGACTTTTCATCAATTTTTATTTTGTTCAGTCCTTCACAAAGCCAAGGATTTCCCATCAGCCTCTGCTGTCTGTTTCATCTTGATGCAAATAAGCAACTTTAGGCATGCTAACACATTTAACTAAAATGTTAACATTGAGAACACTATATCTGTTTAACATTGTCATTTCTGACATATTAGCATGTTGAAAGCAGCCTTAAACTCAGCAGACTGTGTTGCCTTAATAACTGTTCAAGCATGGCTGTGAACTTATAAAGTGCTTTTGATGAGTTTTGTGATACAGTCATGTAATTAACAAAGCATAAAGTTCAATCTGCACCTCAGCAGGCTGGAGGTGAAAATAATCTATATGTTTTGCTATATCTGAGTGTGTAAATGTAATCCTCAAAGTAAAGTAAGCTTCTTAAAACAGCTAAATGCTTGTCCAAAATTATATGAATTAATCACTTCCCCTGCATTCCCCATTGCAACATATTTGTGTTTTGAATATGGAGATACACTAAAAAAGCAAAGCATGCACCATTTTTTCCTGCAAATTCATGCATGGTGAGTCCTCAAGTATACCACTCTTAGTATGGCCATATTTGTCTGAATTTTTATTCTTTTTTATTCGCTTTATCTGTTCAGTTGCTACATTCCATTTTTCACAGATAAAAGCCTGATTTTGCATAAATCCCCCATAATGCCACACTGGATCCAGCTTTTGATCCAGCCAGACGCACCCGCATGTTTCGCTGCAATCTGCGCTTCTTCTTTTAAATAAAACAGGCAATCACTAGTGATTATATAACCCTCACAAAAAATAAAAAAACAAAAAAATAACAACACCATGCACATCGAAACAAACAGTTGAACCGATTTAAAAGTGGCTCTTCCCAAAACTCAAAAGTATATCATCTCACTAACCCGCGTGTGTTGCAGAGAACAGCAGGTGTGGCTGCTTTTGTAAAACCTGAGTGTAAAACACCTGTAGTTTAGAAAAAAAAAGAGGAAACCTGCACATGCAGGTGGCTCCGTTCCACCTCTCTCTCTATCTCTTCCACTCTGTGTCTCTGTGTCCCTTTTTCTCGCGCTCATTTGCTCTTGCTATCTCGGCCCATCTGTCTCCATCGCTCGCTTGTCTCACTATCGCTTCATATAGCTCTCCTCTCCCTGCTGTGCCTCAAGGGGACACATTTTATATTTTTAGTGCATATCCATATTTTAGTGCAGTTACTGAATTTTTATCTCTTGATCATCATGGAAGTCTCTTTTTCTGTGTGTGTGAGCCTGTGTGTGTGTGTGTGTGTGTGTGTGTGTGTGCTGCTGATTTCTGGCGCATGGGTGGGACGGTTGCACCAGAGGGAGAGAGAGAAAGAGAGAGAGAGAGAGAGAGAGAGAGAGAGAGAGAGAGAGAGAGCAGCTCCCAATTACGTTTCCTCTTTGGGTCTCCGTGTCTCTCCAGCCTTCAGTCTCTCTCTCTGCACCACAGCGAAGTGGTGCTGATCAATTTCACAGGCTCTCTGTTTACAACAACACACTCTACCTCCCCTAAGCACACCAACAAAAGGTCTTTTGTGTGCTTGTGTGTGTGTGTGTGTGTGTGTGGGTGTGTGTCAGTATGAAATATGAAAAAGCAAGTCTCTTAGATTGGGTGGAGACTGTGCTGGTTGCAGCAAACTCAACAGAATACTGTAACACACACGGGCACACGCACCCACCGCCACCACCCCCCTCACACACACACACAGATGCAGTGATATGACCTGAATAAAAAACGAGACTGGTCTCTTGAAAAGTGTTTCTTTCAATAAACAGTGTGGATGGGTAAACACACACACACAAACAAACACACACGCATACACATACACGCACCCACACACACACACACAGGATCACTGACCCCTCGCCACCCCAATAACAGAGGTCTCAAGTTTTGATTAACTGTGGTTTGAGGTGCTATCAGAGACCACAGCAGCAATCACAGCTAAAGACAGACAGAGTACACAGATTATCTAGAGAGGGGGATGAAGGAAAGAAGGGAGGGATGAAGGAAAAAATGGAGGAAAGGTTGGAAAGAAGGAGGAGGGAAAAAGGGTTTAAGGCGGGAAGAAGAAGAGAGATATAAGGAAAGATGTTTTATTACAAGGGAAAGCAGTAAGAAGACAAAAAGTGGGAGAGGTGAGAGAAATGTGAAGACAAAAAGACATTACCATTTATCTTCCTTTCTTCCTTATCCAAATTCTTCCTTTAGCCACACCTCCCTCTTTTCCCATCCTCCTCTCAGCCTTACCTGCCCTGAGCTATGAGCTATAGGTGGCATTAAATATGAGGTATTTAGGCAAGCATGAGACAGTCAGATGTAGGTATAAAGACACATGGTTGCTATTTAAAATCCATTTAAACAGCAAGAATGCACAGTCTTTTTAAGTGGCCATTTGTCATAAAAGCTTTCTCACATTAACCAGCTAAAAAAATCCAGCACTTGTTAGTAAATGAGCCCATTGGTCAAATAAATGTTGTACAGTGAGATATAGGAAGCCACTTCAGTACAGGTTTTAACTCTTAGTGCTGGATTTGATTTTGGCACTGCAAATCAAAGAGGTCACTTGTCAGTCAAAGCTTGTGGATGATATTAAGGGACTTTTGCCTTAGATTTATTTACTTTTGTTAGATAGTGCTCTTTTTTCTGCTTAGCCATGATGGTTATTACCACTAACTACCAATATCCTTAGCAAACCACCTTTTGCTTGAGAAAATAATGCATCAGTCAGTAAGAGAAAAACATATTTGTGTTACAGCACAGGTGGAAACTAGCAGCCAGAAGTGGGTTTGCACATAAACACAGGACCAATATTGTTTTGTGTGGTTTCAGACATGCAAAAAAAGAAACTGCGGAAACAATTACAGCTTAATAAAAGTACTGATCACGAACAAGGAAACATGGGAGAAGAAACAACGAAAAAAAGTAGCGTTCACACAGACCCAAACACAACAAGAAACAACAAGGAAATAGGTTTCAGAGTTCATCTCAGTTAATAACTATGGACAAACCACCAACAAAACTGCACATAATATCCTCAATATTCACAAAAAGATTCTGAATCTTTTATTATATTTTTATATAAAGATGCTTATTTACATTATTTTTATTTCTTATATTTGTGTGATGTTCTAAATTATGTCTTGTAGCTTTCTGACAGGTGTGGTAGAGAACTTTAAATCCTTTGTAATATAAATCATTAGGTTTTTTTTTTAGCCTGAAAGAGTCATATTGAAAAAAAGTCTAAAATATAAAAAACCCAGACCTGTGGAATGAATCCTTAAATCTCCAGAAATATTACATTGGACATGAGCTGTGTGATCACAGTCGTACCTTTGATCCTAAATAATACATGAGAATATGTGCACACTTTTGCACACACACCTACACACACGTGTAACTCCTACCTTCTCCCACTCTCTGTCCTTGTTGAGAACAATGACCACCAGCTTTGGGTTTTCCTGGTAGCCGTCCTCTGTGAATGACAAGTCTCTGCCATCCCATGTCACATTCATCATGTACCTGAGAAGGAGAGGAGCCAAGGAGGAATAGGAAGAGGGGGAGGAGGAGTTGTGGGGCAGAGAGGGATAAGAAGTGAAAAGAAATATTCGGGGGAGAAACAGAGGAAAAAGGGAAATTAAATTACATTAGCATGAGAAAAAGTAAAATCACAATCTAGTATTACTGCCCTAAAAAATATTCACACAGGCGCTTTTGTGTTAAGAGTCATTGTAATGAGGGATAAAAAGAGCAGATTGTATGAGACTGGAATAACCTGCATGCAGGTGCAAATCCTTTCAACATGAATATCATTACAGAAACACAGTTTAGTTAGAATGGAGGTGCAGTTTGTGAACATTAGAAACAAAAAAATATTTGTTTCTTGCTATTGGCTGCACTGCACACAGCTTATGATACTACAGAAAAAGCAGAAAGAGAGCAAAAGACAGCAGTAATGGATAGCACCTAAAGCTATGTCCACTCAGCACACACACACATACTCACACACACACTGTAATGAGTGACCCATATGGCAGGTCACATTAGCTAAGATGGAGGGCAGTGGGAAGATATTCTTGGGTCCTCACGGCCTCCACATTAATCATGGCTGTCCTTCCCCACTCTGTCTCCCTCACTCCTTCTGTCAGCGGTCATGTACAACATGGGAGAGAGACAGCTCCTCTTTTCTTCTTCCTCCGCTCCATTCTGGGGCCGCTGCGACAGGGCAAACTTCTAAATGGAACGTGTAGCCACGTGATGTGTCTTTGGAGAGCCCCAGTGGAGCGCTGCAGGTGAGCTATTTCATGCTGTGCAGGACATTGTGCAGGCACATGTCGCAGGGTATGAAGGTTGGTACCATTACAGGGACACAGGTTTTGCTTTTATGTGACACATGGAGGGCTAATGTATAAAAAAGACATGTATAGTTATATATACCTCTCTGCTCCTCTGCATGGACATCAATGCAAGACTTAGAATTTTAGAATTTTTTCTCATTACAAACCAACACGTGACCCATCCAATAAAACTGTTCATGTCAATTTACCGCAAGTTAATCAAATATTAAATATTTAAGTTACACAGAATCTTGTACACATGCATCTTAAGGCCAGTTTACACCAAAGATTCACGAAACGACGAAACAGTTGCAGGTAGAGTTGCAGTGGTGTAGACTGCCCGATTCATGATGGCTGACGGCGTTGCTTGCAACTGAGCTTGTCAAGTCACCAGAGGCCAGTTATAGAACGTAAGGCACATCACTTATTTCAACAGCCAATTAGCTTGTAGCAATCTTAGTGCTTTTTCTATTTATGTTTCATCTGAAAATATAACTTTAGCTTGGCAAAAAGCTGTTCCTAAATCTCACTGTAACGGCAGGGCTTATCTCTTTGCCAGACTTCATAGCTTTTATAAGTATATTTGGGAAAGAATGAATTGGTGCATTAAGTGTCTTTTAGAATGTTGCATTGCTAACAGTTGTGAGTGTCAAGTCTTGAATCTTTGGTGTAAACTGGCCTTTAGACACATCAGAAGCCCAGTTCTAACGCCAAGTCATAAGGGTGGTGTGTTTGTGTGTGTGTGTGTGTGAGTGTGTGCTGACATTTCATGAGACCTGCATGTCCCTTTAAATTGCTTCTGGTAACACACACACACACACACACACTCACACAAATACGCACAAACACAGCCACTCAATGCTCAAATGAAATCAGCCAGAGATAAGGGGATTGAGTGGGTTTTGTGATTAAAATAATCTGATTGGCCTGCAAGCAACCAGGTGAGTGGTATTAAGTCATCTGATTGGACACGGGATGCAGTGCTGAACCCAATTATGTGCGACTGCAGCCGAGGGAGAGGTGCTGGAAATCGATACCAGCGCCAAGGCTGCTCTTTTAGACAACGGCCCATTCTGCGCTTTGCAACCATCTAACTGGTGGAGATACAGACGCAATCGTACACCAATAACACACACACAAACACACACACGTCACTTACACACATGCACAGAGGAGCCTTTGGTTTTTCTTGTTTTTCTGTATGTTTACTGTATAATTATTTTGCCTTTGTTGCTCATTTCAATTATCTTCCTTCTCTTGTCGTCATTTCCTTTGACACAAGTCAGCAAAGAGAATTTCATTCACAGCATCACCACAGAGGATCAGAGCATCCAGTGTTTATTTACATTAATTGTTTGTGCTATGTGATGCATGTACTACGTCTTTGCTGTACACACCTGTGAAGCTGAAGACAAATTGCCACAACTGTGGACAATAAATGAATCTGTCAAATGTTACTTGTGATTTTATTACCTTTTGTTCGATGTTGGTGGCTAAGAGTACACGTTGGAGCATTAATCAGTAAATTCAATGATTTCAAAGTAGAATTGAACTGGAACAGGTAAGAATCCTGAGAACTTCAGTTAATCTTTCATCAGTTCATTTCCTGTAAATTGAATTCCCAGTCAACGATCATTCTGGAGGCTTTCTGCAACTACGTTTGAGCCGGCGTCCTTTAAACAGGTGGAGCTGATAGGGCGTTGCTGGGATACGGACACAGACAAAAGTGTACATGCCGTAAAGTGATCCTAAACAACACTGAATGAACATCCCCCTCCACACACACCTACACACACACAAAGAAAAACAGACAATTACTTTGCCCATCTCAACAATTTCCCACCTAATGTTTCCTCTCCCCTGTAGCACTCAGATCATAGTGAAGCGATCCAATTTCTCACACTTTCTAGCCTCCATTATATCAGTAATCTCTCTATTCATTCAGGAAGGACAAGGAGCGGGTGAAGAGGTGGGGGGACGGCAGAGAGGGAGCACCCAAAAAAAAAAAGGTGCGTGAGAGGATAAAGATAAGAGAGATTGAGGGAGATGAAAAGAGAAGTATAATGAGAAGGGAAGAGGACTGAGCCTTGACAGAGTTTGGATAAAAATATCTTTCCGTGTTTATTTTTTTCCTCCCTTCCTCTTGTTTTGGAGTAAAGAGGGGTTGGATGGGAGGGAAAGGCACTGCACCCTGCACCACACGTTTACTGCATCAGGCAAATGAGAGCATACACAGGCTGCACTGAGGCAGCCAGCGGCCAACCTAAAACCCAGAACTCTCTATTTAAGCTGTTCTCTTAATCCTTCGTTAGAAATTAGGATCTATAATGTTATTTATAAGAAAAAGAGCATTTCTACATATGTCAGGCATATTCTCTGGTAACAATACTATAACCTTGCCTGTCTTTCAGGTGTTCACTAATTCTAAGTTGTTCAGCATCTCTTTTTGTTCATAAAGGTCTTGTCATAATAACAAAAACTCAATATTTTATGACAACAGTCTTAACTGCAATAATCTCCTCAAAGATGCCAAATTGAATTGCATGATACTGTGTATGTTTAAGATAGAGACATTTATCCTTTGTCAAGACAAGGACAAACGATGATATATACTGTCAGCACTCATGATCTATGAGCAGCAACATGAAACACGCACATGCACACCCATGCACACACACACACACTCACATACAGTGCTTGTGACAAGCAAGCGGGGAGACAAATAAGGGCCGAGTCTGAAATAAAGATGGGAGCTGCTATCAGTGCTGATTTAGGCCTTTTAAAATGATCCAAGGGTGGGTAGCCACTTGAAAACACACTCAGCCTCAGGTGACAATTGTTAAATGCGGCATAAATGATGACTGCACGAGGTGAGGAAGGTGCTAGCTTTGCAGCAGCTCTGCCTCTCCCCTGTTTTTTTCTACTGTGTGTGTGTGTGTGTGTGTCTGTGTGTGTGTGTGTAAACATTATGTTTGTGCAGCTGTTCTTCAGTGTGAGCTCAGGCATCCCAAGATTAATGCTAACAATTACATTTTTGTCTTTTCCAAGCTTGCAGTTGCACCATAAAATGCAACACATGTCCACACAGCTTCTTCAACAGGATCCCTTTTGTTGCACAAAATAGGATTTGTGTGTGTGTGTATCGGCTGGGGAGCCTTTATGTTGGAGCCCAGTTGGAAATATCATGGGTTCTCTCCAATATGCAAATTAAATTTTTTGGTTCAGGAATCCCTGCACAACTCTGGAGCACCTTTCTAAGATACCCTTCCCTCTGATGAAAAATTAATAAACCGTGTGTGTGTGTGTGATGGGGATTTTTGCAGTAGCTCACATTGTGACTGACTAAACTCCCTTCATATCTTCTGCTTTGCAGTCCCATCCCTCCCTGTCTCTTCACGCTCTGAGCATTCAAACTGAAAGCAACTTGACGGTTCATTTATCCTTGAGATGCACCATGCTGGCTGTCAATCATGTGCTACACCTGCTTAACAAACACAATGCAGACAAGTTTTCATTCCTGCTCTTTATAATCCTGCATCGATTGTTGCGAACAACGAGGCAGCCTTGGCTGTAATCGACGTTAACAGAGGGAGCTCCACCCTCAGCCTTCTGGACAATGCACTGCTGCTCCCACAATCTTCTATCAAACACACACCCACCACTGCCTAAAAACACCTCAGGGTAAGCATCGGGAACATGAGCTACAATTAGCTCATTATTTTAGACTGAACACAGAGGTATCTGCCTTTGCTTTGAGCCTTTGTGTGAGCACACACAGACACACATCTGCTTTGCAGGTACACAGCTTCCTTTGATGGAAAATGATTCAGTCTCTCTCACGCAGACTGTTACTTGTGAAGGAAGCCAATACTGAAGCTGACAAGATAGATTTGTGGGATTCAAACGACTGATTTTCATGACAGACATTCTCATTCACACCAATGCATGTCCTGTATTAGCAACTCTGTCAGTTTAACTCGCTTTGTAAGGTTTGTTCTCAATACAAGTCCTTTCCTTCCCCTCAGTTTCTCTTTAAAACATTGTGTCTCCAAAATTTTAGCTTTTAAGGAACCTGTTTCTTATTTTATGATAATTCAACTTTACTTGCTTATTAAAGTTTATTAAAGTGTAAAATTTAGGAGGATATATCTGTGGAATATGGCAGAAACTGAATAGTGTATTCATAGGTTCTCATTCTGTTAAAATGAGATCTTTTCATCTGCAGTGGTGGAGGATCCTCATCCACAGGGTCCATCATGATGCACCACCATGTTTCTACAGTAGTTCAGATTAGCTAACCCGAGCTCTGGCAGGAAAGAGGATTTTTTGAAGGTTTTAAAACAACAGCAGTTTCAACACAGTGACAGTCACACATGGTATCACATTAATTTACAAGCAGTAGTTTGTTTCATGTGAACATCCCTTTACCGGTGCGGAAAAGACTCTCTGCTTGATCACATTTGACATGGGATAACTGTAAACACATGTACAAGTGCTAATGAAATTAGTAAACACACGTCACCAGGGACACAGTGAACAAGCTGTCATTTAGTAATGTAATATGAAGAGACTGGCGTGTTAAGCGCCATCATAAAAAGTCATAATTTCATGTGAAAATGTCAAATACACTTTGCAGTTTTGTAAAATCCATACACACAACTGAAGCACTGGAAAAGTATATTACAACATTATTATTTTAGTATCATTTAATTTTTAAAATGTGTGTGTGTGATATTGAATTTTATCAAGTATATAAAAAATTAACAGCACATGACATTCAGTTATTCAATCATCCATTCTTTAAAGGCTCAGTTGTGTGTGTGTGTGTGTGTGTGTGTGTGTGTGTGTGTGTGTGTGTGTGTGTGTGTGTGTGTGTGTGCACATGTCTCACAGATTGCAAGACAACTGACTCAGGACTCAGTATGTGGAACCATGTCTGTGTGTTTCCTGAGTTTTGACCCTCATACATCAGGGCTGAAGACTGAAATTACCTGTCAGAACAAACTACAAGCACCCTCCTTTTCCACATACAAACACACACTTGCTCACACACACGCACTCACACACACACTCACAGACACACACTGATAAATAAGTCCTGAAGTCTTTTAAGGCACACTGTTCACCACAGCAAGGTGAGCGGTACGCTGTAAATCTGTCGTGACAGAACATTCTCTTAAGGGGGGGATATTTCTCTTGTTTCTAGCAGGCACATGCACGAGCACACACATATACACACCCAAACACACACACTCCATATTTTATATGGAGTGCAAGTTGTCACTTGATTGCTGCACTGGCCAGCGCTCTTAGTTGGTCATTTGTCTCCTGTTTTTATTTAATTTTATTTTTTGATTACTCGGCAAAACGTATTCATCTTGGATGTGTCACAGTGGATTTATCATTACAGCTGTCCCAGGCGGAGTGAGGGAGGCAGAACTTCACTGCAAGCCCACAGTACTTGTCACCAGAACTACAGATTTTTCTGTTAATTCTGCACCATCTGTTAATATTATTCTCCTCAAAACAAGTTGTTTTTGCTCTTGTTTTAGCTCGTATGAGGACAGAGCAGCATGCACTGTAAATCAAATCGTTGTCACAAATTACAGTTGAGTCTGAGAGCAAAGAAACACATAAATGCCAACTGGATGGTTATAAGAAAATGCTGTTATCTTACAAAGCTGTGAAACCACTGAAGAACAGCAGAGAAGGACAGAATTGAGAATCTGTGACCTACTGTACATACTGTAATATGTATCACTGCCACTGTACATTTCTGCATTTGGCCCATCTGTCCGACAGTGTATGTGCGCGTGTATATGTGTGGTGTGTGTGTGTGTGTGTGTGTGTGTTGGCAATGTCCTCCTACATCCCCTGACAGCCGCTGATGGTCTAACAACCCACACTGGCCCGACCTAGCCTTGACCAATCATGTTTCTCATGTCCTGGCCCTGAAGCCCTATTGGCTCAGTTCTCTCACCCACAACAAAGCCATCTGTGGTCACTCATCACCTGGGTAACAACCTGAGG
The DNA here is from genome assembly GCA_029814665.1 of Acanthurus lineatus. NCBI lineage: Eukaryota > Metazoa > Chordata > Actinopteri > Acanthuriformes > Acanthuridae > Acanthurus > Acanthurus lineatus. The sequence continues at coordinate 14,955,153 of JAPZDV010000009.1, read as the reverse complement.
CAGCAGAGCATGCTGGGAACAAAGTCAGCTCGCTCTAGATATTTAGTAATTCCTTTTGATGTAGCTGTTCTGTACAAAATGACTCTTAAACTGAGTGATTGATAAGTTTTTGTCCTGAGGTAAAGATATGAGCCCTCTTACATGCATGTGCACTTCAATTCTTTGAGTGTTTAATGAAGAAAGTTTGAGGCTAATAATCTGTGGTATTTCTGTTTCTGGTTATAAAAAAATGCAAGTCAGCACTGTCTGATTAAAAAAAGCAACATCTGCCTTTGTGCAGTGATCCAAGGATGTGGATTTAAAGTCATCCAACATTCGCTCTATTCACCTGATTTAACACCGTATAACAATTACCTCCCACCCAAGACAAAGACAGAGCTCAGTGGTCACCATGCTGACACCAATGATTACATCATTTCTCATGTAATTCACTTTTTGGAGGTCCTACATGCCTGATTTCCACAAGGAAGGGAATAATATGCACCATGACTGCTGCACTAAGTCTGTCAGTGTTGGAGGGGAGAGCGTTGAAAACTAAATGTGCTAGTGTTAAAGGTTTTCTCGCCTTCTACCTCAGGTCATGAACTTCTCGATCACCCCGCTTATGTTAGTCTAGAATTGGTATTTAAAATCTTACAGAGATTATTTAAAGTGTTTTCTGTCATACTTGACTGTCTCCTGAATTGCTGATGAATGTCAGTCTCTTCTGTTACTTCAGTAACTTCTGACATTTTAAGCTCTTTAAACATTCAGAGTTATCACAGTAGGTGCTCTAATCTCCCTGGTCCCCTTAACTAACCACAATGGCTGATGCAAGTGGTTTGCTTTCTGTAGCTTCCAACCAAAGGGTGAATGAACTTTCAGACTGAAACATCCTCAGTACTGTTGAGAATTTAGCAGGATTTTAACTGGACAGACAAGCGACCTATGAAATGATGCCTTAATCTGATCTTAAAATGCTCTTGTAACACTGGAATCAAAACACCAAGTGTTTTTAATGTACCTGTTATGATTGTTTTTAACTTACTGCATCATTACTTTGGTCTTCCTCTCAATCTTTTCCTCTTTATTTTTTTATCAGATTCTAATCTTGTCTATAATGTTTTCAAACTTCCTTGATGTAAATATTCTGCAAACTCTTGAGATGATGATGGGTAAAAAAAAAAAACAGCTTAGCCCTTTGACCATAAAAAAAGTATTAAAAAGTATTTCAGAAAAGATGCCTTTGACACCGACGCATATATAGTATCTTGACAACAATAAAGGCTTTAACAGTTTCTGATATTAAATTGAATTACAATATTTCCAAAAATGCTGAACAGACTGTCCAATACAAATATATCTTTATGCTTTTTAGTGTCGAGATCATTTTCTAGTCTAAGCATCCAAACTATGATATTTGGTGCAAAAGAGACAGGCTACATTTTTTGTTTATAAAAATAGATGTTTAAATCTTATTTTTTCACCTATACTTTAAGTTTTGTAATTTCACACACAAAAAAAAAAACAATGGGCCGCAAGCACAGGATGTGTGCATCTCTCCTTCTTCTGCCAGATGGAACGCCAGACAGAGCTGGCAAGACCTGCAACATCTCCCACTGGTTGCTGGGGAGCGAGCATGATGAGAAGGAGAGCAGACGAGAGTGAACGAGAGAGATGGAGGAATAAACGAGAAGGGGAACAGAAGGACTCATCGAGGAGCTCTTCAATTTTGGAGAGCACTCATTTGTAGCGGCCACCCGCTGTCACCCTGGTCTCCATCTCTCCCCTTTCCTGTTTCTTCACTGCCTACATCACAAACTCCCTCCTCCACTCCCATTCAACTCTTCCAGTCACTTCTCTCTCTCTCTCTCTCTGACTCCTCCACGTCCTCTTTTCTCTTAGCTCCAACTCTCGATCCCTTGCTCCTTTATCCAGTAATTGCATCTTACTTCAATCTCAATCCTTAAAGTAGACTTGGTGGAAACTTGGTAGAAATCTCCTAATTACTGAGGACAAGGTTGCAAACAAACCGACCATGGCAGTGAGCCATGCATTCCAACAAACATCCACACACACACACACAAGTTCCCATGTGCATTAACACAGCTGCTTCTTCAGGTTATTTAGACACACAAAAGCTCTTTTAGAAATCAGCTTTTTCTGATTTTGTTTTACTTTAAAGATACTCTCAGACATTAATGCCAAAACACATCCATACACTTCACCTATACTTACTTATGCAGCGCGCTGGGTGGCAGCTTAGTTGTCTTCTCCATCTGGCCATAACAGGATGTTTTGGCTTCAGGGATGTCGCCATACTCCTCCAACATGGCCGCCGCCGCTGAAGTAATGATCCCGAGCCCGTCCCGAACTCGCGCCTCCAACGGGTAGTCCCAGTCGTCGTACGACACCGAAATCATTCCCGGCGGGAACTCATCTGGCGTTATATCCGGGTTCCCGGTGGTGAGCGACGGCACAATCCAGATGTATCCAAAGCCGGTGAGGCCCAGGGAGCGAGCCTCCTCCAGGATGTACACGGCCTCATCCTTGGAGCAGTAGAGCAGGACCACCGGGGACTGGACCTTCTTGAGCATGATCTGAGACCTGCTGTCTTCCTCCACGGCGTCCAGGATGATGATATTCTGCAGGTCCCAGCCCACAAAGCTAAAACAAGGGTAATGAGGACATGAGTAAAACGTTAATACTTAAATGATAGACTATTAACTTTGCTCAGGTGCTGACAAGGGCGGTTATAATTATCCATCAAAATTAATATCATTGTTAAGTACAACGTGAATGCTAATAAGTGTAAAGTGCTTATTGTCGAGGGAAACACATTAAGGCTAAATGGGATGCAGATGTGAAAGCTGGACCGGTATAACAGCGCTCAGCAGGCTCCAGCCCACACAACTAAAAGGACACGGAGAACAAACACTGGCCTGTTAATGTGAACGGGCAACCGCAGTGCCAGTGGTCTACGTGCTAATTGGTGACAGCAGTTATCGGGAATTATTGCTGCTATCAACATGGAACGTGGCTTCTGTAATGTTCATTAATATTACCTTGCTCCTGCACAAAAGTCTGGCAAAAGACAGACGTTTTTTTACGAAGAAATGATCCTCTGCGGAGAGTTAAAACTGTAATTCTCAAAGCAACTGTGAAGAAAAAACTGCATGTGTATAATTCGAAAGCTAATTTTTTTTAATCTAGTTCTGCTGCCAGAGTTAAAAGCTACAAGATCTTATTACAAAAATGATAATTTATGGCTTCTCTTTTTCATTCAGTGGGACTGACTGCTCTCTTTACCAATGTCCAGAGTGATGATATTCAGCAGGTCACACTATGCAAGGCAAAAAAAAAAAGCAGCAACTTTGGTCATGTTAATAATTAAAAAAATGCTACATCATACACTGTGCATGCTAGCACTAGCATGCTGTGATATCAAGAGTACAGGTCCTTCATGGT
>JAPZDV010000009.1:14937706-14951674 GCA_029814665.1 Acanthurus lineatus | reverse complement strand
CCAGCCTTGGTCATTCTCTGTTATCCCCCCCCCCCCAAAAAAAAAAAAAAAAAAAAAAAAAAAAACTGTCCCATTTAATCTGCAGCTTTTACTGACAGGAAGACCACCGGCCTGTCTGCAGCCGGTGAGTTCAGCCATCCACAGAATATTTATTCCCCGTTTTTCCCACGTTATTTATCTGGGCCTGTATTTCTACTGCACACACACACACACACAAACACACTAATATCTTTCCTTGGCCGGGTCAGCCTTGACTCAATGAGTTGACTGGTTCAATTTTCTGCTGTGAATGATGAAACTTCATTGGTATTAAAACTGTCTGCCCGTGACTAAGTTACTGTGAACCCGCTGAATGCTGACACAGGAAATCTACAACGTGTAATTGCAGGTAATTGTGCTTATTATTTCTCGCTTCATGAATGATATTTATGGCTTTTACTTTAACACTGAGGTCAGTAGCACTTCTTGAGTGCACAAATATGCAAAGTTATTTTTTCCCTGTTACAAATCTTTCGCCAAATTATTGTAAATATATATTTAAATGGAGCAGATATTGATTGACAACAGCCAGTTGTGCATAAACAACAGACAGCTGCAGGGAAAACGTGTACAGGACACAAGTTCTGCTGAACTTAAGCAGTTTGGGGTATAAACTTTACCTGACTAGGCATTTTAGGTTGTAATAACCTGTTTTTTTCTGACAATAATCCTGCAACTCTGCAATAATCATGTAAGGTACATGCGAGATAATGAACAACTGCTAGCTTGCAGTTCACTGTGGAGCAGAAAGAGACACTGTTAGCAGCAGCCGGTGAATTGGGTAATCATCAGACCCCTCTTTTCTGCTCCAGTTACCAATTTGCTCATGTTTTTTCTTCTCAAAGGAGCAGTCTGCATGATTTTAACCTGGACGTGATCTCCCAGAACAGAAGTATAAAGTTTTTGTGCATATTAGATAAACTGTGAGTGTGCAGACACTTTCAGAGGCTCATGCTTCCAGGTTTACAGGTTTAATGCCTATTTGAGGAATAATTTCCGGTTCTTATCCAATCAGTCATTGGCTGTCACTCTCGATGTAATTTTAATAAATATATGCAGTATCAACAAAGACAGTTTTTCAACCAGTGTCTGGTTTGACTTGTCTGAAAGTGTGACTGCTGTTGAAAAAGACCCTCTTTGAGCAGGGTTTTTATACATCACAGGTTCAGCCTTGCCAACATCTCAACACTGCTGATCATGCATCATTAATTTGACTTTCTTTTTGCCAAAAATGATGGCTTTCCGTGCTCTTCAGCAGTTTTTTTAGCTCTCTCTTTCTCTCCGCAGAGAGCTAAAACATCATTCAAAATGACCTAAAGGTGTGGCAAAAAGCCAAACTGCATGTGCGGTAAAACTCACCCGTTATCTGCATTCATTTGATGAATGCTGATGAAATTCTTTCAGACTGACTGTATTTGATGTACACACTGTTTGAGTGGAGCAGATGAAAAATACAAGGGCAGTAACTCTTCTAGAAAAGTAAACTTGCTCTTTCTCAGGGGAAATTAGCAGTGATAATGGAGAAGATTAGAGACAAAATGGGGAAACAGGCTTGGAGAAATGCTCAGGTTGGGAGCGTTTTACCTCTTTAAGAAACAAACCTACAGCGCCTGTTATCTTCTCTTTCCCTTGGTGTAATGTGTTGGCATTGAGAAATGATTTTGAGAACGATAATCCAAAAAGGGTAGATGGAGAGAAGACAAACGGCCCATTTTTCTTGTAATTCAACGGTTTTATTGCCACTAAATTTGCTGCATGTTGCCTGGAGGACAAAATGTAATGGCTTTGATGAACCTCTGACTTTTTCTCTGCTGCACCACAGGTCAAAGTTCTAATCTATCCAGCAGAATGTCTCAACATCGACTGGATGGATAAACTTTGAACAGATTAGTTGTTCCCAGACAATGCAAAGATGCCCACTGACCCTGTATTTAGTTTGCGCTAACACACCAGGCTGAAATATTGCATAGATTATAAGTGCATAAGCATCAACATGTTAACATTGTCATGAGTACCTTCCCTGTATTGTCTTGTTACAGCTATCCATACTACTGGAGATTTTTTTTTTAAATAAAGCAAAGTTTTTAAAAAAATCGTTATGGCAATTTTGTCACTGAGCACATCCACATCTGGACAGGTAAGGAACAGCACTGCTGGTATGTCAATACTTTATGAGTGGCTACTGTGATGGTGTCTACAGACACGCCTCTGACAGAATTTTCAAACCCCAAAATTCAGTTTTCATTCCTTCCTAATATTTATTACAACAATGATTACTTTTTTATAATTACAGCAAGTGTTGGTGGACGTCTCCAACAGTAAGACATAACAGACATTGGTTGCTATTTACTTAATAGCATCCTGCTATCATGTTATTGGTTAATGGTCCAAGTCCTGCATATTAACACTAAATTTAAAAAAAAAACGGTTTAAAGTCTTTAAGTTTAAAATATTTAAAACGGTTAAAACATTTTAGGACACACATTAAACTCAACAAAGTTGTACCTATGGGTCAATGTTGTTCTGCTGCATCATCTAGTTGGCATCTGTTATTAACTTCACTGGTAAGAATACAGTGATAAGTAGATGGGAACAAAACTGTGGTGAACAGAGCAGGTGTGCAGCTCATCTTACCTGTTATCCACAGTTGTTTTGAGGATGTTGATGAACTCCTGGTAGCCTGGGAACTTTGACGTGACGATGGAGAAGATGTGCCAGTCGTACTCCTCCATGATGTTCAACATCAGCAGGGCCTCCTGCTGGATCGAGGCACCAAATTGGAAGAAGGTTGACTTCACATCCTGTTAAAAAGAGAACAGGAGAAATGGGGAGGGGATGGATGGAGGGAGGGAGGGAGAAGAAGAGAGCAAAGGAGGACAAAGAGAGGAGAAGAAGAGATTTAGTTAAGGATTCATTTGAATTTTTGTCTTGCCTACCTCATTAGTCCACCAGCTAATTCAAATTGCATCTCAGAAATATCAATCAACAACAAAGCATTTAAACTTTGGCACAATATGAGTACACAAACACACACAGACACCACCACCACACTAACACACACAGATCGAGAGTAATAGGTTTCTTGTGGAGGAAATATATGGATGAGGGGCTCAGAACAATTCAATTAAGCCCAAATTGGATTGGTGCGGTACAGGCGGGCTGCAGAACTCTGTGGGCCTGGTTCGGGGGGGAAACAGGGTTACATTCACTCTGAGTCACACATATCCACTCCATTAAACCTGACTCAGAATCATTTGCCACTTAATTCAGCCAGACTGAGACACAAGCTTGGACAGAGCAGACAAGCACTATTACAGGTGCACAAATTAATCTATTCATTTATGTCCGAGGCTTTGTTTAAGGCGATTCATTACTGCGCGGGCGATTAAAATGAGGTAAATGAGTCAAAAGAAATCACGACAAACGGTGAAGAAGAATTAAAAAAAAGAATGAGTGTGTGTGGTCAGAAAATGTGTGGACTGATGCATCTTTACCTTGTCTTCTACTGTTCTGTTGTGTGTTTTGTGTGTGTGGATTTGTGTTACCTTGAAATGTCAGGGAGTTCACACATGGCTTATTTTGACACCACTTGTCTTTGGCACTCTAATTATGACAGACTCACAGCTTGATGTGTGTTTGTGTGTGTGTGTGTCTTCTGCAGGCTGACGAGGGCCAAGAGACAGAACAAAAGGTTGGAGCAAGAGAGTGGAGACAAATGAACAAAAGGAGATTCTGCCTGGTGTCTCCGTGCGATCGTACCTGCTCTCAAAGTCTACAAGCGCATGGATTGCACTCGCACACACTGACAGACATAAATGAACAGACAACATGCACACACTGCCTGCAGCCTGAAACTACGGGATGTTCATCCAAAGTGCGAATAAACTTAAAAAAGAAAGAGTTGGTGAGTGTGATAACTGTAATGCTACTGTGTAATGTAATGCTGCCAAGAATTAGACTGAATCATGCAGTTTATCCTACAAAAATCAAGTTTGAGGCATTAGTATTTAGATTTTATTTTCAAAAATGATGATGTGAAAGAGGTACAAATTAAAAAAACAGGTGTGTTATCAGTTACCAAATTAGGTAGCTCCATTAACATTGTTGTGGTCTCCAGCTGCGGCCTTATTGTGGAGCAAATAAAAACATTTTTGTTGTGCAGTGTTTCTCCTACTGTTACTTTGAGGGGGCCTCCCCCTGAGAAGGTTTAGTAAATTTTATTTTATGCAGCCTCAAATCACAGCAGAAGTTATCTAAGGGCACTTTTTATAGAGAGCAAGTAAGAGCAAACTCTCAATTAAATTATCAGCATGTAAGTATGCTTATGGTTTTAATCTAATGTTTGTGCACCAGTTTAATTTTAGAGTTTTTACTGCATGTTATTTACAGTCATGCCATTTTCTCTCCTCTGGCCCCATGATGTGTTTTCTGTGGACCGTGAAGTAATGACCCCTTTACTCGACCACTGATTGGCTAGTCTTGTCCTAACCCAAACCAATCTCACTCACCAATCCAGCCAGTGAAGGCAATGAGTGCACGCCAATCAACAGCAGAGTAGAACTTGTAATTCTTTCATCCTCCTTGGAAAAATAAGATGGTACCCTCAAAACATAAACTCCCAAAAGCATTAAACTTAATGGAAAACACTGTTGTGCATCATACTTTAAATCACAACAAGCTTAAACACACAGCTTGAGAAGGAGAACTAACACTGCACAGCTTCAGTTATACTAATATTCCACTCTCTGCAACAAATCCGATCCATCATTGCTCACTGCAAACATCTGAAACGTCATCACTGCTGATCTCTTAGCAGTTAAACTAACCCTGCCTGCGGTGTCCCCCTGTAGGCTTTGATACTCGTCTGCCACAAGCCAACTGAACTGAAGACAGCTTTGAGAAATATGTGGAAACATCATCCAAAAACTTTTTTTATTTAAATTTATGCTTAAAGGAGACAAACTTCCAGCGCAGTGATTTAGAGAGAGAACTGCAGCAGTGCCAGTTGATGCATAATGAGTCTATAAAGATAAGAGATGTCTCATTTTGCAGCATCACATCCAGGTGAGACTGACTGAAACAGAAGTCACTCCTGAAACAGCATCTGGGAGATTTGGAGGTGTTGACAATTTGTGATCACTGCACACAATACTACCCCCCCCCCCCCCCAGCCCTCCTCCGGTTCCCAGAAAAAAATTATATGAGTCATTCCAATTAAATTATTACCATTACATCATTAACTCTCACTCTTTTCTTCCCTTTTTTAGTCTGTTTAAGAGTAGTTCTATCAGTTCTTTCTTCTGTAGACACTGCTACACTTCTAAGACACGGTAAATCTAACGCAGCCGAGTGTCGAGGGCATTGGGTGCATTCAAATAAACACAAGAACAAAGCATCAAGTGAGAATAGTGGATTGCATTTGTGACCATATCAGTGCTCTGTATGTAACTTCATCTCTACATGCATGACCTACCATTTCCCTCATCCACTGTGCTGATGGCCCTGAATAACGCGGGTCCTCACTGTTTGCATCATTCGTGTAAGTGTGGCCGTGCGTCTCTTTTCCCCCTTTATCAAGACTCGAGTGCTCTTTAATGGTATTTGTATCTGTATGTGAGGCCGGCTCACTCGATACTCACGTACAAGTGCTCTTCGGAGGCTCTCTGGGTAGCCCTGTGTGTGTATGTGTGTGTGTGTGTGTTCTAATGGGGTAGAGCTGAAGCAATGCCTGAGCGTGGCGGGGCAGGAGGGAGGTCGTGCTATAAGAGGTGTCACTTCCTGTCTTCATCAAAGCAGCGGCCGATACTCCCACACTTAGCTGCAATATACAGAGAGCTTGTGATGATGCACAGAGGAGAATAAAGTGGAAGGATTATATGTGACTGTGTGAAATTATGGCATTATGTGTCTTCAGATATTTAAGTTGAGACATCTTACACCTGCCACCTGTCAGCTGCTCATGTGTGCTATCATTGTTTCCTTATCATTTTTAATGATGAATTTACACATAGTGATTTATTAAGGTTTTTATGTGTACAGAGCCTGTGTTAAATATACAGCTTCTCCTCTGTTTATTCTATAGAAACCTTTGCTGAAATTTTTTGCTAATGCATTCTAGCATATTCCAATAGGTTTATAGGGGTTAGGGTCATTAGTTTAGGACTTATGAGAATTCTGTCCACACATAAAGGAGAATTCATCAATTTACTAAAGCGATAACCAAATTTAAAATTGAAAAACAAAACAAAACATTCTTTTAACTGGAAGGCAACAAAATATTGATTCTACAGGCAACACGCACATGCAAACATGCAACACATGCAGAATATATTTTGCAAAGGCTGAGTCTGGTTATGAGTTATCTCTGAACTCTGTTTCAACAACAATCTGCCAATGTTTCTTATGTCTCTGTGTGTTTGTGTGTGTGTGTGTTGGAATGTGTGTTTGCCTGCTTGCGCTCGTCTGAAAGAATCTGAGCTGCAGACACCCCAGGGAAGGAAGCCAAAATCTACCACAGAACAACAAGGACATCTTGCTTTTACCAAAATAATTGCTCTTTTCTGCTCTCAGATAAGTCTGGGCACATGCCTGCTCTCATTTTTAATCAGCCAAACTGCGCTTCTTTAATTTTCACTGGACCTCATTGTATCAAACCCCACTGGACAGCAGAGATTTGGTCTTAAAATGGGGCTGAATATTCTCATTTTATACAACCGCGTGATCGGAAACAATGGTGAGCCAGACCTCAGCACCCTCTCTCAGAAACGGTCAGTTAAAGTCGGCCTAGCCTATAATTCTGAAACAATTGAACACTTGACTGAAGCAGACTCTTCAGGACAACACCGACAACAAAGGAGTGAATAAAACCTCACATCTCTGTCTTTATTTTCTCCCTCCTACCAAGGAGGGGAGGACAAACACACCTTCAATTCGCTTTCTGTCATCTGAGGTCTCTCTGTTGTTCAAATTTCTCCCTCCAAGAAAAAAAAAACAGGCAGAAATATGGAGTCGCTCGATTTCATATAGCTGGTGGAATATCAAAACAACTCCCACTTGTTGTGTTACTCCTTTATTATATTCCACATTTTTATATTCTATATTTTATTACTGCTCATTGCATTTTTTTATTTTTACACTTTTTGTTTTGCAGTTCAGTGAGCGAGTCACAGAGGGAGAGCAGATATGTAAAATAACAGATGGAATGAGAGGAAACGGTGGCTGGAAAAGGAAGAATTAGCAAGAAAAACACAAAACAGAAGCAAATTAGCCTTAGAGAGGCTGGCGGGAAAAAGTTTCTCAAAGACATGAAATTAGAGACAAAGAGGATACAGAGAAGATGGAGGGAGAAGAAGAGGGTGAAGCAGTGGAGAAGAGACTAAGCAGCGTGTGATTGTTTCTAATTGGGACGGCTCATGATCCGTGACATCAGAAAACAGCCAATCATATCCTCTCATTTCACCCTTGTCAAGTGTGACATGTTTCTTTCCAATCACACCTTTGGATGGCGGTGCTCACACATACGAAAACAAAAGCACTCACTCACACACACACATACACACACACACACACACACGGACAAAAACAAACATTCAGTCATTCGCAGCTCTTTCTCTCATGCTCTATCACTTTCGCAGTCTCCCACTCTCAAATTTCCCACTCTGTTGCATAAACAGACACACACACAGCCATCAGAGTGACGCACACACACACAGGCACACACACACACAAACGTGCACCTGCCCCGTGGGGCAGGACAGTGTGTATAAGTTGAGATAGAGGGGAGTTATAAATAGTAGTCCTCATATCCTCTGCTGCTGATAGCATCATGCACTGTCTGGTCTGATGACACACACACACGTGTACACATGAAAAAAAAACAAAATACACATACATACACGCACACAAACAGATTTTTGTCTAGTAAACAGAGCTGAGTGAGGTACACACTCACCAAGATAAAGGCCCCACAGCACACACGCCACAACCTGCATGTATTTGTCATATATAACCATGAAACACTTCTATCTGCCACAGATACTCTGTTATCTGCCAGGTTTAGCAGCTCTGCAGTGTCCACTGGAGGAGAAACACACTGATATGACATAAATTCCTCAGTGGCCAGTTACTAAATATAAACAGACAGGCATAAAAATAGCTGCAGCAAAACAAAAGAGCCCGAGATGTCTGTGGAAACAAACTGAAATGCCAAGCAGAAAGCATTCAGATAGAATCTCTACAGCCAAAACCACAAACCAATAAAATCAGCCCCTCACAGACTGAATGATAAAATATCTGATTTCTCTAAACTGAATGTGCCGCTTTTATCAGACTGAAGTTTGCTGTTTTTTTCAAATATTATGTTCTGACAGGAAATCATAAAAATGGTTCACAATGGAAGAATGTAACAGTAGAAAGTAGAACTCATCAATAATGAGATTTTGTTTACAGGCATCACATTTAATCACTGTTGTCAAAAAGGTCATATAAACTTAAAAGAGATATTTGTGGCTACTAAAGTGTGAAACTGCCATGGTATCTTTGGGTTATTAGATCAAATATATGAGACAATGTTCTATTATTGCATCTGAACACTGTTTGTATGGCAGGATACACACTTCTGTGTCTGTGGGGCTAAAACTGGCTCCAGTACAATATCTGGTGCCAATCAGATCCACTGAGTGTAGACAATGCATACACAGAAAACCCAAATAGACAAACACATGACAACTTATGTGCTGGCACCGCTCGCTTCTGCCTCCTGCTGTGTGATTCAGAGGCAAAAGATTGATGAATAATAGAGAAGCCAATTAGCAGAGTTGAAACATTGCTGAGATGAGTGCTGCTTGGTGGGTTGGATGTATCCCAAATTAAAGAAAAATGAGGATTTACGCTGTTTTTTAAGTCACCCAGTGTATTCTGTACGTTGTCAAAAAAGCAAAACATCATTAAACTGACCATTTTTGAACAGCAGGAAGTGATGTAATCAGCTGTATTAAGACACAGTAAAAACAACCTGTTGTCACCAAGAACTCATGTTATTTCAAACCAGTATGATCCCCTTTTTTAATATCATCTCTCAAAAAAAGACAAAAAGATGTAAATAAACTGCTTAGAGACAGTTTAAGGAAAGTAAATAAAGAAAGTTTTCCTTGAGATAAAACTCATAATTACAAAGATAACAAAGATATGTGACATCCACATGTGCTGACCAGCAGGGTTCTGTCCACTGCCATGAAAACTGTGCAAAAAACAGTTACATTAATCTACTACTCCTCTTTTCCACTTAACAGATGACAGAAATCCTATAATTCTTAAGAACCGGGGACATTATAAATCTTAAATTTTGCAGTAATATGCAACTCTGTTCTTTTTTCACTGTCAAGTTTAGTTCTGATTTCCCCGCAGCGCTGTTTTAAAGAAGCAGAAGATTTAGCAAACTTAAGTCCAAGCTTGTTCTCTCTCACACACACACACACAGAGTCATCGCAGAGGGCCACATGTTTAACTCTATTGTTCTTTACTTCATGAGTTGTTGCAGTTGAACTCTTTAAAACAAAATCCCAACTTCAGACTGCGCCAGAAAAACAAACATAAATATGTATGTCTCATTGTTTCTTTAGTATTGTTTTTTGCACTTAAGGCAGTTCAGCATAGTTGGTGAAGTTGATGCACTTTCTTGATTCTAGTAAGTTTTGGGGTTTTAGCAATTATTGTAAAAGCTGTAGAGAAATGAATCTAATGTAATTTTTTTAAAAAAGTAAAAATCTGCACTTAAATTAGAGATAAAATTCCTATAATTCTCTTCTTTAACGCAGATGAATTTGGTTGATGTAACCTATTTATGGCTTGTTCATCTGCAGGAACAGATCACTGCAATTATATGGCTGAATCCTAATATTAGAGAGTTATTCATGATCATAAAACAGCACAAAATCTGCCTTTGGTCAGAATGTCCTCTGAACTGACCGACTTTACCTCAGATGTGCTAAATTCAGACAGGTAGAACAAAAGCACACACTGTCCATCTTTTAAGCAGGATTTGCAAAGGAGATTCAGATGCTGCAAAAAGTGTTTGTGCATGCGTGTCACGTACCCTGAATATGCAGACATGCACGCAATTGCATAAATCTATGCAAAAGCAAGGCTCCTTATGTTTTCTCTTCCATCTCATTATTAGTAGAGAAAAGCGCCATCGCGCTAACAGCACTGCTTTTACTTACAGCACATTATGTGTGTTTACCGCAGCGCTCCATGAACGCCTCTGACAGAGTGTTATGAAACTTTGTTTATTCCATCTTTACTAGATTGTAGTGTTTTAAAACAATAAGCAGATCTTGTGATGGCACTGCGAATATGAGTGGTTGTGTGTGTGTGTGTGTGTTGAGTGCGTATGTGTTGAATGGGTGTTAATAAACTACTTGGTGTGAACAGAGAGGGAGCAGATAGCTTTTGTTTGTGTTGGATAATAATTAAAAGGAAACGGTAGCCTTCAACTGCAATAGAAGCTACTCAAACACACAAACACACACACGCACACACACAGATTATTAAACAAGGCTATGTTTGACGTCATAGAGGAATATTTTTGGCATGAATGCAGTCCATTTTGTAGAAAACACACACAGAGGGAGGGAGAGACCTATTCAAAGTTTATCACACAGGAGCAGTCTCTGTTTGTGTGCATGTGTGTGTCTGTGTGTGTGTATTTGTGTGTTATTGCTGTGATTCCTCTGTCAGGACTTTTTAACAAGCAGCCGAGCCCCCACGGGGAAACACTGACAAAATAACATCATCCCTCTCTCTCTCTCTCTCTGTTTCTCTCTCTGTCTCTCTGTGTTTGCCCTCCTCTCCCACTCACTCTCTTCTCTAATAAGTCCAATATCTTCCTCTCTGTGTCTTCTTTTCTTTTCGTTAACGCTCCGTCCAGGGGCTCTGTCTTTTCTCGCTTCCCTCTATCCATCTTGCCCTCTACCACCCACTCCCTTTCTCTTCTAATAAGGCTGCTATTCCGCTGCACTCCTCTGGGACCTAACCTTACACCTAAGCAGGAAAAGCTGCTATTAAGGTTGGAAGACGAACTTCATAGTTTACCTAAAAAAATCATATTGATAAAAAAAATAAACAACCAAATATGAATTGCATGTTTAAATTAATCCAGTGCCTTATTAAAAACCTCATATCTTCCAAATTTTTATTCTACAGTAACTACTTATGATCTGGAGAGGTGGGCTGTACTGGAACACAGTGGATAGAAATATAAGAGCAGGGACACTCACAAAAACTGTGCACAAATGGATTCTTATTTTCCCATTTTTTGATTGTTTTTTTCTCAATGACTGCAAGACTTTACTGTTTTTCACAACTTTAAACCATTTATTATTATTTAAAATTATTTTCTCCTTTCTCCTTTCCTTTCTCCTTTCTCCTTAAAGCCTGAGGGTAAAAGCCGTCCTGTAGGCCTTATAGCAGCAGATGTTGTTTGTTTCCAGTGAAATATAGTTTTTAACGCTTCTCTTTAAAAGTTGACAAAGAATTGGCAACGGAGATTAAGTTTCTTTTGGAAATAAAGCCACTTCTGGGCTTTTTATTTGTACACAAAAAGGAAAGAAAAACATTTTTGAACTAGCCACAACTTCTAGACATTTACAGCTGGTGACCACTGGCTGGGGTCACAAAAAGGTGAAGACTACTGCTGTAATTACCCTTTAAACCACTCCATTATTTGTAATCTGATTACTTCCTCCACTGGCCTGCTTTTTTTTATTATCTCATCATCATTATGCAGCCTTCACTACACTTTGACACACTGTGAATTTCACACCTGTCACATGCACACAAGTCGTCTGCATCATCATTATATCCTCCACAGTCATAACAGAATCATCATTATGAGAATTATCATCACTGTCAATACTGCCGTCATCAACAGCCATAACCATCATTATTATTCTCTGCATCTTAGCTGTCCCATCTACCTACTCCTTCTATAATATCATCCTTTTCCTCCGGTCCTTCCTTATTTTTCCTCCAATTATTATCTTTTACTTCCTTAGTGCCTTCTTTCCATCTGTACTACCTCACATTTTGGCAGGCTATTGAATGAACACAAAAGAGAGGGAGAAAAAAAATCCCAGTGGATGAGTAGAGGTGCTAATCACAATAAAATGGGACTTTGAATTAGGAGTCGCTGCACATCCTCAGCGCTGTGGTGCTTTATTGAATACATAAGGAATATTTCGACGAGAAACCTCTTTGTCAGGATTACTTGTCGAAACATGTTTTCTTTTTAAATATTGAATAAAGTAATCCTGCATGGAGGCTCTCAGTGTGCAGCCGCCTTAAAGGGTTTAAAAGAAGTGAGGCGTTTAAGACGAGAGTTCGGAGCAACGCAACAGGAGGAGAGATGGAATCGTGAACCTAATCTAAGGAGCTGTTTATTAGGAGATATAATGCGCAAGAAAGGAGTGTATATGGGGCGCACACACACACTTTCAGTCACAGAAAAACATGCAAATGAACTTAAATAAAAAGTCACAAATAACCCAAACGCACAAATGCCTGCTTGTATGTGGGGTCAAGCTTTGATGCTTGCGCACACGGCACGCACATGCACTCTCTACTCAAAGTAAAAGGGATTTATTAGTCTTGAGTGTATGTGTGTGCGAATCTGTGCCAGAGGGCTGTGTATCACGCTGAGTTCATTCCAAAGACACAAACAACATAATATAAACCTCAGCTCAAACAGAATGGAAAAACACCCACTGCCCCGGAAAAACAAGAAAATCAAAGGCCTCAGAGGCCAGATTTACGCCGAAACAAAACACCTAGACCTGCGTTTTATGGAGTAGTAAAGCAGCCCAGAAGAAAGGCTGAGGTGGTGTGAGGGAGCAGGGTGTGAAATCATTTCTTAATGTCATGTCCTCAGCAACAACATCAGAGCAGCTTAGCTGACGCTTCTGCACAGCACGGCAATGAGGGACCGAGTTTGAGCTTTAGCTGGCGCACATGTGGAAGAAAAAGAAGAGAGCAATCCCAACAAGAAGAATGAAATGAAATTAAAGGAGGAAAACATTAAATTAGTTCAGTGCAAATTCGTTTAGTCGGGTCAATGCGCCAGCAAATATATTGATGTCAAGCTGACCGCTCAGACAAATGTTGGGCATCTGTAACAAAATTCAGCTAGAAATGAGAGTTTAGTTCAGTGGAGGCTGAGTCTGATTATCTTTCTGCTAACACACAGTTTTTGAAACTATCTTACTGTTAGTAATAACTGTGTCATCATGCCATATTGTGAATGTTTAATGCTCATTTGAGTAAACCTGGCCACCTTTGGCACTTCTTTTTATCTGTCAGATGCCTGCAGCAGGTTGTGCAAAGTGTGACTCACTTCACTGAATTTTGCTTAACAAGCCCTCCTCAGATGATGATGATGATGATGATGAGGGGGCATTGCTGACTGGGTGGTTAATAATTTGAAATCAGCCAGCAGTTTCCATGATGAGGTCCTCTTGTTTACAGTTTACAGTGGTGGAAAAGTCCAGGATTTAAGGAAAGCGCAGCTACCCAGCAGCTGGCTGCCTCATACAGATGTGAACAGAGTGTGGCATCAATTTCTCATCTAATTGCCTTTGTAAGAAAGTTAAAAAAAAATAAGGAATTAAAAGGCTTATATGTTCACTCTCACAAAAAAATACTCAAAAACAGTTGTAAAAATATCACTAAGAATATCCTGGGTTGCCAGGTTGTAAAAAAATTTGTTCAACTGCCACAATACAAAGATGTACTTATTTATAACTGATTACTGATGTTCAAACAATAAAGAAAATTCTTCATTGACATCAATTATTCAGAACATAAAAGCGTAAATAAATGTGAAAAAATTTCCTCCTTAACATGAAGTATATACATTTTTCTGTCATTTTTAACTGA
>JAPZDV010000009.1:14911505-14937606 GCA_029814665.1 Acanthurus lineatus | reverse complement strand
TTTCTGTCATTTTATTAACTAAATATGTAGCTAAAAGGTTAGACGCATTACAGCACAAAGGACAGGCTATCTACCATCATATTGCCCCCTGTTTCCACTTTGACATACAGCCGTGTGGGGGCAAATCAATACTGCATAATGTGCTGATAGTTTCCTTCAGAGATGCACTAGTCAGCTGTTATGGTCATCACTAACGACGCTGGCAGTGTCACTGATTCGTCACTGCCACCGACAGACTGACTAGGAAAAAGAGAGAGCTACTTTGAAGAGGGCGAAACAGAGCGAAAGGGGGGGGGGATGGATGGAGTGAGTGGCAGGAAGATAGATGAGAAAAGGAGGGAGTGATGTCATGGAGCAAGGATGGGGAAAAGAGAAAGGACGGGGAGAAAGATGAGATGGTGAAGCAGAGGATGGAGAATTATTATTATTATTATTATTATAATAAATATAAATTGGAAAGGAATGGGGGATCAGCATGTCGGGAAATGCTAATCAGCTTTCTAATCCATTGGCGCTCAGCTGAGCTTAACAGTAACATGCAGCAACTGTTTCTCAATTCACAGGTTTTCCATCAACCCAGCACTTTCATGCAGTGTGTCTTGCTGTTGTTTTAAGCTTTCTTGAACACTGTTAGTCAGTTTTCTGTTATTTCCCCCTAATCAGGCATAACGGTACCAGTTTTATTCTGTAAAGACTTCAGGACACTGCTTCCAACTGTTGTTAGCTTAAGATTTTTTCTTTTTTTTTTGCTTTTCTGCTGGATAAAACATCACCCTCACTTCAGATGGAGCCATGCTTGCTGTTTCCCCCCACACCCTAACTTCATGCTAAGCTAAGCGAAACCATGTTCCATCTCCAGCTTCATATTTTAATGCAACAGCATGATGTTGATATTGATCTCCTAATCTACCGGCCAGAAAAAGCAAACAAGCATTTTCTTTTTCCCCAAAAAATGCTAAACTATTCCTTTAAGCTCACACTGGAGGGAGTCTCTCTCCCTGCTGCACTCACTGCAGCACTCTGCCCCTATTCAAATCTGCTCACATCCACACTCACACATGCATCATTAATATTACAACAACAAGGGAGCAGGAGAGAGAGAGAGGGGGATTTAAAGGAGCTGTTCTCTCAAATGAACACTAGTGCCTCATGCACAAGCTGACTTTTCTGTACATTAACAAAGTGCAGTATAAGTGCTATGTCTTCCTAAACTCCATCGTCATCTCCGAGCTTCCCCATTTCCATTTGATTGGCTGCCAGCGAGGCCTGCAGAGTAATTGGCTGCATTTCATTGGCCAAGCAGACGGACAGCACCCCTGGGAGGAGTCCATCAGGCGATATCTGTTAACAACACGCACGGACGCACCGAGTTTTACACACACACACACATGCACCCACACACACACATAGGGCCGGAGGGGAACTCCCTAATGCCTAATGTACCTCTTGCTACCACAGATGGGTCACTTACATTTCTGGGCACAAAAACGATGACGAGAGAGAAAGAGAAGAAAATAATGTGGAAAAGATTGGAGGAGAGGGGAGGACTGGATGGGACAACGGGAAGGAGACATCGCACATGAGGAGAGAGAGGAAAGGAAGTGTGAGAGCAGATTTAAGCTCCTACATGTGGAACTCCTTGGCAATACACCAGGGAAACCATCAAGTTCAATAAGATGTGTGTGTGCGTGACTTGTCTCTATCACATTTATGTGACTAATATCTGAATGTGTTAGTTTTATATATCAGTATGCATAAGGCGTCCGCTCATCATTAGCCACCGTCGGGCCATCGTTGTGTGTATATTTTATCGAACATCACCCCCAGAGTTTTATGGCTTCACTCGGCCCTTATCAGAGCCTGTTTTGGCTGATTCAGCATGTTGAATCAGCATAAGAGGAAGTGGGTGAGAAAGCTGTGTGATGTGCGATTGAATAAGTAATTTCACACATTCAGTGAATCTTTATTTTTTCGCCTCCACTTTTTTTTTCCTTTTACTTCACAAGCAAAAAACTTTACAGCCAGTTGCATTATTTTATTAAATATGCTCCAAATTACAAGCATCCAGCAGGTAGAAAAATGTTGTGCTAATGTGTTCAGTTTAATATGGCTTTACTTCATATTGATGGTGATCTTTTTGATAACTGAGGATTTGCTTGCTTTCATTTGGCTTATGTGAAAGCAAACTGAATATTAAGGAGATTTAAATTATTTCTAATGTAACACTTTTAATAGATAAAACACTTTATTGTTAAAGAAGTCATCAGAGTAAATGACTATTGAAGGTAGTTATTAGATGCAAAAAGTCAATCAGTTTGCCCTCTTTGGTTAACTTGGTGTTTCAGTGCCATTGGAGACTATCATATGTTTTGTTTCCTACTTTATGTAGAAAGAGATGAATATATGATTTTTTACTGGATAAACTCATGAAAATAAAACGTAGTTTATTTGGGCAATTCAGCCGTGTTATATCATCTATTTATCTAGTGCAGCTGCTCAGTAGCTATCACTAGGAAACTGTGTGAATTATTGTATCAATATGAAGAAGTGGTTAAACTAGAACATTATTTTATGGATAAATAAGGACTTCAAAAGAAAACAACAACTACAACAAGCACTCACATAATTGTAGGGAACATCCTGAAAGGGCAAACGGTCACGTAGTTAACAGCCAAGTGTGATGGAAAACAAAAATGAGTCATCTGTGACGCTGGTTGGAGGCTGACAAACATCTTGGAGGAACCGGGGGTCGTCCTCACGCGGCCTTGCTGAGGTCTCTCGTATGAGGACCAAGGACAGTAATACTATCTGACTTGAGTCGTGAGTTGAGAGGAGCATCTATGGATCACCGCTCACACAACAGAGGGGGAGAGACTCAACTGGGTCATAAACACGTTTGTGCAGCAAGGTTTGAGCAACACTGCTTTTAAAAGGCAAACGCTTTAAATTTTAATTTTTCTTTTTAATAAGATTGCTCATTTTAAAGTCAGGATTTGGTGTTTTCCTCATGGGGTGTGTTCTTAACTGTGTGGAAATGTCTGTGCAGCATTTTGAACATTACAGGTGCTTGTAAGATTTAACTGAGAGTCAAACTAAGGAACCTGCAAGAGAAAAGGAGAGGAGAGAGGAAAAGTTAGAAGGAAAGGGGGAAAGAGAAGAGGAAAGGAAGGAAGAGAAGTGATGAGTAGAGAGAAGAGAAACGAGGCGAGGCGGAGGAGAGGAAAAGAAGGGAGACAAGAGGAGGGGAGGGGAGAGAAGAGGAGAAGAGAGGAGAAAAGATGAGAAAGGAAGAAGCAAAGAGAGAAAAAAGGAGGGGAAAGGAAGGAAGAGGAGTGAGGAGGGGAGAGGAGAGGAGACAAAGTTGCTGACCCACTTTGTAGTTCTCAAAGTTTCAAATCCTCTTTAAAGAGAGAGTGAGTTGTGGCCAAGAATTTGGCAAGACTCACCGCATGCACACACACACACACACAGACGCACATCATACATACAGCAAAAACATGCATGCATGCACACACACACACACACACACACACAAACACACACGTGTATGAACACACGGATAATCGCGGGCCTGCGACCCCAGACGCCATGAATAATGAAGCAAGTGCAGCTTTTATTTAACACCGCATTAGCTCTTTACATCACCTAATAATGGCAGCACTGAAGCACACTAACACACGCTCACACACACACAGACACACATGCACACAAGCACACACTTCTGGTAGTGCTCGATACGGTTTGTTAGTTTTCTCATTTGACTTGGTCTATTTTAGTCCTGCAAAACCCTCTTTCTCATTCCACTTCTCTCTGATCCTTCTTCCATTGTCTCTCTCTTTTATCTTTGCTCTTCTTTTTCTTCATCTTCCCTGCTCTTTTTTTTGCCTGTTCCCTCTCTTGACTCATACCTTTGTTGGTATATCTCCTTCTCCACTCAACTCTATCTTCTTCTTCTTCTCCCTCCATCTCTGGTCGTCGTCTCTCTGAGCATTTTGTTGATGTCGGAGATAAGATCAGCATGTGATTGGCTGGGCCAGATAAGGGATAAGACTGCGATTTGTTTACGGAGCTTTTTTTTTTTTTCCTTTTCATCACAACCCTGCAGACTGCAGGAACATTAATGAACATGCAAACACATGCGCACATCTCCGCACTCACAGACACACATACACTTCTGGGAAAACAGAGGGGGAGATTGAGGAATGAAGATTGGGAGTTTGAGAGCAGAGAGACAGAAAACAGAGATAAAGATGGGGTACAGTGATGAGAAAAACAGTTGCCCTAATTTGCAAATCAAAGACATTATGAGTCACATATTTTCAGCCAAATCAGCCAAAGGGGAAAATTTCTCTCTTATTCCTCCTCTTTTTCCTTCACTTTGAATTTCCCCTTTTCATGCCTGCTGCGTGTTGCTTGTTCATAA
Organism: Acanthurus lineatus; assembly: GCA_029814665.1. Classification (NCBI taxonomy): domain Eukaryota; kingdom Metazoa; phylum Chordata; class Actinopteri; order Acanthuriformes; family Acanthuridae; genus Acanthurus; species Acanthurus lineatus. The sequence goes on along the minus strand of JAPZDV010000009.1, from coordinate 14,933,183 downwards.
AATGTTGTTCTTAAAATGAAGTGCAGTTTGCCCTTGATATCCTTTAACAACTACTACTTCTATGCATCACTCCATGCTTGTCTGCTGTCTGTTTTCGTGTAAGAGGCCCACGTACACATACGTAGTATTCATCAGTGACATAAAAACAATTCATATCACTCTTTAAAGTGGAGGTTAGATGGTGTGTAATTTCCCTAAATCAAGCAATTTGGTAGTTGGTCTTTTGTCTTGTCTTCAGAACTTCCTGTCATTGTTGCTGCTACTGATTACTGACCTCTGACCTCTGACCCTGTCACATCCCCATTCTGCCCTGGTGTTCATGTGAGTAATGCCTTTTTCAGATGGGTAGAGTTCAATCTTAGTATTCTTTCTGGAGATATATGCTTTATATTGGACACTGCATCATCTTGAGTAACTCCCTCATTTATCTTGTGTATCACTTTCCAATGTTATAATTGCAATATTATTGTGGATGAAGAATAAAGAGGTTTTTGACATCATTATCACCAGCAGCAGCAGTCTATATCTGGTTACTTGAAACTGTGTGTGTGTGTGTGTGTGTGTGTGTGTATGGTAATGTGGGGAAAAAATGAGAAAAGGCAGGTGAGAAGAAAAAAGAAAACTGCTTGCATTGACCTTCAGGGGCATTGCCCTCACTAACATTGATGAACAGACACACATATTCATTAAACTGTGCACATTCTAGCCTATTATAAAATGAAAGGTTAATGCCTCAATTGTTTGCTTTGCTGCACACAGATCCCTGTGTGTTTGTGTTTGTGTGTGTTTCTGTATTTATGTGCATGTGTGCACAGCATCTACTTTCCCCCTAATGTCTGGAGGCTGAACACGCTACACAAGCAATCACATCTCTGCATGCAATGAGGAGAGAGGCTCACATGTTAGAGAACACTGCACAAAAATATAATGACGCACTTTTCACAGGACAAATGCCTACTGCAATAGTGGATTTTGTTCTATGTAATTTTCCAGATTTTTTTTCAAATTTGTGAGCTATTCTTTTTTCTTGTTCTTCCTATTTAAATCAATGTCAAAAATGATTCCTTAATATGTTTTCACATTTTAAAAAGTCTTTACAGGTTTTCAGCTGTGGGCATGCATGGAGCCAAAAAGAAGGGCCCTAGATATGAGCCATGTAGAACCCCACAGAGACATCTGCAGAAGAAGTCCCTAAAAAAGGTAAAATAGGAACTGAAACAACTCAGCTCTAAGTAAGAGGTTGTGCTAACGGCATTCAATTAAAACTGCATGAACAGCTCTGTTAGCAGCATATCTGACAGGATTATGGTTGAGTCACCTGGTCATTCATTACTTTAAAAGAGTCTGGCTGCAGGATATGTAATGATCTCACCTGTCTTTAGTCGTGCAGCTGTCTACAATTGAATTTAAAGCCTCACTTTTATAAACATTTGATCAAAGTGGCAAACAGCGTCTCTTTCTTTGTCTCACACAAATAAACCAACCCCTGCACACTTTCCGCTGCATTAAACTGGTGCAGAATGCAATTGTCTCTTTATTCCCAGCCACCTCCTCTGCATATAGATGTCAGGACATTAGGCTTGCAGGATCAGTCAGTATTGAGAAAGGATGGTATTTCAACACCCTGCAGTAACAGACTGACAGCTCAAAGAAACTTTTAAAGGGCCCCAGAGGAGGAGCAGTTAACCTCGGTGTATACCTAATCTAGCTGCTCAGATGGACAAGCACTGCAAGGAGAAATGGATTCTGGCGGAGCTTCACACACTGATGTACACACGGTATCGCTGGGAAATGGTACTGTGATGAGACTTGCAGTTCAGCTGTGTGCTAAAAAAAAACTTAAGTTGCAGCATTTGAGGTGTGTGCATAGCCTTTGTTGTAAGGCAGCATGTGACCAGCCAGTGTAGCATGCAGCTGAGTGGCTTGTTGTTTACAATGTGTCTGATTAGATTTGTCATTTAGCGAATAGGCCTCTATCTGTGTGTGGCGCTGACAGCAGGGTGTACGCCAACTGTGACCTGCGCTGAAAAACACAGACCATCTCTTCCATTTTCCAAACAGTGGTCCATTTTGAGCACAGAGTACTACCCCTCTCCAATTTCAATGAGCTGCTCCCCTTAAAAAAAAAAAAAATACTGGAATTTCCACTCTATAAAAAACTGAACTGCCTCTCTTCCTTTAACAATGCAGTAAAATCTTTCAGCAGAACCTCTTTACAAAAACCCCTCACCATAATAAGGAGTGACAAGAGCAACAACTAACCATCCTGAAGTCATAACAAGCTACTGAAGTGGCAAACCCAACATCAGTGATCAACGGAGTGTTAAAACCTGGTTACACAACCAATTATTGATTCCTGGTTGTTTGTGTTCATGTTTTTGTCCCTCTCCTTTCTTTTTCTCCCGTGTGTCCTTCTCTTTTTCTGTTCCAACATTACCCCCTCTCCTCCTCTCTCGCTCCCCCTCTGCAGTACAGTCTTTATCCCATTACAGCCTCCTTGCTTCCGTGGAGCAGTTTCAGTCGTAGACAAAATGAAAACTGGCAGGATACATTACTTAGCACTGCACTCCTCCCACCGTCTCTGGTTTGCCCTCCCTACCTCTCCCCCTTTCTTCACTCTTCCTTTCAACGATGGGTACATTTTTTTATCATTCTGTTTTTTTTGTTGTTGTTTTTTCTCTCCTCAGTTTAAGTTTGTCTTGCTTTGTCTTGCTCCAATTTTTTCCCTCCTTGGTTAGGTTTAACTTTGTTTTTGGTTCTGCAGCATGCACCTGTCTTCCAATAACTGATTAATCCTAACTATTCATCTGTCTCTTCAGCAAGTTTCTCATCCAGCCTGTTCTGCTTTTGCAGCTAATGGTGAAAAACAATCTCAAAAGTGTCTTTTCATCCCTCCACTTTCTTCACAGATATTTAGAGAAACATTAAGGGCAACTCTCATTTTTGCAGACAGAAATCACTTTGAGTGGGGAAAATTGTACCAAGGAAAGCACCACTAAATGTCAAATACTGTGGTTGTCGTGAGGAGCTCCCAGGTTAGAAATGCCTGTCATTCTTTGAAGGCTGTGTAGGATTGATGCAAAGACAAAGATCTCTTTTGAATATGTAATAGCAGCCAGAGGTCACCGCCTACTTAAGTGCGTTGAATAGGTACAAATGCTGTACGGATTGTATTATTAGTAAAGTGCAACTGCTGAGCAACGTTTCCTTGTTAAAGCACAAGTTCATCTAATGGTAGCTGACAAGGACTTACAAGAGTTTGACTGAAGTCCTAAATTCAAAAGTTCCACAAGAAGTTAATGGCTCTACAGTTTATGTAAGTTTAATTTGGTGATTTTGAGTACAAAGCTTCAATTAAGAAGATAAACAAGCTTAAAAGAAGGTATGTTTAGGGCCTTTTTAATTACTTAAATGAGGGCTAGAAGATAAAGGTTTCAGGCTTTAAAACATTCCTTTAGAGATCTGCAGGTGAGTCATTTTTCAGATGGTGCTTTCATCTATTTAACTAGACCACATTAAAATATTATGTTCTAAACCTCTGGTATGCAGGTGAAGGTTGGTCTACATTAAAACTGCAAATTGCGATGTCTGTACAGCCTGCAAATAAAACTTATTTTACTTTAATATTTTACTTGTCAATCCAACCCAACTAAGTATTTTGAAGCCAGCTAACCTAACTTAAATCAAATTCATACGTGTTCCAGACAATAAAATATTGCAGGTTAGATAAAAACTCATCTTTACAGGAAAAATGTGCCATTTACAAACACTAAGGTAAGATAATGACTTTAAAAAAGGGATCTGTTCCTGAGAGTTCTACAAGTGTCTGTAACCTGCTTCAGATTCATTAGATTAACCACAGTTTATGAGCAGAATCACAAAATAGAGATTTGTTCCTGTTGTTTCTTTGCTGATGATACCCTCTTTTGTAGTTTAGACCAACATACTGCCTCTCTGTTTGTGTTTTCACTATAATCCAACCTGGTCATTCTCTCTCCATCCCTCTGTCAGGTGCCCCAGGTAGCTTGGCAGGGACACAGAGCAGTCTCTGCTGACGGAAGGGCTCTGACAAAAGCAGAGGTTTTTATTTGACGAGCCCTGCATGGGGACCGATGGCCGACTGGAACGCTCCCAGGGAGAGAGAGCTGATCTCTTTATCTGTCTATCCTGTATCCTATTAGAGTATCACCTTCCATCACACCCTCCATTCAAAGGCTGAGAACAGCTTTCACTAAGCCGCGTGCTCCCTCTCGCCCTCTCTTTACCTTGCTTACCACCTCCCTCTGCTCCTCCTCCCTCCCAGCTCTCTCCTCCCTTCTCTTTTCAACCTCTCAATCATACCCATAGTCTCTTCTAATCGTGCTCTCTCTCCGTTTCGCAGTACTCATTTTCTGTCATTCCTTTGTTTCTTTCCCTCTTCTTGGTGCACTTTCATTTTTTCAAAGTAGCAACTGCCGGCCAGAGAACTGCTGAGGCAGCACTGGGTCCAATTTCTGTCGCACCACACAAACCCCAACAAACAAGTGATATCCAAAACACAGTGGCAGAGAGAAGGGAGGGAGAAAGTGAGAAGGGAGAGCGTGACAGAATGGTTGCCGATGCCCAGAACTGCCTGCCAAGAATCGATGAGGGATAGACCGATGGCTGTAGAACAACCCCTCCGGTACAAGCCACTGCAAACCACACACACACACTCTCACACACACTCATACACACAGAAAGAACAAATCACAAAGATTTGCTGAGGCAAAACTAATTTTCCTTTCACCTGTTTCTGTTATAAGGTGTAAGAGGTACAAAAAGGAGTATTTTTTTTTTGGACATAACCATTTGTGTTTCATTCATTCAGCTTTGTGTATACATGTTTACAGCAGGGAAAGTGAATATGGAAAAAAAATATGTTGGTCTGTATCTATGAGTGTTAGTGTGTGTGTGTAGCAGCCAGATTGACACCATTATGTCTACTCTCCCTCCCTCCACTCCTTAAGCCAATTCACCCTCATCAGTCTGCTATTAAGCAGCTTTGCATTGGTGCAGCTATGACTGTGACTGTGGGAATGTACATTTCTCTCTGCTTGTGTGTGTGTGTGTGCATGTGGTGTATGTGTGAGAGTGAGCCATAGAAGGGGTGGCTGGGAGGAAGGGAATCATTTTGCCACTAAAAATGTCCTAATCTCTCTCCAATATCAACACCACCTCGCCTCACCTCCTCATCACTGCACTGTTTTCTCTCCCTCAACCCCCCCTTTTTGCTTTTGTCCTTGTAATCAGTTCTTGGGAACCAGCGCTGAACTTGTATTCACATTAAACTAATATGGTGAACACAACAAAACTGTGAACCCAATTGTAGGAAACTGAACAACACAGCATTGTACTTTGAATTAACTACCAATTGTTGTTTGTTAATTACAGGGGAGGTTTAATAATAGCTGAGCAAAAACTAGCTATTCAAGGTTTGATTTATTTTGAGGAATAACATAAAAAGAGGGGTTTATTATACAATTACAGCCTTAGATCTCCTCCTCATCAGAACACACCAATAACAATTGTTTTGCATTTAAAAATTGGTATGAGTGTTTTACTGTTATTCAAATATTTCCTGACACCAGGTAACATGATGATGACTGCCACCAATGCAACAGATTGTATGCATCCTGTTTCAGAAAAAAGCATTCTAAATTCATATATATATACAACAACATTTAATGTTTTTAATGGTGAATTTTTTCCTTTTCTTTCTCTCACAATCTCCTCAATTTTCCCTCCCCTCCTCTTTCCTTTTTATGTTCCAGCTTTGTTCCCCCCTGCATCCCTCCCTTTTATCTCCCCTGTTTTTTCTTCCCAAACTCTTATCTCTTCTTCCTTGCTTTTCTTTTTTGTTGCCCTCATCACCATTTCCCATTATACACCAGTCCTTTCCACCCTTCTCCACTGCAGTGAAATCTGCGTACAGGAATGTGTGTGTGTGTGTTTATGCTTGCTTGCTTGCGTGTGTGTGTATGTTGTCAGGTTCACTAGAGGCCCAGTGGCAATCAATAAGTATTTGGGCAACGGCTCAACATAATTATAGAGGGATACTAAGAATCACCCTGGCAGGATACTGTGTGTGCGTGTGTGTGTGTGTGTCTGTGCGTGTGTGTTTTTTGCTATCTGCCAATGGTCATTCTCTCCGGCTCTCTTTCCCTGCAGCCACAAGCCCTTCAAACTCCTCTGACTCCATTGCAGTGTTGGTAGATAATAAGCACTGGTGGAAGAATTGCTCAGATCTTCTACTTCACTTAAAGCTGCAAATACACAGTGTAGAAATATTCTCTTACATTTGAAAATTCTGCTTTCAATCTTTGTCTTTTGTAAAAAAGTATACCGAAATATACTTGATAGTATTACGATAGTATGATAAAATGGAAGCAAACGGCATACATCTGAGTGTCCAACTGCTACTACGTGGCTCTGCTGTAGCTCTCTCGGCTGCAGCTGGTACAAGTAGCTAGCTTGTTAGCTCAGTTAGCCGTTGAACTCAGTTCAGCAGCCTCCTTGCAAACGCAACCTCAGAGACTGACTGAGGCCAGACTGACATTGGCGATTATGTTAGAAGTGAATTACAGCAGCTCAGACCAGGACTTCAGGGACTACGAGGACGAGGCAAGATGGGACAGGAGAGGTGTGTAACAAGAGAGGAGCAAGAGAACCATCAGCCACCCAGCGGGTTTGGTTTAGTTTAAATAGACTGGGTCAAGACTAGCTGGTTAGTTTGCTAATTGCAGTAGATATCTCTGCAACACCCAGATGTCTTTAAGATAATGTCAAAACTTCTTTATACAATGTCAAAAATGTTTATTTTTTATGTTTTCAACATAGCATTTGGCTATCTAAAGTAATTTTCAGAATTATTTATGTAAATGTAAAAGTATTTCAATACTATATTACTATATTTTAATTATAGATGCATTAGAGTTTTCATTTCTTTGATGTTACAGTTGGTAAGGTGGGGTTAATTTATAATAGACCATTTATTTGCTGATTAGGTTGTGTCTTATTATAAGTATTGAATAGAAAGTCTCTGCTTTTTGTTTTGTTTTGTTTTTTTCCACCTCTGTACCAATGTACTGCAAAGGCAAATCAGGCAGAGAATGGCATATGAATAAAAATATGAGGCAAATTAATCACTGATGATGCTAAGTAAGCCGCTCCTGATAAACCTTATCCCCTGTTCAAATCCTCCAGATTGTTGATGACCTGCCAAAGCAATTTCATTAACCCGTATACTCATAAATGCATTTTGGCCTTAGTGCTCTTCAGTTCAAACCTCCTCCCATTTAGGTATTTCAAACAGGTGAAAATTCCCTTGATAAGGTAGATGTAAAAAGGTTAAAACTTAGTGACCTGCTCCTGCACTGTAATGACTCTACTAGACATAAAAGCATGAACTCTGAGTGCTCATAGTGATGGGAATAGGTGCAAACCTTTTAATCACACTGAAAGAGAGAAAATAAGGTAGTACATACACAGAGTAGTAATCACTGCATTAATTCAGCTTATAGCAGAACAAATATGCAAAAACAGCAGCAGGGCAGTGTGCATGCATGAAAGTGGTATTTTGATGACAGTTACATCTCTATTTGACAAACAAGCCCCTCAGGCACAGAACAGCAATGATACTGTATGACTGCAGTGCATCACAGACATGATGATGTTTTCTGAGGACGTAGGAGGGTTTGAGATGAAACATTAAAGTCAAACGGCTGGCATATGGCTGACGGGTAAGAAGGTTTTTATAAAGGTAGACTGGGAAAGTGTGCTGTGGGAATTTACATGCATATTACCCTTTAGGTATGTAAGTGGGTTACTTAGAAGGCGAGTAAGGGGGACAAATAGGCAGAGATAGAGATGTATGTACTTGCACACATTTACATGGATACATACTCACATGCAGGCGGTTAAAATGCAAGAAATATGATTACATAAAAAGAAATATGATTGATTTCCTCAGTGTTGAGTCTAAGGACAGAGTACACACACACACACGCAGATTCACACACACACACACAGAGGCGTGATTACAAAAAGGACGATGAAGCAGCAAACATCCCATTTGTCCACCAGTGTGTTTGCTTGAGTGTGTGTGAATGTGCGTGTGTGTACGTGTTGAAGAGGCGCAAAGAGGAGGCTGGGAAAATCACATCACCGCTTGCAAAGCCCCATGGGACAACAATCAGGGTATTTCAGGAAGTCTTTGAGAAGCAGACTCACTAGGGACCAAGGTGTGTGCACGTCTATGTGTGTATGTGTGTGTGTGCCTGCTGTGTGTTTGTATGTGTGTTAGAGGGAGAGAGAGTTATCTGAAAAGCAGGTACACCGGCTCAGGACAGCTTTGGACTCCATCACTTTCACAGCTTTATTTGCACCTGGAGGACAAAATTCAAAACTTTACTGGAAAGTCAAGTGGCTGGGAAGATAACAAAATGGCTGACTATTCACTGCCAAATCCGGTTGAGTGAACTTCAATCACACAAATACAAAACAACTAATAGAGCTCAAAGACCACCTTCCCTGGAAATCAAGTTTTTAAACTTGTTAACATATTCACACTGTTTTTTTTTTAATCTTTTTTATAAAAGCCATGCGAGGGAATCTCACTGTATACATCACATACCTAAGGAACTAATCCTGTCTCCATGCAGGGCGGGGCTACAGCTTTGGAGGTGTATCAAAAAAAAGCCAGGTGTTACTACTTATCAATTTTACAAGCTGTTTTAAAATCAATGGCAGAGACATGTTGTGTTTTTAAAAGAATAAATGCTGAACCTCCATGTCTATCAAAGGATCCATTTTAAATGGCTTGAGGATGTCGATGAAGAAAGTTACAACAAATGTTACTCACACTACTCTTATCAGATAGTGAAGCTGCTGATGAGGTTTGTGTGCTGCAGGCGAACAAAAGTGGGGTGTGTTGGTGGAGGGAGAGGCAGGGACTTATAGATCTGCATTCACTACATGAAGGCAAAGGTATAGAAATACATCTAAGCCAGCATGAAGAGTGTTTTTTTAATAGGAAAACATTCTATGTGATTTTGATGAACACATTAGTTTCTGGGGATTTAATCAATGCCTAGAGAGGAAATTGAATAAAAGATTAAGGGTTGTTTGGCTGACAGCCAAATTGATGCTTAAAAAAATTAGATATAATCACTTAGTCATGTTTTTGCTCTTTTAAAATCCCTCTCAACTCAAAAAGTGCCAATCCCAAGCAGAGAAATCTAAAACCTGCAGAAAACAGCAGATTTATCAGCTCAGGGAGTGAAGCTCTGCATTATTACAGCCACTACAAGCCAAGCTAACACACAAACAAACAATATCAACATATAAAAACGGTGCTAACAACATTAGCTAAACAAAATTCCTGCTATTTGCTGAATAACAAGTGAATAACAGACTCCACATCTGACTCCTTCCTCAGTGTGAGGCTCAAACACGAATGGCTGAATCTCTCTTTTCACTGTAAAATCATTTTAAACAACACATTAATCATAGCAGGGTATTTTCCTTTAAATAATGTCTGGAGGGGAACTTTAAACTTTAAGGTGCAAATGCTGTACAAATAGGATAACAGCTCATTTGTGCCTTAATGACTGGATCAGAGAAAAGAGTGGAAATGCATTGTCCTTGGCAAACCATTGAAACAAAGATAATGAGCCAAATTTAATTCTTAAAAAAAGGAATTAATCTATAAATCAAGATCACTGAGTAAGTGTCATTTTATAAGTCACTTCCAACATTGTGAAATTTGCATTCACAGCATATACAGTCAATTTTATTCTGACTATGTGGTTAATATCTTTATATCTGAGAATGATATCAATTCTAAGAATACAAGCATAGTAAAAGAAGAAAGAAAGCAATTCACTCTATTTATTTTTACCCTAATTTCTTCTGAATGTGTTTACAAGCTTTTTTTGCACAGGTAATCATAAAAAACATTTTTTGCTCTTCTAATAGAAGTCTGTTTCTACATTCTGGTTCCTATTAAACTCTGAGTTCACTGACATTGTGTTTGACTGTTTAGCTGCTAATTGTTCCAATTAAGAGGCCAAAACATCCTCATGAATCCTTGTTTGAGAAGCAATTTATCTAAAAAATACAAAATCTCTCATATGGAACCTTGTTAGTCGAAGCACTAATTGTTAAAATGGTTAAAAAGTACCAAATGTTACAGCTGCGACAGGCACAGTTTTCATCTGCATGAATCTAAATATAAACCAGGATTAAGGTTTGGATGATATTCCTATCTCGCTCCCTAGTGAAGAATGTTAAAAGTGACACTTCTCTTCCCTCCAAAATCTTACCCCCCCCCTCCTCTAAATCCTGTCTTATCTCATCCTGTCCTTCCCTCCAGCTTCTTCTCATCATTCCACTTAAACTCTCTCGCTAATGAGTTCCTCCTCCTCCCTTTCTTCACCCTCCCCTTCTCCTTTCCCCCTTCACCTTTTATTTCAGTTCTGTCTCCCTCTCTACAGACAATGTAAACACCATGAAAGCAGAAAAGGGAACACTGTGACTGCAGAAGACGTTGGTTGATGATTCTGTCTGTCTGCGTCGCCAAAAATTTATTTCTGGCTTGTTTTTGACTGATTGTTTGAGGAGGTCAACAAAGAGGGCAGCGGAAGAGCAGGGAAGGGCTTTACTCCTCTGAATAATTACCCCGGAATAACAGATTTGAAAAGGGTTGGATTTTTCATGGGTTTAAATCATGGTCAGTGGCTCAAAAATTAATTAAGAGCAACTGTCTGATACCCACTTGAAGACATCTAGCAATGAAAACAAGGAATTATAGCTATCAATGCATGCCTAAATGCAAAAGAATGATGTCAAACCTCTTTAAGTAAGACATAAAGTTTAAACCAAAGGAGACGGCACAAGAAAAGTCATGAAAATTATAAACTGCAAATAAAAGCTAGCAAGAAAATTTGATGACTCAGGCAAAGGCAGATGAGTATGTCAGATAATTGCAGCAGCTCCCTACATGTTAACTGATCCTGTGAGTCTAATATACACAAAACACACACACATATTTCTACACACATTAAAAGGTGGTTGGTGCTTATAGGCTTGTTAGTGCAGTGTTAGTGATCAGACAAAGACTCGATTGATTCATTGTATTGATGACTGGGGTTGGATCTCCCTGCATTAATGTGGGAATGTGTGTGTAAACAGACAACTCAGTGCAAGCATAAGAGTTTTCATGCACTCAGCTATTATGTGTGGAAGTGTAATGAGATCTGTGTTGATGATATGATATTGGCTTACAGTGGTGATTGATTATTTATTACTGTATTTAATCGAATAAAATCTGAAATCTGAAATCTACAATGACTTTTTTTGTGTATACAAACTCTTTTAAATTAAATTAAATTACGTTAATGCAACTAAATACTTAAAGATTTAAGGTAGACACTGCTTACACCAAATTGTAGTATATACAGAGGCAAATATATACATGATCTGTTGCTTAAATCTAAAAATATCTTTATCTTTTCAACCAAGACACCTGAAACTGATGCACCTGCTGTGGAATTGAAAGGAAACCAGAGGCAGAAGGAGTGCTGTATGTGTCAACAGGTCAGGAATAGGAAGCCTTTGGTTTCTAACTTGGTTTCCAGAGTTCACTTAACAGTGATAACATTTTTAAAGTGCTCTTCCCGTCCATTTCACTGTCTCTATATTTGACCCTCAGGGAGACAGCACATCCACATGGACTCGACAGAATCATGTTAGAGATGTCTGACACAAATGTTGGAGGTGTTGAGCTCCAGTTGCCGTGTGAGAGAGTCATCAAGGCTAGAGAAGCTTTACATCCACTTGAACAGAGCTCAGCCAGAAAGGAGCAGGTTAGTGTTAAGAGTCATATTGAATGAAGTGAAGCACATCACTTCCCTCCACTTCTCTCCATCCTCTCTTTTTCTACACCCTACTCTCCATTTCTCTCTCCGTCACTTGGCCAATGCAGCTGAAAGACGTGCTGATGACCCCGCAGCAGTCTGTGTGTGTGTGTGTGTGTGTGTGTGTGTGTGTCAAGGGTAATGGCTATACAACAAACTCCTTCACTGACACAACTGGAAGCCAGCTCACAGCATCGCCACGCTAAGTGCATGGAGGTTGCGAGTGTTTCAGAGCAGTAATGGCAGATCTTATACACTTTATTGCGCTGCTACGCCTTCTCTGTCTCTAACCCGCCTTCCTCAGGTCTCACTTACTGAACTGTAAACTAACTAAATATATCTATTAGCTGTCGCAGAGGCATAAGATTTGCTTCAAAATAACTATTTTGCTCCAGCACTTAGCACCACCCCGTGAGTCAGATGCAGTGGTCAAGGATATACATGCAGGATTGTGTAACTGTGCGAAAGCCTCCTCTGTACATGTTCAAAATAGACAGCTTTTGCTTTAAGAATCCACAAAAGTTAAAAAGTTCATGGCAGAAAATTGATCTGTACTTCTATTCCAGATGATACTTTTACTGAAATTCAGTCGCATTTGATATGAAAAACAGTGAATAGCAACGTTGGGTATACGGGAAGTTCATAAATCTGTTCCTATCAGCTAATGTAGGTGGAATGATCATAACATGTCACACTGAGTTAATTTCTTTGCCTTACCACTACCTGTGCATTTATGTCACTATATGCACCTCGTCTCACAGTGGTTAAATATACAGTATGTTGGACATGTCAAGCTGTCCAGAACTCACTTATGGTTTTAAATATTAAAACTTGCAAAGCCAGCCATAACAAATTTAAGAGAGCATGCTTCTTGAGTACCAATTGAGAATGACTGCAATAATACAGTAGATTTTTCGATTTGGTTTTTACAATGAATATCAAAAACATTCAATGATAATCACATCATCTAAGCCCATCCAGGCCCCTCACTCGCCTTTTAGTCGAAGGTTTATGTATCCCTGGACCAATTTTTCTTCTTGAAGAAGGCAAAGACTCGACTGGCACTGATCGGCTGGATGGCCAAATCTTATTTCATGCCTGTTACACACACACAGGCATGCGTAGACACACAGACACGTCCTTTAGTTAGCTGCAACAGGCTAATTGGGCTTTGGCTGAGGGGAGCCTGCGGCAGGAGGATGAGAGAAGGGAGAGGGTGAGGAGGTGAGGAGAAAGGAGAGGTTGTCATTATGAACACTGCCTACGATGGAGATAAAGGTTAGTGCTATCGAATCCTGTTGCCCCACTCCATCCCCCCCTCCCTGATGAGAGGCTGAGATGGTACTGATATGGAAAAAGAGAGAGACAGGCAGAAGGGTAAGGTGAGACAGGCTGGAAAAAGCAAAAGAAAAGAGGAGGAAGAGATATAAAGCTCTTAAAGAGAGGAGGAGAGATGAAACCAGAACAATGTGTGTGCAATATATGTGTGCATATGTGAGGGAGCCATGGGTTAAGTGTGTGTGTGTGACAGTGTCTCATAACCGAGGTCAGGTTGCCTGTAGGCAGTTCATCCCAGTTGGCCCTGCTCAAGTCAGTTGCACAAGAACTATCCTTTCTCTCCCTTTTCCCATGATGCCTCCCATCTTCTGCTGCCTTCACTGCTCTTCTTGTCCTGTTCGCTCTGCCTTTTGTTCCCCCTGACCTCAGATTTAAATCTCATTTTCTTTTGTTAAAGTTGTCCTCTTTGTCCATTTACACTCTTTCTTACCACGACAGTAAATAAAAAAAACTAATAAAAAACATAAATCTCCCAGCTGTGACAAATCTGGTTTGTTACAAAAACTTCTCTCTTACTTCCCAGTGTTATTTTTCTCTCTACTCCTATCTCACAGAGACTTTCCACTTCAGGTTTCTCGCTCCGTCTCCGTGTTCCTCCACCCATCTCTATCTCTATCATTCCTTCACATGGCTCCATTACCAGGTCAAAGGCAGCGGTGCTCTCCATTATCAAACAAGGTTTCACTTCTCACTCACAAATACTTCATATTCACAAAGCTTAATGCAGCATTCCCTGAGAGCATGAAGTGGATGCAAAAAAAACCGAAACAAAACAAAAAATGTTTAACATTTGTAGAATTGCAGCAGTATTTTTTTTAGCATTTGTAGATTTCTGCCTGCGTAACTCTGCGTTCAAACAAGTTTTAAGCCACATAACCAGACGACAGCCTGCAAATAAATCTCATGATGCTGGCTAATCAGAAGTAGATGAAAAAATACAGTGAAAATAAGACTCAGAAGTTTTCTTTCACATTTGTAAAGATGTGTGCAGTACTGTCAGCTCCTAATGCAAAGAAAGATAGATATTACTTGTATTTTTAAATATTTAAATGTTTTAAATACTAAATATTATCTCCAGAGATAATATTTAACTACACTGCCAGTCATGTGCCAATATAAATATGCCTTTTCAACACTGACATGACTGATCAATCAATTCATATGATCCATCAATGAATCAGCTTATTAAACATCAAGGCCCTGAAACTGGCACATTTAAATGTTATATGATCATTTGGATTCTTTTTGACAACTTTGCATTTCCTGCTATGATTCTTTAAAAGTGCTGCAGTGGCAATAGCATCTGTTTATGAGTAATAACTATGGTATCCTGGCCACTTCACATGCTATCTGCAGTTGTATCATGCTTTAGCCTCAGGCGCTGTGTTAACACCTCCAAGTGCACGTTACACACAGTGAGTATTTTACAGGTTAAGCATGTTAGGGGAAGGGTATCAAATGCACTCGACAGCTAATCTCTTTGATGACAGTAAGTGGTGGTAATTCTGTGGTGAGGCAGCAGTAAATGGAAGAAGAAAATACTGGGGTTTTTTTTGTTCAAAACACAGAGGTGGGAGACTACATTGTTTATATTTAGTATTGATCTCTCTCCTGGAAAAATCTATATTTGCAAAAAGGAACAGGTCTTGCAGAAGCAATTCTTAGATTATCAAGGCAGCCATCATTACTGCTCCAGGTTCAGGCTCAAAATGGAAAAAAAACACTTGCAAAGGCACACACACACACATAGACACAACATCCTCCGCTGAGCGTGAAAGACATGAGGCCGGCTTTATTGTCTGAATAATTACTTTACATGCCACACTCACGCTGGAAGAAACCACAACACACACACACACACACACACACAGAGGAAAACACAATACACTCAGGAACCCTCTAAACACACACCCAGAGAGTGGATTACAAATCTCTCCCTGTGATACCAAACACCAGCATGCTGCCTATGCCACCAGGAAACGACACGACAGAGGAGCAGTGTGCGTGTGTGTGTGTGTGTCTGTGTGTGTGCGTGTTTGTGTTTGTGTGTGCTGGATGTTTCATCCCCAACTTGTGATGTTCCCACATTCACCCCATGTTCATGTACAGCTTGATGCACATGCACAACACAGACACACACATATATTCACAGGCGTATCTAACACACTTATCTAGGAGACTATGATCCCGAGTCGTGCAGCCTTGCGGCTTGAAGGCGACTCCGACTCTATTGGTGGAATGTTTTTTATTTTTTTGCTGCTGCCTGAAATAAAACACAATTTCCTTTTCTTCTGTGATAAGCATCTTGTGCACACATATCTAGTTGGGTTGTATTATCAGGTGGACAAAAAAAAAGTAATGTGTGTCTGTGGGAGCTGCTGAGTCTTTAGACGTGTGTGTGTGTGCTTTCTAAGAAAAGAATTAACTCGCCTGGACATCAACAATTTCCTTTTTAGAGACTAGAAAACAAGGTTTCTTTTTCTGTGTCTGATGAACTTACCCACTGTGTATTCAGGCCGGGTGAAATGGACTAAAAATGACATTTCTGGATTTACAGGCAGAATTCTGATACATGATGTAAAACCAAGTTTTACTAAACGCTCAGTTTTACATGAGGCTGAGTGCTGTGGATACGATCAAATACGAGATATTTTCAACCAAATATCTCAACAGCCATATTTTACATGTTGTAGGGACGATTTTGGTGGTTTCACTTAATGTTAATACTTTAAAGTCTTTGATAAATAATTATCAGTAATGTGAATACATGATTAAATGTGTAAGCAGTTGTCAGAATAGAAAGAACTTTCTGGTAAGTTTAGACAATTACACACATTTACTGCAATGAAACCTTTAAAACCAGTAAAAAGAAATCACTTAAGCCATATCATGTTAAAACTGCATTAAAAATGTAACTTGTAACTTGTAACAGTCACTCCTTTGGCTGAAAGGAATGATCATGTCCGCATGTGACCTTCCAGCTTGACACTATGTCTGTTGGTTCTCAGATAAAAGTGGATAAAAAGTAATCTGCTTCTAAAAAGAAAGCTAATTCATGCACAGGCTTTTCAAAGAGCAGCAGCAGCACCTGCTCTGGATGCCTCCCAGCGAAGGTGTTCGGGGCACGTCCGACTGGGAGAAGACCCCAGGGCATACCCACAACACAGAGGGATTACATATCCCATCTGGCCTGGAAACACCTTGGGACCCCCCAGGAGGAGCTGGAGGACATGGCTGTGAAGAAAAAATGTACTTCTTCTTTCTCTCTTCTCTCACAACCAGGCAGATGACAGACTGAGACAAATGAACGGTTGGACACTTTGAACAGAATCTTATTTGCTATTCTTTTTGATTTTTTTTGTCTCTTGATGTAATATTTTTCATGTGCTTTGACTGTCAAAAAAGGCTGTTGCCACATTTTTTTTTCAAAAACAATGGCAGTTCAAGAAAGAAACCAACATACAAAAGCTCCATATAGACTAACTGGTCTCATGTTGCTGACCAGTAAGTAAAAAGATTGCAAGTCTGATCCTTTCGTCAGTGCAGCTCTCACTGCTGACTGGAGAGTCACTGGTGCTGTATCTGCCAGCTGAAGAGCCCTTGAGCAAGACACCGAACCGAAAACTGCTCCAAGGCCTCAGCGCAGTGTGCTTATTAAAGCATGCAAATACACTGGAAGACGAGTGTGTCTCAAGGGAAGGAACCACCAAGCAGCTAAAGCACCAAAATAAACTAATAGATTTAAAAAAAAAAAAAAAAAAACTGGATGGCATGAAGATCTTTGTGGTGCAGCGTTGAGAAGGATATCTATGGAAATCCATGTGAAAAGCTGAATTCTAGTAACCTTGTGTCAAATTCCTACTAAAATAGTCTCACGTCTTAATCTTGGCTGCGTGTGTTATGCATGGATTGTGTTGTAACAGACTTATTCATCTCTTGGTTGATCCCTTTTATATCCTCGCCAGTCGTACTGGCTCACTCACTGCAATACTGAGGATAACACGCAGAGTATCTCCTAGTCGATCAGGGCTCATTATCCTATCTAATAAATTTATTATCACATAGCCAGGACTCCATGTGACCAGAGGCAGATGTTCACTGACAATATTTCATCACAAATCGCAGCCATTGCAGGGCATAATCTTCATTAAAGGGTTATTTTCTGTTTTTTTTTTCTTTTTTTTTTTTTTTACATCATGAGGATGGTGTGGTCACATTTCATTATCAGGGGCCCGGCTCTGCTCGGCGGAGGGACAGATACTGCCAACACAGAGACAGCTTTGCAGCGCTAGCCTCCGCTTTCTGCCACGGACATATGTGGGTTGCCGGGGGCTGTGGCTGTCACAGGCTGTAGCTCCTCTCCGAGCTGGCTGATGCGAGTGGATGGGGTCGATGTGATTGGTTGATAAGAACGGAGCTGTTTTCATGCGTGTGTGTGCATCCGTGTGAGACAGAGAGGAAAAGAAGATGGGCAAAGTGTTTGGTTGAGGGCCGGTGTCCTTTCTTTCTTTCTTTTGTCTTTTTTTCTTTTTGCTGCATCGTCACCATCTGTAAACAGACAGCATCTCACTCACTCACACGCTTTAAACATGTGAACACACACAAGCGCACTGACAAACACATAAAGCAGCCTGAATAAAATGTGAGAAAAGAGAGCTCAAGAGATGGGATAGACGAGTAAAAGCTCAAGAAAGGACATGAAAGAAAGACAAAAGAGATGAGAAGATAAGGTGGGAAGGGTGGTTAGGGAGCCAGAGAGGGAAAGACGGGATAAGGGGGGAGAAAAGACAAGAGTAAAAGGAAGGAGGAAGGCGAGGATGGAGGAAGAGAGGTAGCTGGATAAGTGGGGCAGTGCTGCAGCGTGACACATCAGCATTCTGAGCACAGCGGCAGAGAGTAGCGCAACAAACGCAGTGGCACCCACAATCTCTCTCTAACACACACACACACACACGCTCACACATGCAGCGACACAGACATGTATCTCTCACACACACACACATACACACACACACACACACACACACACACACAGCTTCAAATGTGTACAGCACTGCCAGGGAGAGCGTGCTTAAAAACACGTTATCTCGTAAAACACACACAGAAACAAGCTCCGAGTGTTCAGATAAGTACGAACCGCTGGGTCGCATAATCTACCCGAACACACACACACGCAGATGGGAAAATACAGCAATTCACATAGACAATACATAGATGACAAGTGATAGGTGTT
Source organism: Acanthurus lineatus (assembly GCA_029814665.1). NCBI lineage: Eukaryota > Metazoa > Chordata > Actinopteri > Acanthuriformes > Acanthuridae > Acanthurus > Acanthurus lineatus. The sequence goes on along the minus strand of JAPZDV010000009.1, from coordinate 14,914,676 downwards.
TGAAACTGCCTCAGCTGGAGCACTGCGGAGCTACTGATCCTGGGTGTTCACCGAAATCTAGCAGCATCTCAGACAAACACCGGGGGGGTTTGCTGCTGACGTGACGAAAGCAGCCTCTTGTTGCTCTCTGAGGCTTCGTTCAGGATTCATTATCTGCACGCTGGACTGACATTGATTGGCTGGCTGATTGAATAAACGTTTGATTGGAATCAAGATGCTCACACGGGGCACTTTTTACTTGGTAAAGAAAAGAAGAAGTTAAATGCACAGAGGCAGGCAGCGGTAGGAAGTGACGGCCAAAAAATTCTGGCAAAGGAGCAAAAAATGAACAGTTAAAAGAAAAAAGGAATGTTTGAAAACATTTAGAAAGAAAGGAAAAGGCTGAAATCAACTTGATGTGTGAAAAAAAGGTTATTCTTGGGTCCTAGTTTTCTTTTATATGTTGTGTTTGTGTTTTGAGATGTGTCTTAAATTAGATTGTGATGGTTAAATTACAGTTAGATCACAAGAAACACATAAATGTTTTTTTAGCGCTGTAAACAAAATGAATAAAAGTAACATTAAGTGTTTATAGAATTTGACCAGTGATTGTGATCAGTTGCTTCTGTACCTGCCACTCAAGGCAGATACACTGTACAGGGTGAAACAGTAGGTGCTTTGTCTTATGGAGCTGGTGGAGAAAACCTGTGACAGCTGTTTACATGTGGCATCCATCCATCCATTATCTATAACTGCTTAGCTTTTGCAGGTGTTGGGGCTGCAGCCGATCCCAGCTGCAATGGCTGAGCGGCAGGGTAAAACCCGGGAATGTCCCTGGTTCATCACAGGGCTGACAAATAGAGAAAAACAAGCATTTAGACTCACACTAACACCTGCACAATATAGAATCACAAGTTAACCTAACCCTCATGTCTTTGGACTGTGGGAGGAAGCTGGAGCACCCCGAGGAAACTCACGCAGACATAGGGAGACAAACTTCACACAGAAAGGCAGCCAGTGTAGATCCTGACCCTTCTAGCTGATATGAGACAGTTTATGTTGGCAAAACAAGGAGCATAGACAAGTCCATCTTACTTAAATAAAGTTGTGAGGACTTAAATCCCATTAGTCTCAACTTCTTCCTGCTGCAAAAAAGCAAACAGGAGCCTGAGCGATGACAAGTTAGCAAAACTGTGTGCAATGAAGCAGCCATCAGTGAGTCAAATGACTGCTGTTTACCGTGGTTACTGATCCGGTTAGCTGAGTGGTATTGGCAGAAAGTGTTTCTCAGTCCCAGATACAAGGGCAGAGAGATACACACACCTGTAGTTCATCCCTTACCTGTCTGGGTCCAATAAAAGGGACACTGATATAAATATAGTGGAAGCGAAACAAGAGCCCTAAATCTCTTAATGACACATTAAAACACCAATTCAAACCTCTTTACACAGGCTACAATAATCCAGACCAAACACCGGAAACACAATTGAACACCCCATGTGAGGAAATCTTAATAACATCCATTAACAGCTGGAGGTCAAATGGTTCAACAAGCCAAAAAATGAGACTTGTAATTTCAGTAATTCAGCTGAAGTGGCTCCAGATCAGAGCAGGGAGTAGCAACGTTCGATACACATTCACCTCAGAGCTCTATTGACTGATAAAATCTCAGAAAAAGCAGAGTTTCAAAGATATGGATTAAGTTAAATGATCTGGAGAATCAAAGGGGAGGTTGTCTGTGACTTCACTGCAAACGCTGAAGGATCAGTGGGAGCTGGTGTCCATGCTGCACTTTAGTGCTTAATGAAAAATGCTTGGCAGACTGCAGAGTCTGCCTTTAATTCACTTTCAGCCACTTAAGAAGAGAATGTAAACCTCAAATATTGACTACCCCCCCCAAAATTTTGGCACGAAAGAGGTTTTCCTTACTTATAACTAAATAATCGAGAAGGAATTTGCTATCATTACCAAATGAATGTAATATTTTAAGTTCTATTTTAAAACTTTGATTTGACTATAAGTGACTGTTTCTTCTTTGTAGACAGAAAATCCAAAATTAAATTATGTAACTGCAGTGCTATTTAAACAAGAGCATTCACTCAATTTGGTGTTCTATCTTTGGACAAAAACTCCGATTAAGGTAACAAAATCTGTAAAAATGATCTAGGAAAAATGTACAGATTTGTGAGGTATAAAAGAAAATGTTTTCTTGATGTATTTTTATCTCAAAATTATGTGCCTTACTATTTTATGGGTATTTTTCTGCCTTTTCGAGATATTAGTATTACCAAATCTCTTTTTTCTTTTTTTAAGATCCTCTTTTTGTCAAGAGTGTCTCTGTGCCACCTTCACCATATTAATTATCATATCATTTCATACAATGAAATAGTTTCTTGTTTGTATAACTGGATCTAAAGAACAGTATGTTTTCTGACACAGATGAAAGCAGTATGTGACTGAGAGGCATAAAGTTTAACAGCATCAGCAGTGGAGTGGACCGTTCGGTACTGTATATGTGAGTAATAGAGAGCCTCTAGTGGTCAGCTGAGTTAACTACACCCCTCATCAGAACATGTTAACACAGTTTACAGCAAGTTTGATATGCATTTTTGATGCTACACTGCTTAACACATCACATCCTTCAATACAAAACTCCTTTTTACATTAAACATCTTCAGTCTGCAACTATGTTTAGACACTGATACATAAAAGTACAGCCTGCACAAACACACACACACACACACGCACACACAAAGAGCTACAGGATGATACTGTGTCCTCCCCTCTTACATTTAGTGTTAATAATAAAGCAGACAGGTAGGTGTTTAAGTGTGTGTGAAAGCATCTGTCCAGCTGAAGTGGCCTAAAGTGAGGTACCACCTGTACTGCAGGACTGCTGTCCTACACCTGACCTTTGACCTCTGACCTCAGTGCAGCAAAAGATTAAGAGGGATTGCTCTTAAGTCAGGATCAATAGAGTTTTGACACATAAAATAAATAATAAAAACCCCTATGGGGTCATTTAAATGTTAATTTTCAGACACTGAAGTTACTATGTTAGGAAATGAATTGGTGGCTTAAAAAACGTGAGCAGAATTACAAACAAGGTCACAAAATGCTTTTAATATAATCTTATAAACAGAATTTCCACCACACAGATTGGAGGATTTTTCTAACTGCAATCAGGGTGAA
>JAPZDV010000009.1:14843753-14903724 GCA_029814665.1 Acanthurus lineatus | reverse complement strand
GTGTTTGTGAGCGTGTTTGTGAGTGTGTTTGTGTGTTAGTGTGGGTTTGATGTGGAGAAAGATTCAGGGGAGATGGGAGCACCAACGGGAAGAAATGATAGGGGAAGGGAAGAGGTATGAAAAAAGGAAGAAGTGAAGCAAGGTGGAAAGAGGCTGCAGGTCAACAATCAATAACAAAAACTGTGATTCTCAATATTTTTATTGCTTCAGTGTAACTTGAAGTTGTCTTAGCGAAGGACTGCAGGCATACGGTTGGTTTCTACAGCGCTTTGGATTAATGTGGAGGAAACAACTGAAAAGCCTCACATGCATGGACACATATTTGATGAATTTTAACCTTGAATCAAATTTTCATGCTACTCAACAGTTCATTAACTTCCAAAAATATGTGTTCAGAACATCTCTAATGCAATAATTTTCAGGACATTTTGTTAAATGCATTTAATGTGTGAGTCATTTGCGATATATTTCCTTAATTCCCTCATCATAATCCCAATTAAGACACTGTTTAAAAATCTCATTAATTTGAAATCCTCATGGTAGGTATCCACAAAACATCAGCTGTCTTCCACTTGGCACCAACAAGGAAGAACGCAGCGCATCTCCCTGAAATATTGTGAGAAGAGCTGATAGACCTAATATTATGTAAAAAGTAAAACATACCAACAATTAGAGCTGTACAAGTTTAGCTAATATAAGAATCATGATTACTTATCACAATTTTAGTAACATAATAGTTCTCTAACTGAGCACTGCTTCCACTGCCATGTTGCACCACATTTCTGCTAATGTAAAAAACCTTTGCATCAAAATAACACTCACCCTTTTTTTCACGGTTCAGCTCCAAAAAGCTAATTATACATTAATTATACTAGGACTTTATTTGCAAAAATTAAAACATCAGGTCACTGCTTTAGCTTACGGCGATGCTGTAATAGATATATAAGTTGATGCTGAACAAGGGCAGTGATTCAATGAGTCACGTTACAAGATACCATGTTTTTTTTTGGCCATCAGTCATTCATCATACTGCAGTTTGCAGCGGGTTTTTTAAGCGGTTGAATGAGTTGTGCAAACAGAAGTCTCATGCACTCTTTGCATATGACTTGCTCTCGGGAAAAATCACTTGCCCTATAAATCAGAAATACTTCCAAACACCAGATGTTGATTCATTTTGAGGGACAAGCTCTTCGCCTTCTGCTCCAGACATTTGATTTTCATTTTTTTTTCCCTTCTAGTCTGAACTGCAGCTGCAGGGTGCAACGCAGCGGCAAGACCACAAAAACGATGCCAAAACATCTCAATCGTACCCTGGTGGCTGGCTGTTTGTTTGGAGAGCACTTGATTTAATATGCAGTTGAGTTTTCCATAAGCGGAGCATGCATATTTAACATCAATACTGCAGTCGATCATGTTTATTTAATTTTTTTTCGCCAAAAATTGCGATCATGATTAATTTTGAAACCATTATGCAGCCCTACGTAGGATACAATGGTTTCCAAAAGAACAACCAGACCATCTCTTTCTTTGCATTTCCTGGTGGTTAAAAAAATGGGTGCAGAAACACTGCAGCAGCAGCAGCAGCAGCAGCTCTGCAAGCAGGTGAGCCAATATGGAAAATTTTGCAATGGCTGTGTGTGTTTGTGTCTGTAGATGGAAGTGCAGAGAGGAAAACTGAGGAGAGGAAAAATTAGGGCAGGGAGAGAGAAGGGAGGAGATATAAAAAGAAAAGTGGAAAAAAATAGAAGGAACAGAGACATAAACATACTGACAAAGAGGAGGAGAACAGAACTGATAAAGCAAGAGAAAAAGAACATAGACACAAAGACAGTGGGAGACAGATAGCAAGAGACAAATGACGCTGAAAATATGCATCAAGCTGTTCCAACATCAGGCAGAAGACACAATAACAATTAAAACCAAGAGACGCATGACAGGTACTGTGTAATTTGCTCATCAGAAATCATTACTGAACACTTTTTCTTTATCGTTGCTCTGTTTGCTGGGCGGCCATAGCTGCTTTTGTGTTTCTTGCCAGTGGAGCACTTTTACTTTACAGTGGAAAGGAGACAGCCAGGGGGACACAGACCAACAGGCAGGCAGAGGTGTGTTTCCAGCTGTGGTTTTAATGGTGTGTGTGAGTGGAGCAGATGGAGTCGTTAGCTCCCTGGGCCATCAGCCCAGCCTCTCTCTCCCCCATACATCATCAGTGACGCACGCCCAAACTCACCTAAGCTTTACCTCTAGACTTACCTCAGCTTACATTAACTTCACCACAAAACTGAAGTCACTGTTACTGTTGTGATGTCAGCTATGACCCGCTGTGTGTGCTGATGTGAACACCACATCGACAAAACTTTAATTTTGCCTCAGTTATTCTCTTAAAACACAACAAGATTACTTTGGCTGATACAAACAAGATACAAATTTATTTTATAAATTTAGATCATTGTTTCTTATTCTCATCTTATAAATAAAGTTAATTAATAAAGCTAAAAGTATGAAATTTACTGCTTTCATGATCTAATGCACCTATAGTAACCCTATTCATTTTATTTATAAAGCATAACAGTCTGCTATATACCTTTTGTCATTGTTTTTTTATAGCTGCAGACTAAGCAGACATAGACATTCAACTCTATGAAAGCTTTTATTTTTGTATTGAGTATTTTATACCTTTCGATACCAGATCTGACTGACAAAGCCTTTAATTTGATTCTTGGGAAGATCTCTATAAAAGTTGAAGACTGTTTGTGAAGTTTTATGACTGATCTTGTTTGCCAAAAAAATAATTTAAAGTTTAAGAGTCTGAACTGTTTGTCTTTCATATAATAGTTATGGTGGTCAGATTTAGTTTTGTCAGAACTGTGGAATGTTGATTTACCCATCTCTACAAGTAATAACTAAACTTTTAAACACAAAATATATGAAATGATTACTCATCAGTATCTATATGGTGAAAAATATCTGTCATGCATCTCTAGTGAACTTCATTTCTTGTAGGAAAAAACAGTGAAATACTGATGCTGGAACACCACACAGGGCCATACAAAATACACTGACAGATGCATCATTTTAAAAGGGCAATGTTTGAATAAAGTTAAAGGGGAAAGAAATACACATGAACATACAAAACCAAAAACCACAGAAGCAAATCAATCAAAATCATTACTTATTTCTAAGTGCTACAATTCACCACCCATTTATTGCCCATCTGACATTTTTCAAATCGTTATCATGGACTTTAATCAAAATGTCACAGCATCAGATGTTGGATCACACAGTATGACATGTAATAAAATTGTCATTCCACCTAAAAATGTTCATTACTTTTATGAAAGCAGATGAGAGTAGAAAGTAGCCTCTTCTCTTTAATCCACAGGGACTGACATCAATAGCTAATGTTAATTTAGTCTATTGCAGCCTAAATGGAAATACAGTATGCCAACATGATGCCAGTCAATCAACATTTGGCAAAATATATTTTGAAATATAGTAAGTAATAAGTAACTATAGATATTGCATAAATTCAGTGGAGTAGATATTATAATATTACCTTCTTAAAAGAAGTGTGGTACACACTACATAAAGTGGAACCCTTTAAGTGTAAGTGCCTCAGAATTGTATACAGGCAAAATAGTAATTACTCCATGTTTGCAGCTAAAAAAAACCTTTTTTCCTTGCTATGTCTTACTAAAATTCAATTAGCTTGTTACCAGTATGTTTAATTATCTAATATGACAAAAGCCTAATTTATGTAACATAAAGCTATTTTCTTACCCCTGATTGAGTTCAGGCAGCAACATCAGCCCACAGAATTCTTCTTCTACTTTAACATCCCAAAGTATGCACATGCTCTTGTGTGACTCCACCAAGATACAGGTCAGTGACCCAAAGTCTAAAAATCACATCCCCAAACTAAAATTACTCACTAACTTTACTACACTACACTCATCGGCTGACCAACCTCCAGTGAGTTACCACAAGTTGCATCACAGCAGTGGTGGCACTAGCGAGACAGGCCTAAGGTGGTTGCAGTCACTGAATGCACCATGGCATTACAGTAGCACTGCTCTGTTCAATGCCTGGTAAATCAAATGAGCATATTGGCGAGACCATTCAGAGCAGTTTAATGGCTCCAAAGCCACTGACTGAGGACCCATTTTAGCTTTAGAGCAAAACAGCCAGGGGGCAGCGAGAAAAAGAGGGAGGCAGGGAGGGGAGGGTGAAAGAATAGAAAATGACAGAAATGCAGCCAGAGAAATAAAAGGAGGAGGGGAGGGAGCGAGGAAGAGAGGTGAGTAAAGCTTCTTTGTTTCCCCCCCTAGAAACTCATGAGGGAGGTATTTGAAAAAGAGAAAGAGAGACTGAGAGAGAGAGAGAGACTGCACTTCAACACTGCACTGCGCCACGCTCCTTCCTCGCATTAGGAGTCTATCTCCAACCTCTTTCAAGTCCCTTTTTCACATAAACATACACACCCCAGATGCTCGCAAGCGTTCACAAACACAGGCTCAGTAGTGAGTCATAGAGATAGATAGCCCCCCTAACCATCCCTACAGTGGGACTGGCAGAATCAATTATGGATAGATTTCAAAGGGAAGAGTGCATATGTCTATGAATTATAGACTTGCAGCCACACACCGCACACATCACACCGGAGCAGCGAAGCAAAGCACAGCACATGTTAGAAAAGGCCGGAGCGGCATTGCTCTAAACAGATCAACCACATGATGCAGCATGCACAGTCGCTCCTGTGCAAAATGATAAAGGTGCGACGACGAAACTTACGTGTGCACTGCTGCTATATTATCGACCTGATTTCCATTCTATTCAAGAAAAGACTGAAAAATACAAATGCAGGGGTTGAATGTTAGTTTAGTTGATGCATTGCGATACGCAGGAGGGAGCTTCTGCAATGACCGCAGCTGGTTTAAGCCTCATCCTTAGGGCTCAAACAGCATTGGTGATAGATAGTGCAACATGCCTTAAAAAGGTCTCCCAGAAGCAAGAAAACAACCTGTGTTCTTTTTACTGTTTCCTTTACGCACATTTTTTTTTCCTTTTATTACTCTTTTGTTGCATGTAAAGTCTCAGCAACAGAATCAATTCCACTTCTCCCTGCACTCTGCTGCGGGGCTTCTCCAACATAAACTACAATCTTCCTTTCCAGCAAAAAGAGATTGCATTTTTTTTCCCCCCTCCTGATTGTCTGGCAGGCAAACTCTCTAACGCAGACAAAATGGGCGCAGCCAACTTATCCTGCACAACATTAAAAGCTGAATAAATAAAGAGGAGGGCTCATCCCCCCTCCTCTCCTTCGAATTGGCTGCGGTTGTAATGTAGCGAGCTATCTCATCCCAGCTCAGCCTCAGCCAAGTGAACCAGACACTGGCACAGCTGTATGGAGTAAGAGATATGATAGTAAATTATACAACGGGTGGTTTCAGCCAAGCAATCCGATTGGTCAGAGAGACATACAAGTGCGCTGAAGACTCCCATAATACTAGCTGCATGTTGCCGGTTGCTATGACGACCCTCCTTGTAAGTGCAGTTAGCTTGTGACCTTTTTTTTTCTGGTTTTGTTTTGTTTTCTCCTGATTGTGATTTTAATGTATGCAAATTATTTTGAAATAATTACTCAACAAGTGCGCTGGGTTTGGCAATGATTGCATAAAAGCTACAAAGATGTTTTGCATATGTTTCATCCTTAATGTGCATCACCATCCTCACGGATGTTCTCTTGCGTATTATCACTGTGGCATGTGTTTTTTTTTTTCGTTTTTTGAATCACTTCAGTACAGCACAGGCCTGGTTTGGCACTCTACATTGCAGTTAACCCATACTCTGCATCTCAGAGTGTTTCTGTGTGCATCTCAGCTCTTAATGGAGCAGCTTTAACCAGTTGTGTTCATGTTGGTCCAATTTTTGTGTCACACAGTGATGATCAATTATATTCCTCTCAAGGGTCAAGCCTCACAGAATGGGCAGCTGAGTTAAAACACACAACAATTCAGTACAGCTAAAATGTTCAAAATGCTGGAAAAAAAGTGCAGAGTAATCATGGTCCGTGTAAATATTAACTTCTTAAAATTAGGCTAACTTTGTTGCAACGGTGGACAAATATTAAAGGGACAGGAGGAGAGAAACGGAGAGTAAGAGGAAAAGGGGTTCTGGTAGTTGACAGTATATTTAATTGATAGCGGTGACGGCGGACATGTCAGCGCTGTAAACGTGATGAATGGTGAGGGGAGACAGAGGAGAGAGAAGAGTGGAGGCTGGGAGGGGAGAGGTTTGACCTTTGCTTGATAAATCACAACAAACTTACTTTGAGGTTTTGAACCAATTTTTTTAATATCTTTGTCAACTTCAAACCCTCCCCCTGTCCAGGCCCACAGGAAGTTTGCATGTTGAAGATGGCATGACTCATTTCCCAGGTCACGACAACAAAGGGCTACTGTCAACCCAAGTTTTACATCAGTAACATGGGGAGGATAGAATAAAAACAATTCATGTGGGTGTTTTTACATAAAACAGTTCCTTAAATAAAAACAAAAGCACAAGAGAAATATGGCCGTGCTCACAGTGCAAACCCTTATTTTACTATTTTGCCTACACGTCATGGAGAGTCAGATTCTTTGCATTGCATTCACAAGAGCCATTCTATCAGATTGCTTACTGTGGAACATTTATAAGGGACTCCATAACCCATGATTTTATTCAGCACTCATGTCAAAAGCCGTCACGGGGATTGCAGTTTAGACTGATTACATTTGGAAGCAAAAGAGTGGCCCATGTAACCGCAGTCAGTGATTCATGGCTTTCCACTACAGAGCTATACTCTGTACTTAGTCAGCTCAGCATGACAGCCACACGCTGTTCATAACTCAACAGGAAATACTGGGGGCAAGCGAATTTCGCAGGAACAAGCAAATTATAAAGTTAAAAGCCCCAAAATTCCTCACTACCTTGCTTTACTTTTTATATGCAAGTAAATCATCTGCAAAGTATACTAATTTTTTTGCAGTCCAAGTTTATTTAAAATATTTTTTGTCTATTAGAATAGTAGAAAAATGTTGTTCAATTTTGTTTTTCTTTTTGTTTTCCTTTTATCAATTTATTTTACAGTGCTTCTAGTAATGGCCTGAGGACTAGATTTTATATTGGCTATTCAGCCTGTTCAAGCATCACATTTTGTTATTGCACTAAAAGCATCTATCTGACCTATTGTTCATTCATAATCAATATTGGACAGTCTGCCAAATTAAAAAAAAAATGCACAGGAGCTAAAGTGCTTCTAACTGGACAACTACTTATAAAATGTCTGATAAAAACATAAACAAATATGCTCTGTAGGGCTTCACCAAATAGTTTGAAGCCTTATTCACAACACTGACATTTGGGCAGGGGAAGAGCTGAGGGACAGACGCCAGCAGACAGCTGCTGATGCCGGGGAGCTCTGGTGAAGAGAGCTGGAGGCAGACCGGAGGCTCGTGGAAGAATAAACACCCAGAGTCGCACTGGATTCTTCTCTGATCTGGAGCCATTTTCTTTACACAGGAGGAGAGCTCAGAGTTTATTTTTTAAACCTAAAGGATTAAAATGTGGATTTATTTTCACTCCAACGTGTCTGCAGCACTCAGTTGCAGAATGGCTGAGATTTACTGTAATCACCTTCTCTTTGGTGACTGATTACTTGAGGGGTTCTGTCTATGAACATCAGACACTGGAGGGAAATAACTGAAATAACCAGAGTCTGGTGAATGCTGAGTTCAGTCAGAGGCTGAACCAAAAAACAAACACACAAAAACACAAGTCCTTAGTGCCTGGTGCAGCTCCTCTGTTGCTTAAAGCTAATGTTCAGTATTCTGGCTCTTTTGGGGGCGGGGATGATGACTTTATACAACTGAAAACTGACATTTTCAGAGTTTTATTGGAAAATCTTAATAGAAGCATAAAATGGAATAAACTTCAAAACATATGTAGCTGAGAGCACAGTTATAGTCTTTAAAGTTGATTTTTTTTTCAATGTTAACCTCCAGATTCTTATTTAAAAATCAATAAACCTCCTATCTAATGTTATCTAATCTGAGCCCCTCTTGCACCTCATTGCTTGACATCTCTCATCAAGTCATCCCTCCTTCTTCACCAGTACATGTTGGTGAACAAGTTGAGCAAAAGACACTCTGTGCTTCATTTGATCAGCCTTCATCATACAGTTCCTTCATGTCATTTTCTAATCTCTCCTAAATAATCATTGTCCTCCTACATTCCTTTCCATCTTGTCTTTGAGCTTTGCAAGCGACAGTAACAGTCCTGTACATTTCCATATCACTCGTTCTCATCTTTTCAGTTCCATCCACGCACCTCCCTCCCCTCCTTTTATTGTTACCTTTTTTCCTTTTTCTTTCCGCTGCTGCTGCTCTAAAACTGTTTTAAACATTTAATCACCCTGCATCTCTGTCTTTATCACGCTGACAGAGAAGTCTGTTTTCTCCTTTCTCTTCCCCGCTATCCAATTTCAATCTCCTCTCCTCTCTTTTTAGTTTCTGGCCATCAGTGCACCCCCCCCCCAACCTCCCTCTCCCTCTAATCGTTCCCTTGTCTGTTTCTCACTCCTGCTGGTCTAAATTGATGAAAGGGTTCACATTGTTATTCCCTAGACTCAACAACATTCACACCCTAACACACACACAGACACACACCGCACAAACACACACACACGCAGACACCCATGTAGTCCTACTGTTGCCTTCACACCCCTGCTGACACTGTAGCCAGCAGTGTTTCTTTCAGTGAATCCATTAGCACCAGCAGAAGCACGGCCACCACACACATGAACACACACAGAAACCAAAAACACAGACCGCACAACCAGATGCTGAAAAACGCAGGACAACAAACACTCAAGGACAGACGGCAACACTTCACAGTCAGTTCTCAAACAGTGCCTCTTTACACTTGCTTGCAGCTAGTGTTGATCTTCCAGTCTAGTACTTGAGTTACAGCTAGTTAGCAACACAGTAAGTAGCGATGCTAATCACAGGCTAAGGCAAATCTTTTTCTTTGTTATCAATTTTCATTAGTTTAGATCCAAATCCAGTTCAAGGTCAAATGGTAGTAAAGTGTTCTTTTACAACACATGGCCACCACCATATTCTCTCTTTAGAGCAAGTCACTAAAAAGCAGCAATAAGTCAAGAAAGTCAGTTGCCAACCCTCATTTTTCCTATGGACTCAAAGACTTTGACCTGCATTTTGCAAAGGTTCGTATAGCTATACCGAACAAAGCAATCACTGATCTTGCAGTAACGTCCTCCAAATTCATTTGTCATACACTTCACACATTTTGGTAAGTCTTCAGTTTATATCCCGTTTCATCAGCCTGGCACTTAAAAAAGCTTAGCCACAAAAACAGCTGCGAAAAAAAGCAAGTTCTCTTCTTCCAATATAAGTGTTTATCAGAACTTATAAAAATTAAATAGAAAATATATATACTGTCCTAACAATCTTAGCTAATTCAATGTAAATTTATGTGGCAGTAAGGTGAGCAAGCCACATTTGAACCCCATTCTGTTGGTTGCTGCCACTGGTTTAATGTCAACATATAAATGAACACAAGATAAACCACATATTTGCTGAATATATGAGCTATAGAAATGGGATGTTCATACTTCAAAACTTTTTACAGCAAAAAAAATGTTAATACTACATGGTTCAGTGTCAACATGTTTCCTTCTTTACACACTAACTCAGCATGGTTTACATAATTGAGACATTGACAAGACATCTGTCAGTGTAATACAAAACAAAATTATGCCAATAGATATTGTTGTCTGCGTTTCTTAGCCAGAACTGCCTGTTTCCATTGGCTGAAAGGGTTCCCATGGCTTCATGGCCTTTAAAGTCCGGAGCTGAGTCAGGTCCCAAGACGGTCTTTTGCCATCATTGTTCCAGCCTGTGATGATTAGCCATTAGGCTCCTGCACCGTGACATGCCGCTGAGACCCTGCCTCCCCTGCTCTCATTTTACAGAGGAATGTAAAAGAAGAGAAAGATGTGAAGAAGAGGAAGAAAAAAAAGAGGGATTAGTGAGGAGAGGGAGCACTTACCCTCCCCCTCTCTCTCAGGTCCCCAACTAACACTTGTCCAAACATAAAGCATTTTATCCTCCACTGTGCCCTTCCTTAATATCGCACACTTCAAAATGTTTCAGTCCTCTTAGTGTGTGTGTGTGTGTGTGTGTGTGTGTGTGTGTGTGCGTGTGTGTGTGTGTGCACAGCCCATGCCATTTTTTTTTCAGTCTTTCCTCTTTCTGCCCCCCCCTTCTGTCTCTGTGGGGTTAGAGGACTTAGCGGGCTTCCAGAGAGCTGTTGATTTAGCATTATGTGTGTAAATGCAGGAGTCCAGGAGGGGAGGAGTGCTGACTCCAATACACTTTAAATCCACCACATGCCAATAGATAGGATGACACCTGGACCTCTAGCTGGGACGCTCTGGTGAATAAATTAAGCAGCCCTCATCTCTACATCGATCTAAATGAATCTGCAGTGCGTTTGTGTGTGAGAGGGTGCTAATGTGTGTATTGGAGGGCAGTGAAGTGTGTGCAAGAGTTGACTGTAAATGTGGGAGGCTGGGAATGCATCTATTGGGAATAGTGAGGTATCCAGGTGTATGAGAGAGAGAGTGTGTGTGCATGGGTGTGTGTGTGTCCTCTTTGTCCAGGCCACTTTTTCCATACATCGATTGTTAGGTTAGAGGGGCTCAATAGAGGTATGGCAGCTGTGATAGCATCTTTAAGGCAATTAGCCTTGGGCACAAGAAGACATATGCATACACACACCTACACACATCCATCCCCTTTACAACTGACTTCAGATTAACCTCTGCTTAAAAACGATGTAATCCTTGCTCTAAATTTGCATCATTTGAGGACAAAAATATCTCAAGATTTGACTTAGAAGAGCTGCTCCCGCTGCTGTTAGCTAATATGCTACAAATCAGGTGCTGACAATGAAGCATTTTTAGTATTGTAATATAATGTCAGGAGACTCACAAGAGACACTCTTACAAAAGAAATATTGAACTGGATGCAGCACAAGGCCAGATATCCCACTATTAAAAAAAGTGCAGGATACTTCACCTACACTAAATCTTTCCTGTCTGGTAAATGTGTTGTTTTCTAGCTTAAACTGAAATAATCCTGCTGATATCACCTGAGTTAAATTTTTAAACTTTTGAAACTTGAAAATCTCACTTTACAACCTTGGTACAAGCAAACTGATGTCATTGTGTAAAACCAGTAGAGTGGCTTTTAAATATTTAGCCTTTTAGTCATTATCCAAAGCATTATTGCTGTCTAAAAGCCAAAAACACGGCAAAAATGACAGAAGCAGTCACATAAAAACCCTGGTGAAAACAGAGCCTGTATACTAGATGCACTCAAGTGCATTTACTTTCCTTCTCCAAACAAAAACCCCCACTAAAATCAAAAAGGTTACTTGCCTAGACCTGTTGACTGTTACTCTGTGTCTCAGAAAACAACCACATGTAGACTAGGAATTTCTGATAAGAGAGCTTTTTTAATGGCAGCTTTTATCTGTTGGTGTCAGACCGAGGAGGCACATGCAAGAGGCAGCAACCGAGGAGAAAAACTGAAACCGGTGTTTAAACGGTGGCTAAAACTTTCTGCTTGCACAAGCTACAGCAGCTTAAGTGGACAGATGTGAGTGCCATGGACAGCTCCCCTGCCTCTGACACTCTCGGCAGTAAGGCAGCTGTCCGTGGTACTCACTCCTGTCCGTGCTGCATGCTGACACCCACAGAATCAGGACCATGGAGAGCTCGGCAGTAAGCAGACGGGACAGAGCACAGTTTTAAACCCTACATTTCCAGTTTTTACACACACACTTAGGGTGCTTTCACACCTGAAAGTGCAGGCCAAGATCCAAACCAAGGTTTGCGTTGTTGTGACATTGTATAAATTTGGTCCAGTTGGTTTCTGTTTCACACTGCAATTATGCAAACCAAAAACAGACTTTACATGACAAACCTACATCATGCCTTCATCAATAATGTGTGTTGTGTGTCTCTATTGGTTTGATGGTGGGCGTCTGATGTCAGCATGCTGAAAATGCCCTGTTGTTTAGCTTGATTGTAGCTTGACTGTAGCTTTCTAAGTTTTTCTAGTTGGCCTGTAGTTAAGCCTTTGGACCAAATTTTGACAAGGCATTTGGCCTCATCTTACCCTCATGTTGTTCCTCGACCTATTTTTTGTTCTGGTAACAGTAACTTGTTTTTCCGTTTCATGGGTAGCCTGCTGTAACTTCCTGTCATTAGTATGAAGACTGAAGATCTAAACCATGGTTCAGTTTGATCTGGATCAAGACCACCTTTTTTGGTCAGATCAAGGTTATGGGAGATTTTACACACCTGAAATTTTGGTTCAGATCGAACCAAAAAGTCCAAAAGTCCAGACAAAATGACTTAATTTACTTTACATTTTTCTTGGAGAGGAGTAATGTTTCCCCCTTGTTCTCTGTTAAGGCCCTGAGGTTTTTGGGGTATTGTCTAAATTGGCATAAAGCAAGTCTAGAAGCCAGGTAAAAAAAAAAGGTATGTAAAAGAAAGTCTACCTTTTACTTTATTGGCCTTTGTTACAAAGCTTCCAATGTATTTGTTTTCTAGGCCACAAGAAGAAAAGAGCTTTTGAATAGGACAAATGATTGACACATGGATGGGAACAAGAGGAGGAGCTTGAAGAGTGAGTCAGGGTTTCATCCTGTGCATGTAAAACACAGCCCTTGGATTTTACTCAGCAGCTCTTAAAAAAATGCCTGTGAACTGCTGCAAAACTGCCTAGCGGATGTTAACGCGATGACCTCTGAACCAAATGTGAGAGGGGAGCTTTGGAAGATAACATGTTTGAAAATGTCATCCGTCACCTCTGCTCCCCTGGAGGTTTTCCTGGCAGAGCTGTTGTTTGTTTGCCTGAAAACACAGCAGTCCAGCACCTAAAAAAACAGACAGCTCCACGCCTTCTTGTAATCACCCAATTTTCATGACACAAATTGGAGTTACACGAATCCTCCTATTCAGTACATTTAGCTCACTTTTCATCTCAGCAGAACACACCTAAATACAGCCCTAAAAATAAAAACACCTCCAAAATGGCACCGACACTGCCTGAGTGTTACAATTGCTTTCTGAATGATGGAAAATAGAGACAAACACATGAAAGAGGCAGAGGTATTGGTGGAAACTGAGTACCTGGCTGCAGAAAAGAAGAAAGGAAAAGTGTGTGATTACCATGCATCTTTCTACATAAAGTGTAACACACACTCTGTCATTTTCTGCCAGTCTCCTATCAGATCTCTTCATCTCCCTCCCTGTATCCTCTGTGTATCTTACAGGTTTTCCTGGATCTTCTTTTCATCTCTTCTCTCCCTCAGCCGTGTCAGCTTGTGGCAGTGTGTGTGACTTCATGCTGTGCCGTTTGCAATTACACATCTGTGTACACACTCAAACACACGTGTATGTGTGTGTGTGCGTGTGTGTGTGCGCCTGCCTGTCAGAAGAGATTGCCGCTGTGGTGATGAAAACAACCCTGTAATCATGCACTCATCGGTAATATGTGCGTGATCGTGTGTGTATGATGTCCAAAAAAAGAGAACCAAGAGGAAGTTTAAAATTATGTGCGTGTGTGTCTGTGATGACGACTGATCCATGATGCAGTATAGCGTGCCTCTGTGTGTGATGACGTAACTCAACCTACATTTGAATCCTTCCTATGTGTGTTTATATTTGCGTATCTGTGTGTTTTACAGCCTCCAAGAGATACTACTCAGTGTGTCATCATGATGACTCAAATGAATGTACTGTACTAGTGTGTGTGTGTATGAGTGCTTGTATTTACTGCATAGTAAGGACCAACACAAGTTACCAACAAAGGCGGCTCTTCTGAAGTTAAGATATTTTGTCTGTTGGAGAGCTCAGCTCATGATGTTTGGGTTATTATTGTACCTTTTGTTGTGATGGTGAAGGCTGAGGTATGAGGGTTCTTACAAAAACAGAAGTGTAAGTAGATGTATGTTTGTTTGTGTGTGTTTGAGTCCCGAGGTGAGTCCACAGGCTGGCACTGACCCGCTGACTAAATAAGCACATGTCAGCACCACAGGGCCCAGCTTACTCATGTTCCATACAATAAAACTAAAGATTACCTGGATTTTCTCTCTATATTACACAACTCCTTCTTTTTCTTTTATTTGCTTTCTTTTTTTTACACATTTATGTATTTATTTACTTATTTTATACTCAAAGAGTAAATTACTATATCTGTAGTTCTTTGCCTGTGTCCCTCTTTTTGAAACTGATTCTGTTAATAAAATGTTTTGACCACATGCATGCATAAAGCAGATATATGCTACCTGTCTGATATTTGCCTCTTTACATATAACTTATAACAAACAGGAGTTTGTTGACATAGCTACTCTGCCGCCTGTTATGTCTTTTTATATACTGACTGTCATGCAGTCACTTGCTGTCTTATTTGTTGTTTTCATTTAATCGTATGGGCTGTTACACAACAAATCTGCAATGAAAAAGAAAAAAATCTTTGGGCTTTATTGTGTTTTTATCCTTTGTGGTTTTTCAGGTATTGAAAGTATTGGATGTTTGGAAGGAATTATTTCTATCAAGTTGGCCATAAAACTAAGTTATTTATATGCATAATACATATACACATAACAAAACTGCAGCAAAAGAACGTGACATCAACTGTTCAGCATCTGGGAAACACTGTCCACTCGGACTGTGTTTGAGCAACAAGCATCAGTGATGTGAAACACAGAGTCCGCCTCCTCCCAACAGTGCCTCATTTTCCATTGCTTGGCCAGCCAGAGTCCCATTTCATCCATTTCATTTTCCTGCCACCGGACATTAGCCAGAAGCAGTCATCAGCTGTTCATCATGTTAGTGGATTTGCCTGTTTAAATGCTGTAATTCACAGATGACAGTGTCACTCTGACAGTTCTCCTTCTGTTTCCACAGTCCCATTTATCCCCCTCTCTCACCCTGCATGTGCTATTATTCCAAGTGCTTGGTTTGTTCTTAAAATCAAACACTAGATGTTACATTAAATGGAAACATGAAATAGAATTAAAGTCAGATTATGTTAATTGGCTTGCTACTTTTTAAAACAAACATTAAATTTTGCAGTTACACTTTAATTTGTTATCATTTTTATCAGTCTGTGTGGAGCAAATGGAGGAACATCTTCAACAGCTACTAAGGATGAAGCTGTTTTGCCCTGCATGCAGGCTGCAATGGGCCTTTTTTCAGTAAAATTAAAACCTAGAGCAGGTTTTAAAATACAGAGACACAAGTTTAAATTCATGCATGCACTTATTTCCTTTTTTTGTATAGTGGCAGTTGCTGACAAACTTAGCTGCTTGCTATGCAGGAGGCTACTTTCATCTTCCACCAGTGAAAACAGAAAATCATCTCTGCCCTCATCTGACTCCTCGCTCCTGCTTTCGTGTCTGCCTCTCTCTGTGTGGTACCTGTTTGGCTTCCTCTCATTTTTTTTTTTACAGCCTCTTTAACTAGATTCATCTCTGTACCTCTCTCTCCCTGATTGACCGAACAGGACGCCCAGTAACCAGGGGAAACGCTGCATGATGTCACACACACACACACGCACACACACACACACATCCTCACACAGGCTTAGTCAGAGAAAGCAGCAAACACACTCATATATACGGTACACACACATGAATACACACATACACACAGCGTAGAAAAGTGAGGGAGATTAGGGACCCCGAGTATTCAGAAGTATTTTTCTTTCATTCACACATTCACACACTCTCTGACACACACACACACACACACACACACACACACTTACTTTGCGCGCCTTCAAGTAATTGTATTTGGAACGACGAGTCAGCAGAATAGTTTAAGCTGGCATGCAGGGTAATGTGGAGGCTGACGCGCGCACACACACACATACGCACACACACGCATATGCACCCACAGGCGAGCACTGCAGCTTATTTGCCATTTTACTCGCTTTCTCTGACTAACTGCTGAATGCCCCCTCACACTGAGCACAGACAGAGAGAGAGAGAGGTGTGGTTCTCTCTCTCTCTCCCTCTCTCTCTCCCTCTCTCTCTCTCTGGTACCTAGAGGAAAGAACAAAGAGCTGTCTAATTGTGAGACTGGACCATAATTCCTTTTAAATGGAGAGATGACGGTGGTGGAGGAAGGGTGACCCAGTTTGAATCAAAGTGGAGGGTTTGTATTGTTTTGTATTTCTGAGCTGTAAAACTCTTATTATAGCTTGTTTATTCATGCCTGCAAACAAATACAGAAAAAGAAAAACCCTCGTGTGGATCTTTAGTCTTTCTCTTTATCTTCGTAGCTGTTTATCATGCTTGTAATTCGCCTGTTTAAAGCTGTAATTTACAGATGATGGCGTGCCTTCTCACTGTTTCTACTTATGTCTCTCTTCGTCTCATTCAGTTTTCTCTTTCTCAGACTAGAGCTGGTTTTATTCCAGCACACAGGGGCACAAAAAGATTCCCCTTTTTTCAGAGAGGAGACCCATACCAGCTGGGTGGAGGTTGTGCTTGTTACACCGTATCTTCCCTGAAAGTACGATCTCAGGCTGGCCACAGTGAATGTGAGGCAGAAATGGGCCAACTTCAACAATAACAACAAAAGAAAGCCACATGGCACGAGATAAACAATCTGACCAGTAGACACTATAAAACCTGTTTTTCCTGATCTGTTGGCTTATTAAGCTGCAGTGTATCTGCAACAATGTGAAAGCATAGGTATCGAGGTGATGGCTGAGGAGGTGGTTTTATTAGGTTACATAACAAGTAAATGGAGAAGGAATAGTTCTAATAAATGAAATTACAGGCTATCTAAGCAAAACTAAGTTGAAGAAATATACACTTGACTGAACTGTCTATAAGAGAAGATGAAACTGATCAGCTTTTACAGCATATTAACATGTACCTCAACAATGATACACAATGCAACAGCTGAAGTTTGCTGCACAATGAGGCACAACAATAAGAAGTGCAAAAGGTCAAAACGGCATTGAGTGTTGCAAAGAAAAGTCTGGCTTTAAACAAACATCCTCCCTTGGGAAAAAACTGCCAAATTGTCCACCCGACGCTGCACAAGCAGAACATGATTACAGCTGTCCCACCTCTTTGTGTCTGGCATATCTGAATGCATGGAAACTCCATCTGTCACATTCTGCTGCTGATATACGAGACTAAGACTGCGCCGCTAAGTGGCAGCCTGGCAATACTGGCCACATGTGGCATGACTAGCATGTAAATGCAAAGACGTCACAGCAGCTATTTTTATTGGAAATCTTCATATCAGGTAAGTTGGGATAATTTCACACAATAAAAAATAAGCAGATTTGACATGAAACAGGTCTAATAAATTAACACAAAAGCTACAATTTAAAGTCTGACCCGTCATTAAGGGATTAATTCAATAAATATCCTTTGGCTGCTCTGTGAAAGAATCACAAGCAGGTATTTCAGGCAATTAAAACCGACGGCTGCCACCACACAGAGAACTTTACAACGCAAAGAGATGCCACTTTAGCTGGTTATAAGCCTGGACTAATCACCACTTGACATGGGTTCAAATCCCAAACCAATCTCTTTAAAATGAAGACAGACTGCTGGTTTATTAAGATGAATGCCAGTCACATAAAACAGACATACACACACACACCAAATGTACACATACACACCAACCCCGCACATACTGTGAGTCAGAGAAGAAATGAGGGGTGGGAGAGATAACTAGAGGAGGGTAAGAGGGTTAATGGCGGTCTCAAGCAGCCAGCAAGATTGTTACCGTTAATACATGCACAAACACACAAACACACAAACACACACACACATGCACGGGTCAGCCTGATAAAACTGCACATGATAAATTTATGCGCCAGCTGTGGCTGTGTGTGTATGTCAAACACACCTGCCTGTCAGAGGGAGACAGAAAGAGGGAGACGGAGAGAGAGAGAGAGCGACAGAGAGAACCATGAAAGGAGGTGAGAGATTGAGGTGAGAAGAAGAAGAAAGGATGAGGAGGGATGGAGACAGACATGGAGAGAGGGATAGTTTTGGAGCCAGAAGTGAAGCTCTTTTCCTTTCTAATGGAGCAATTACCCGAGGGCGTGCAACCTCGAGGGGTCAATCTGACACAAGTGCACACACACACACACAGGACAATGTAGATTATGGTTTGAGAAGCACTGCCAAGAGCTGAAGGACAGGCGACGACACTGTGTAATCTGTGTTTTATTACCAGTTTTAACTTGCTGATGTTTCTGTACCTGCCACTCTCTCTCCCCAGCGGCCCACTCCACACCTTCCTCCTCCACCTGTCTCACTCAGTCCTTTCTATCACAATCTGCGAACAAGGTTCAATAGAATTAAACAAAAAATAATGAAAAGTCTATGTGGGTCGGGCTTTTTTTAATGGCCTTACGCGATAATGAAAAATGTGTTTGTTCGCACACATTTCATCCTGTTGATCCGCCTGTATTATCTATTTTCTCTCAACTCATCCATCTACTTTGTTTTTTACCCCACCACAATTACTCCTCCCAAATCACCTCGCTCCACCAGGCTCCTCTCATCCCCAACACCTCCATTTCCTGAACCTTCCCTCTCTCTCACCCTCACTTTCTCCACCTCGCTAATTTAAAGTGAAAGTGACCTTTTTTGTGCAAAGATGTGTTGTCACACACTCAGGAGGATGTATACAAGCACACAGAGACACACACACACACATAATACCCTGAAAAGATGTAGAAAGTACACACTCATTATTATACAATTTCTGTGTGTGTGTGTGTGTGTGTGTGTTTGTGTGAGGGTGAGTGTGTTTGTCCACCACTACAGGACATGAAATGCAATTACATCTGTCCTTGGGAACATTTCAATCGCTCTGCGTTCGCTTCGGGCAAATTACCTATTCAGCACTATCACACACAGAGTATGGAAGACGTGTGTGTGGAAGCGTATTTGTGTGCATTATTGTGTTTGTGTGTGTTCAATGACAATTTTGAACTGACATAGAATTTTCTAAAGCAAATGGCAGCTACTCTCAAATGGGGCTGCAGAACCTCAAAGCACCACTTAAAAATAAAGAAATAGACAGAAAAACAACCACATGTGCAAAAACATGTCATGCAGCTAACTTGCATTGACTGTTGTAAAATAACAATAAAGTATCTGATGGAGATTCGGCGATAAAAGCCACACAGACGCTAAAAGCAAACAGAGAGAGAAAGCGGCCTGCCAGTGCGTGCGTCTCTCTCATTGTCAGCACTCTGACAGAATGTAATTGAAGAAAATAAAAACCCCAGAGAAGAGGATCAATTACCCTGTTTACAAGACCAGAGAGATGTTTTCATATTAGAATGATAAAGTGTTGCCAGAGTGCTGCAATACAGGCAGAGAGGACAGAGGGGGAGAAAAACGCAGAGAGAGAGAGAAAGATGAATGAAGAGAAAGGGAAGAAACAGAGAAGTGAGAGACGGATGAAGTTTGAGGGCAGTTTACCAATTTTCCCCAGTGGATGTGGAGGATGTGTGTGTGAGGAGTCTATTGTTTTGTCTATCTGGCAGTATGCGTGTGTATTTCTGTGTGTGTGTGTACGCATCACACAGGAGGGTTTTTGAGTGTCTGAGAGCGAATTGAGCTGAATTAAGTTGTAAATTGGAAGGGTGTGATTGCGCCGTGAGACTCGCTTATCATTCAGCTGCATCATCTCCAGCAGCTCGGGCGCTCGGTCAGAGATATGGCGAGGGACAATGACAGGCCTGATTTCATTGTGACCATACTGTCAATACGGGAGAGACGTGGCGAGAAAGAAAGAAAGAGAAAGAGGAGGAGGAGGAGCTGGGAAAGAGACGCAGTCCGTGGAGAACAGGGAGGGAGCGCCGCAAAAAAAAGAGTGAAGGAATGAAAGAAGCTCTCTGATGAAAAAACGGAGGAGTGTGAGGGGAAGCCTCGCAGTGCTGAGTGACTTCAATAGCCTCTCCTGCCTCCCTCGGCCCATCGCTGCCTCTCAATTAAATTCTAATCAATGAAAAAGCCTCATTATCTCCACTGCCTGCAATGCTGTGGAATTGATCTCTGTCCCCGTGGCTCGGCCATACAATGCAAAATTTAAAAGCTCCGGTCAGAAGGACCACTGATGGCAGAGGCAGGACATCAAACACAGGCTGACGAGCCGCTACACTTATCTCAAATGATACATCATATTGCAGATTATCTAAATAAAAGTCAGTATTTTAAATACTAAGTGTATAATATTAGACACAACCACTTTGATGTCAGCCATTGGTTTGTAGAGGACTTCTTTAAAAGTCTTAAGTTTAGTATTGTGACCCTTGTGGAGCCAAAAGTGACCATATTTGGACAAGTGGGTGGAGCTAGGGAGGATATGTATTTCTAACAACGACTGTGTGTCCCCTGAACAGTTGTTATAAACACAGAAATTAGCAAGAAAGACCAGAACAGTTTTTGTCTCAGCCTGTGAACATGTTTATTTCTGCTCAAAAGTTGAACATTTTGATATGGGGGTGTATGAGGATTGACTCATCTTTGGAGCCAGCCTCTAGTGGCCATTTGAGAAACTGCAGGTTTTAGCCCTGGAGGATGCTGCTGGATTTCTGAAGCCTCAACAAGTGAGATATTTTAACCAATTTTGTACATTGTCAAGCCTCATTCTACTATCCTTAGAATACATTTTTCATGGTTAGCCATGGGAATGCAACACATATAATTTAAAAGGCTGAGAATTACTTTAATCCTTATCTGTGCAAAATGACACCTCAATATTTTTTTATTGTCAAACATCTGTAAAACTACTGCAACTGTTTGGGTTTATTTTACCTGTCTGATCCAAATGTCACTACTAAGGTTCCATATTACTGTGGTTTATTGTTGCAGGTGGTGTATGCAGGCTGTCAACTGCTAGGTGGCTTTTCAATAGGATATCTGGGGATGGCACACTTAAAATAAACCCTTATGTATGCACACACACAGATGCACACACACACACAGTACAATAGGTGTGAGGGAGAGTTAAAGGAGAACGATATGGGTTCTTTGAGACAGAGACAAGGACAGAGGTGTCCGGGGGGAGGCCTGTTCAGAGAGCACCTGCCGTCGACCCCTAAGGTGCAGACAGATGATTCGCCACGGGGACAGGAACACCTGACAGCTCACACATGCCCGCACACACGCACGCACACACACACTGCATCTGTAAGAATACGTGACTGCAAGCTGAGAAGGAACCTTGAAAACAATTTACCCACTTCAACACACCCACACACAAAGTCTTTCTCTGCGTGCATCTCTCAAACACACACACACACACAGAGGAAGTCACTGTAAAATGCTGTAGCAGGCAGAAATAGGGAAAGAAAGTACAAAACTGTGGGGGGCGGGGGTAAGGAGAGAGATGGCATCCCATCATAAATGTACAGGGCTGTTTGGTTTAGCTATTACAGGCTTTTTAAGGTGAGGAGGAGAGAGAAGAGGGAAGGTAGTGAGGAGGGGCTGTGATCCCATCAGGCCAATTAATCATCACACCCCCTGCAGTCATTTTTCCATCACAAAACTGGCTCAGTAATCCTGTAGTGTGACAAGTAAAGATGACGTGTGTGTCTCCTGAATTATTTCTTTTCTTGTCGTGCGTTCACCTTACAAACTGAAGTACTGTTATTGACTTGGAAATATCTGTGATAGTAAATCTGCAGCTTAATTTATTCCATATACTATCATTTAATCTTCTCGTTATCTTCCAATGTGGGGTTTGGTTTAAGTGCTAAAAGTAGAAGAAATTACCATGAAAACACTAATTATCACAATATCACTGGAGAAGTACTATTATGCTACCTGTTAATTTACTAAATTCTCATTTGCAATGTTTCCATGTTTATGAAATTAAGAGGCGACAGAGAGAACAATTTCTGTATTGTGATCACACTGGAGAGCCTATTACTGACTATTTGTCAGCTGCTGACAGGTACAAAGTTGCTAATTAAACGTTGAGAAAGTCTCCAGCTGGAATGGGTGTTTGTATTTCCAAACGTCACCCATGGAATTATTCTGTGTATAAATGACCGATTTTCCTCAGTGTGATGACTGTGTTGTTGAGACCTTGGGCTCCTTTCTCCTTTGTCTTCATTTGCTGCGTGAAACACAAACTTTAAATGGCTGCAGAGAACAAGAGATGACAGTCAGGAGTGGAAACAAGTTCTGTTTTGTAAAGACAACACAGCATGTATACTGAACAAAACAACAAAGAGAGAATGAGAGTAGAAAGAATAGAGAGCAAAAGAAAGAATAAAGTGAAATAAGAGACTGCTGGTGTAATTTGGCAGATGTTTCTTTATTATTTTCACAGTAACAAACACTAAAAACATTGTCTGTTTGCATTTGTCTGGGAAATATAAAGACTTGGAGCATCTTCAGTGATGAATGTTGTCACAGAGCATGTGACACGGGAAACGGCAGCTTGCATCTCACCTCCTGATGTGCAACCACTTGTCAAACATAATGCTGGTTTCGCTAAACTTCCCAAGTGCTTTTAGTTAACCAATTGTGACCAGATCCTAATCACAAAGGTAGATGATCAGAAAACATGTAAGTGAGTCATTTTCAGTAACTATAAAGGTCATATTCTGAACTCTTATTCCAGATTGTATTACTTCATCCTTTTTATTTTAAATGTGCTCAGATAAAAGGGCACTGAATAGTTTGAAGGGATAGTTCAACCAAAACTGAAACTTCACATAATTTCCACTCACCACTATGTCGACAGAAGCGACGGTGACATTTTCTAACCCACATAGCTCTTCTGGAGTTACCTGTGTTTCCTCAATCAGTGAAGTTGTACTGATTATTCAAAGCAAATCCTTAAATCCAAGAATTGTACTGAGTGAAGAGAGCCAAAGCTCATAAGTAAATGAACTACAGTAGAAAATAAGCAGCTGCTTTTACTGTTGAGTTATAGGATACTGCTAAACACACATACACATACACACACACACACGTGCACGCATGCATTGAGAAGAATGCAAAATAAATAGCTTCAGCTGGCCTTGGTCTGCAGTGACATAACTGCAAAGCCATTATTTATGTAAGGGTGTGTGTGCATGTTTGTGTGTGTGTTCATGGGGGTGTGTATGTACGTGTGTGTTTGCAGACAGTAATAAATTACAGCAAGTATACTGAAGGGGAACCTAAATGAGGAAGCTTTTAGTCTTTATCAATAGCTAGCTGTGCTCACTATCGTATGCGTGCGTGAGTGAGTGTGTGTGTGTGTGTGTGTGTGTGGGTGGGTGTGGGTGTGGGTGTGCATGCAGGTGTTGTGTAGCCTTAAAATCCAGTGCTAACCCTTGTGCTTTTTATAATTTGGAAGGATCCAGAGAAACACACACTGTAACGGCAAGGTTTTAAGTGATATATAGATTCAAAGTATGTTTGGAATAAGCTGAAAACATTATGTGTGTGTGTGTGTGTGTGTGTTTGAGTTGAAAAGCAGTTTGTGCTCAGTAAAATAATTTCACTTTGACAAAGTTTAAATGCTTACATTCTTTGTACGTGTTTGTGTGTTTGTTTGTGTGTGAGAGTCTCTCTCTCTCTCTCTCTCTCTCTCTCTCTCTCTCTGTCAAGGCACATTTCTCTGTTAGTCTGCACTAACAATGCCCTCCTCTACTTGTCAAGGTTGAGCTAAAGTAATACTTTATGCACACACACACGCACACACACATACAGGCAGATGTACAAAAAAGCTTCATCAAGCTGAACCCACACACTCAAGAAAATGCAAAAATGCTCCACACACACACCAACAAGCACAAAAAACGAAGAAAAAAAAACTCATTCCCTCATGACTCCTCACCCTCATCAAGGATCTAAATGAGCTGTTGAAAGTCAGTGATTTCAATTCATTCAAACCTTTTTAATGACAAACCTCAGTCTCTATTCATTCAGGAGCTTCAGAGCTTCAGTGCTGGAGCACAGAAAGCCAGGGTCGGCCATGCAGAGCGTGGGTTTACTGCAGTGAAGGGAATAAAGGATCACTGCTCTCAAGGACGGCTTAACTCGGCTATCACAGACTGGAGGTTTACCTGGAGATAATATTTGGGAGGAAGCCCAATCTCAAGAAGTTGTGCAAAGAAGTGCATTTAAAAGCATAAATGAGTCATTAACAGGATGAACTCCCTTATAATTACGAATCTTGCACTAATGGTCCACTTCAATTATGCATATTTGCAAAAGTTCTTGAATAAACTCTCAACCATTTCCTTATCAAGCACATTCATGTGAGTCCTCTTATAACATTTCTTATTAACATTTTCTTAAAAACAACTCTGCAGGATCTTCCACAACCATATGAAGAATCTAGTCTCTATGAGAAATGTATGTAAAACACAAGAATGTGTGTAATATTAAAATTATGATGATCCAGATGCAGCCCACTTACCAAATATTAATATCAGATTATTCAGAAAACTGAATAGGTTATATATCTTAATTTAACGTCACACTGTTTGTGTGATTCACAGACACCAAAGACAAATGTGTGTTTAGTTAATGTTGTGATTTCCTAACATGATGGTCTAAATGCAAGTTTTCCAGCCACGACTACAATGTTTAAAATGTTTTTAAACAATCTGAATATAAAACCATTTTAAACTAAGTGTCTTAAATATTCAGCAAATTTTAGTTTAGTTTTTTTAGTTCTTCTGTGCAAAAATACCCCTTAGATTGTTAGATCCCCTGAAATTTCCAGCAAAAATGCAGAGAACAGGGCCTCAGTGTCCTTGGTAGCAGCAAAGCTTTTGCAACTACCTCACGGCTATTGTCTGATGAAGCTTAGGTAATTACAGCTGCTTGCTTTAGAGAGATAAATGCTGGCTAATGTGGGGTTATTTTAGCTGAATGAAACATTAGATTCAGGTTAGAGAAGGTGAGGATCATTTTTTTGGAGCAAGACATGAACCTTTAGCCTCCATCCTCCTCTAAAGAACAACAGAGCGCCCTGATCCTTATTTTTCACTATTTGAACAAAAGATAAATGTTTCCTGCAGGAAGTAAATGTTGGCGCTGGATAAAAATTATGTTCTATCCTGGGAAAATGGGATTATTTTTGTTAAATTTTCCTTACAAACTTTTAGGATACCTGGATAAATCACACTACTACAGCCGCATGTAAAGGCTCCACTGCTGCCGGCTGCTCTGCAGAAAATGTGACTGAAAATCTGGCCCCTGTATCTTTAAATAACAGGAACATGGAGCTAAAATACCTTGTTTTTACCACAAATACTACAGACTCCCTCTCCCCCTTTCTCTCTCTCTCTCAGGTGTTTCAGCAGGTAAAAACCCCATTTCCCCGTTCCCCTTGGGGTACGCTGACCTAACTGTCGGTGCTCCCCGGAGCTTCAGCTAACTCCGCAGACCCATTTGTCAACGTTGACCCTCAACACTCCCTACTTCCACCTCATCCCCCATTCGTCTTTCCTCCCTTCCTATTTTCCCCTCCTCTGCTCCTTCTGCTATTTTTAAATCCTCCCTCTACGTCTCACTGTATGCTCGTCCTCCCGAAAAGACTGTAAGAGCACTGAAGACTGGATCAGATGGACAGAAAGGGGGAGGATAAGAGAGAGGGACAAAGACAGAGGGAGAAGAGGAGGAAGGGTGATGGTGGAAGCTGGAGGGAAGTGGAACACCAAAGTAGAACATAGAGGAGCAGGTGCTAAACTAACTATAATGGATGTTAAATGGCTGATCTCAACATTTTTGAAAACATGACAAGCTCGGCCATGACAAAATCGGCCATACTGCAGACAGTATATAAGATTTTATGAATAAATCCTGCTCAAATAATCAATATTTCTATAACAGCAATGACTCAAAGGCCTGCGTGTAGCATTAAAGGTGGCACTGGAAGAAAAGAACAGATAACTATCAGCTGACTCAGCAGTTTCCTTCTGTTTTATTGAGCATTTTAATGTCTTTTGGCTCATCATGAACCACAGCTTTACTGCTTTGGTTGCATCACACCAATTTCATCAACCTCATTTCCAGTCACAGCTAGCAGAAGTTTTCTCATTAGTCAACTTTACTGTATTTGCAAGGACAAATACAGTTAGCTGTAGAGCATGGCGGGGCTTTAAATTATAAAAAGGACTCATATTTTCCTCAAGAGCTGGTTGATGCTAAAATAGAGCTAAAAAGAGAGTGTATGTTCAACTTAAATTCAGAAACATGATTCTAAATAAATGCTAATATTGCTTCAAATCTGCAGGACGTGTCCACAGGCATCTGTTTCCTAACATGCTGATCATATTTTAGTAGCATTTACAGTTTGTTCTGCTGCCACCAAGTGTTTGATGCATCCATCAATACTGTTTTAAGTGTGAATAACATTCTTCTGTGATTGCTGTAAGGACTATTTATGGTAACAGTCACGTCAATTTTACGCTTAATTTCTCCACAGTTACCCCGCAGAAAATGAATTTCCTCGAGCCATTCCATGTCGGTGTAGACATGACCTTAAAATATACTGAAAACTAAAAAAACATTTGCCCTTTGAATAAAAAAAATGTCTGAAATGAAACACACGTTGGATTTTATTGAATGTGCATTCACATAACTTGGAAAAGTAACACAAGACTGGTTATTAGAAAAATGTGATGAGCTGTTTGACACATTACTGAAGAAGGTGATGCTCTGTGTGAATAAAGCAGAAATTCTTCTTTGGAAAAGAGTGAATCACTGGAGCAAGTTATTCATTTCAGTCAATAAACACAATTTATCAGATAAATAAGATCCACAGAATAAACAGTTTTTTTAAACTTTTTTTTCCCAATTTATTTTTCAAAATAATAAATCAATTTAAATTCTGTGAAGCTGAAGCCTTGTCACTGTGACCAGGAGCACGAACTCAAGGTCCACCATGCTGGTTTCAACAGAGGTTCAATACAGTAATAACAGTATTCAAGGGAGGGAGGGGGAGGTGGGATTAATAGGACGCGCACTGAATTTTCTTAGCAAAAACCTTATCGCTAATAACCCCACACTATCAACTTAATTAAAGGCTGCTTCTTTAAAAGCCCCTCAGCCTCTCTCTGGTTTCCTCTGAACCCTTTATTCCATCTTTAACTCTTTCATTTGTTCTCATTCCTTCATTCTGTCTTTCTTTTGCTTTTTTTTTTCAAGGCAAAAGCTGTTTAGTCACTCCTTCATCGTCCCAATTCTCTTCCCTCTATCTTTGAAGTCAGCTGAATTCCGCAACATTACAATCTAAAAAAGCGAAGAGCTCACTGCACTACGTCAGTTACATGATGCGACACGACACTTTAAGGACTTCATATTAAGGACTCTGCAGTTAAAAGAACAGAGAGTGCTGAGACAAGTTGCAAATGACCTGAAAACTAAAAATAGTCCTCTCCAAAAAAGTCGTTCACTGCAGCATTTAAAAAACCGGCAAGACAAAAATGTGGAGGAACACACTCGCCGGGCTGCATTATGAGCTCCTGCTGCATAAACGGCACCTTGCAAAAAAAACCCCTAACAGATCGTGTTGCTGTCACACTGACTTATTGCCAACTGTGTCCGCCACGTTTTCATGTGCAACATACACTTCATGCTTCACGCCATAATGAAAACATTGGGTGCGACAAGTTCAAACACGCAACCAGCCAAAAGATGGATGCAAACATGAGCTGAGGGTATTAATATTCTGCTACTTTCATGTCTAGGGGGTGAAAAGTTTGCAGATGTGAAGCTTGGGTGGCTCTAAGTAGACAGAAGCAAGGACACAACAGCTTCTTGTCAGGCTAGACAAGACATCTTAAGTTGTCTTTCATGTTAATGGATGCGATGCACCATCTTTTTTTTTTTGCTCTTTTTCAAAGCTGAAGTTTTAAGAGCAAAGTGCTGGATGTACATTACGTAGATGGGAGAAAGTGATGGAGAGAGGGGGAGAGAGAAGCGGAGAGAGACAAAATAAACCAAGTGTGCCAATAAAACATGAATAATGCCATTTGGCTGAAAGCCCCCCACGGTGCTCACAGCTTGTTCACTCCTTGTCACACAGGGATGTTCTTACAAGTCATCCCCCTTTTCCCCCTGCCCATCCATCCATCCATCCATCCATCCATCCATCCATCCATCCATCCATCCATCCATCCTTGCTCCCATCTAGCCCTGCTACTTCAGAACAATTAAGGTTGACTTTATGCTCCGTGGGGCTTTCCATCATAACGGAGAGACGAGTGAAACAAGGAAGAGGCTCGTCGGAGGGATATTTAATTCATGTCACTCTCGCTGCCTGCATCTCTCCGTTCCCTGTCTTTCAGCACAGCTCACTGCCCCCAACATGGTGCAGTGCTGGGGCTAAGCTACACCACGCTAACGCTAAGAGGAGCGACTCTGATCTGTTTTAATGGAATTGTGTTGCAACGCGAGAGCAGCTCTACATCGGATGCAGTGAGCAAGCCAGCCCTAGTTTAACGTGCCTGTGCTCGTTCTCTGCAGACACTGCAGAGTAATCTGGCATTGGGTCTCCGTGAATGTGTGTGTGCTATATGTATACTTGTGTGTGTGTGTGTGTGTGTAAGTGAGGACGTGTGTTCTTTTAAGTCAGAAATAGACGGAGTAGAGGGAAAGAAATGGAGGAAAGATAGAAAAAGCAGTACCATTAAAGAAGGAAGAGAGGAATCAAACACTCTGTTCCTGAAACCTAAAGCAGTGGAGGGCAAGGGACATATCTTTGTAAAGTGCTCTGTGTGTGTGTGTGTGTGTGTGTGTGTGTGTGGGTGCGCTTAGAGAGGAGAGGAGAGGGGGTGTGGGGTGCAGCTGTTGCCAACTCCTTTAGACATGGCTGCAATAGATGGAACTGTGATGGAAGAAGAAAGAGAGAAGAGAGGACAGATTTTCAAGATAAGATGAGGAATGCAGATGAGAGGAGGAGAGAAGGATGAAAAAAAGAGCTGAACAGGGACGGAGGAAGACCTGGTTTGATAGCCTGCTCTTATGCTCAAAAACACAATATTTTAATAGCCTCCAAATGAAAGCTGAGCCTTTGTCACTTCTTTTTAAACCATATTTTACAATGACCTATTTAAAAAAACATCTCTGTGATAAACCTTAATGAAAAGCTCCATCTATCATCGTCTCTCCAGCATCTTTACCCGAGATGAAGTTTGAGGAGTGGGAGGTCCATTTGTTCGCGCCTCGTCTAATTAGATCAAACTTAAAGCAAGTGACTGTTGTCTGACCTCCCAGCACGGTGGATTTTTATTCAAGATCCCAAAGCAGCTCAAAGGGAAGGCAACCGAGTGTGGGTTTAAAGAAAATCACTGTAGAGACGAGCTTAGAGAATGAACTGCACCAATAATCGCAGGACAAAGGCTGCGCTGCACCAGAAGAAGAGATGTGAGGGCACAGAAAGTGTAAGATGAGGATACCTGTGTCTGTGTGTGTGTGTTGCACTGCTCTGCATATTCAGGCCTCACTGATCTCATAAACGGTTGCTAATAACTGAGCGTGTGTATTTAAGGCTCCTAGGTTGATGTCTAAACCTCCGAACAGCCTATCTGACCTCCCATGGCTGCTGTTTTTGAGTTGCATTGTTTGGAGGTTAGGAAACTATCAAGCAGGCGCAGATAAAATAAGAAAAATCTGCAACTACAACAACTTTGCTAATGTTGCACTCTAGCCAGTATTTATAAGCAGCACAAACTGACCCCTCTTAATAATTACATACCCCTTTGTTTTCACACCCAAATGTAGCTCGCAGCCAGATGTATCCAGAAATGATTAAACCTTATTTATATTTTAATTGATATCGAGGAGTTTTCAGTGTACACATGGAGGTCCAAACACTCTTTCTAGCCTCTTTTTCTCCTGCTGTTATTTCTTCTAATGTCCTCCGTTTGCCTGCAAGGGCACCAAAAAAAACAACAGAAAACAACAAAAAAGGTGGAAGCCATCTGCAGAGCTGCATTGACTTGTTTCCTTTTGCTGGGAAAGGAGCCATCATCGACGACTGGAGTGCTGCTTTTGGGTTAAATATGTACTTTCTGATACTGTTTCTCAAGAATTTAGACAATCGGGGATGAGCAGGAGAAAGGATGATAAGAGAGTCAAGAAGACAAAGTGTCATGAGGGTCTGTCTGACATTTTAAATTCACTGCCTAAGCCTCTTTATGAAAAAGTTAGCTTTACTTCAAGGCATTTTTCACAGTCTGCATATGTTGATTTTTAGGCTCTTGTGCACATCACTGCAGTAAAACAAGCAATGTTCAATTTTTTTACGCATAATTTTCTTTTAATGTGTAAATCTGAATGAAATACACAAAAGTTATTAATAGAAGGTGCTAAAAAATTAGCATGTTTGGACGAAAGGGCACCTTATTAAACCTCTGTCTAACATTTGGGGCTTACAGTGGAGGACATATAGAGGACATTTATTGGAAAAGATATATGGATTAAGTTCACATTT
Organism: Acanthurus lineatus; assembly: GCA_029814665.1. NCBI lineage: Eukaryota > Metazoa > Chordata > Actinopteri > Acanthuriformes > Acanthuridae > Acanthurus > Acanthurus lineatus. Next base: position 14,873,144 of record JAPZDV010000009.1, on the reverse strand, counting down.
AATAAAAAGGCGAGGAATTTTTCACAGCACCTGAAAAAATGAGGCTGATTCCTCTTTCAGAACAGGAAATTGGCTCCAAAACACTTAGCCTCTAACTCACACCCTTTCCTTCTTTGTTCTTGGCTTCTTTATTGCATGTAACACACCACCCACAGGACTTGTTGGAGAATCGCTCGGCACATCCAGTCGCATATATCAAAGTTGCTGCAGCTGCGGGGCCAGTAAGGGTGGTAACTTTACTACCCGTAACAGTGCCAGAAAACCTCTCTCAACCATCCATCCTGAACGGACTGCCAATCGAGGCTCCCGCTCTGATTGTTGGGGTGGATGAAATCAATAGAGCGATGCGTTTAGGGTTACATATTCACGTCAACATAAATAAGCCATCAGATCAACATCCCTGAGGGCAGAGTTAGTTGATATTTATCTGCGTGCATCCCGGGAGCCTGAGTGACAGTAGGTGGTGATAATACGGTGTGAAAAATCAACCTCTCGCTCACATCTCCGTCTCCCTCTCCCCTCCACCCTAACCGTGATTGACAAGTCCTCCTGAAAGATGCTTCTGGTTAATAAGTAGCTGTCGCTCATAATGAAGCTGTGTGCTGTATGTACCGGGGAGTTGAGATCCACTGAGGTTCCAAGGCTTAAAAAAAACAGAGTGCAGACAATTTAATCAGACATTTTCAACACTGAGAAAATGAGCAAAATCTATCTTTGAAGGCTTCAGCAGCGTTTAAACTCTGATGCCTTTTCCTCGTGACACAAAAACTGACGAATGGAAAAAGACTTTCTGCACGCGTGTGTTATCTGTATATTAGTCAGGCTTAAGCTGAGATGACAAAATTCTCCCCTCCAAAGCTGTGATAGCTGTGTTATTCTCCGTGTGCCTCCTCAGTGTCTTGGCCGCCGAGCTTATGTTATATTTATTGTAGGGTATTTCTGTCGGCTTATGCGGGTGACAAGAGTCGAGTCAAGCAGATCAGGAATTCAATTTACCGCCGAGACACTTGGGTTAATCAACGAGAAACACAAAGAAAAAAAAAAAGATGGAGAGACACACCCAACCAAAAATGTACACACACGCACACACACACACACACACACACATATATTAGTTTGTTAGTCCCTCATATGCACACAAGACAAACAGACAAGAGGATTAGTGTGATGTTAGCCAGGCTGCTGTTTGTTTATCCTTGTAACGACACCGCAGATTGACAACACGTCCTGGCTGGTACACACGAAAACACTTGTACGTCAATAATGGCACCAACACCAAACAAATAGATTGAAATAGACGTTAATGTAGCAGCATTGCTCTGCCGAGTCCGTACGCGGGGCGCTCGGGACAAGGCCTGATCAGCTCCCGTGCGTCATCATAAGCGTGCCGAGCATAGACTGAGCATTATTAGAGCATCTCATCCCAGCAGGAGCGGGCTCCTGCGAGGAGTGTGATTTGTTCAGTGGGAGAAGACAACAGTGGAGGCAAAAAAAAAAAAAAAACAGGGACTAAGTAGCAGCAGCAGAAGGATAAAATAGAGAGGATGAAGTATGTAAGGAGATTAACGACTGAAGTAAATGCCTACACAAGTAGAACATCAAAATCAATTCATATTCACATTTAGATATCACATAACACAGTGTTATTCCCTCCATCCAAAGCCTTTGTCGATTAAATTAAAAGTGGAAAAATGCTTTTGGATGCTGTAAGTCATAACTTTGATTTTTATTCTGCCTGGGATACCAATTCAGTTGATTTTATTACAGAAAGGGGCTTTTGCAGCTTCTAACCTGACTCATCTACCTGGCTCATAGCTGTGTGTTTGAGCGTGCATGCGTGTATGTGTGTGTGTGTGTGTGTGTGAGTTTATGAGTATGCATGTTGCTGCAATCTCTTTACACACTGCCGCTGCTCCTGAGGGTAAAGCTGAGGCTTTCCTTAGAAAAGAAGGAGTGACGGACATTAGGAGAAGTAGAAGGAGGGAGACAGAGCCAAGGACAGAGAGGAGGAGGAGAAGGAGAAAGAGACAAGAGAAAAGAAAGCCAGAAAGAAGAGGGAGAAAAAGAAAGAGGAGAAAAAGAGGGAAATATACTCATAAAAATGAGCATACAGCTCTATTTCCTCTGGTCCCACATATTCATTCAAATCGATTCCCTTTGAGATTTGAGAGGCCATTCCTCATCTGCAAGACAGCTGCATCCAGCTATCGGAATAATGCACACCCAGCTGCAAACACACACACACACACACGCATGCGATGCACACATAAATGTTTTCGTATTTACAGTGACATACAGACGTTTTCATGCGAGCGCTACACACAGCTGGAATGCAAAACGAGGAGAGCTAACGAGTAAAGTATTACCATGGGAATCGCACTGAGGACAGTCTTACCGGGGTAATAGGATAACTGACAACACCCCAGTGATGTCATTATCGCAGTCTGGGCCCACACACATACACACACACGCACACACACAATCTCAGCCAATTATAGACACACAAGCACAGATTGTCTTTGCTGGCAATATATTGAAAAAGTATAGCACATAGACACACATACATATACAGCACTGAGGTACTTGTGTGTTTGTTTGTGTGTGTGTGTGTGTGTGTGTGTGTGTGTGTGTGTGTGTGTGTGTGTGACAGTGCAGCAGGCTCTGCAGGCTGCAGGTGCTCAAGTTAAATGACAGTTTGATTTAAGCCAAACAAAAACAAACGTCCCAACGCAGTAATCGGACAAACTCATAAATGATGTCATAAAATGTTATTTCCATCCGCCGTGTCGCTCCGTACTGCGCCTTCGCTCTGATTTGCTGTTTGACACAAACAGGCAGCAACAAACATCAGGGCTACTGTGTGTGTTTGTGTGTGTGCGTGCATGTGCATGTGTGCATGTAATTATACAGCCTGAGGAGAGACAACAACAGGGATGGATGAATAATGTCCTTTGATCACAATAAAGTCACACACACACACGCACTGAATTTTTTGCATCTACAACATTAATGCTGGCAGTTACATCGTGTGTTTGCGTGTGTGTGTGAGAATAGTTAGTATAAAATGAAAAATGAACAAAAACTTTTTCAGCTACCAGCTGTCATGAATACACACAAATAAACATAAAAAGTACACAAGTAATCAGAAAACAGTGTTAAACATCCTGGGATCTCTTCAGCAGTCTCACCACTAAGAACATATTCATTACATAAACATACTTACAGCCTGTATGTAATTAATGTGTGTTTGCATTTTTAATTAAATGGAAACATTGAATCTTAAATCAAATTTACAACTTGATTACCCTGAAATCCCTATTACAGTTTCTACGTCAATTACTAATAGTTCACTAATAAGCCCTTTACATTTTCCCATTCCTCCGTCACAACGTGGGTGAGAGCAATTGGAATTTAATGTCATGCGATCAGGATAAAGTATTTATTGGCAGCCCAATCAATACACCAGCTAACGTGAGCATGATGTCGGGATGAATTGCAGGGCTAAAATCTCCTCCCTCTCATTAATATTTGAGGTAATAGTAAGTTTAGGTTACAGTTAAGTAAAAATGCTAACAGCTGTCTTTGTGGATAATTCAAACTAGTGAAAAAAGTCTAAATATTTCAAGAGTTACTCCACACTGTAGGAGGAAAAGCATTACTGCACTGACGTCAGTGGCTTGACAGGTATGAATATGTTGAACTTTTGACACCACCAGCGAGATGTGAGCAGGTCAGATCTGCTGCCAGCTGTGGTGCACACACTCTTCATTCATTAATATGATATGAGCACAGTATTTGGTTTGTATGGTTTGTTCACTCTGGTCTACTATGGAAACATGGTGGTGCAACATTGTGTAAATGCAAAGGGCAAATTGTAGGGCAACAAAAACGATTGCTCTTATTTTCAGGTGATTTCACGCCAATAAATACTTTAATATGAATGTTACATTCTGTTTCTGCCAGTGAAAATCATAGAATCCCGCAGCCTAGACATTTAAGTGATGCCTCAATACATTTCATTGTCTCTTTCACAAAAAAATCTCTCATTTTGATGTTGGATGACAAAAAAGACAAATTCAGCATTAAGATTTTATTTATTTATGTATTTTTTTTTTAAATCAAGGGTTCTCATTTTTTCACAGTGAGTGATCTTCAACTGTCTTTGCTCTTCTAAGCATCAGTCATGTTCACATGTTTTTTTTCCTTATTAATATTCATTAATTGTTTGAGTCACTGCATAATTTATTAATCATCCTATGTAAATGAGGAGATTATGTTACTAAAGATAACATCTAAAGTACTATGTGCACGTGTGTGCATGTGGTAATTCAATTGAAGTCACTTTGCAGGAGCTACTGCAGGACTGATGTGGCACCGTGCACAACACACACATTACACTGCCGAGAAACTTAAAAAGAAATTAAGATATTTTCCAACAGTTTAATCTTTTATTTATTTATTTATTTAGTTGTTTTATGCAGAAGCAAAATGGGTTTTGTTTTTCTTCATCCTTTGAGGCTGCCGTTTACACATCTGGTGCACACAGACCATGATTAAATTAGCAAGTCATGCTCTAGAAAATACAGAGAAGAAGGAAACAGCTGCAGCAGCAAAAGATGTCAAAAGAAATCGGACTGGACGTGTCGATGGGCGGCTCTGAGTTAGAGCAGACGCTGACGAAGACTTGAGCAACACAAAGTGAACAGTGTTCGTGACCAACATGATCCAGTCGCCATTATTGACCATTGAGCAAGTCGATAACCATTTAGCGTGAGAATAACATGAAGTCAATCAACAAGCCGGGGCCAGACATCCTCCCACATGGTTACTGGAGGTAAAGGCATGAGAAAGCGCAGGCCTTAAAAAAGTTCATGCAAAGGAGAAATGAGCGAATAAAAGCAACAAAAATCACAAAAATCACCAAAAAAAAGAAAAAGTATGAAAGTAAATTTAAAAAATGTATACGCACCAAGTTTAAAAGAGCTGCCAGGGTGACACCTTCAAGCTGAAGTGCTGATAATGCAGCAAGGGAAGACATTTCTTCCCTTAATCAATAATGTATTCTTTTCAATACAGGCAGGAGATGCATAATTCAACAAAAGGCTGAGAGATGTATGGAGGGGCCTAACACAAGGATACACTGCAACGTTTATCTCATTAACAAGCGAGAATGAAAGAGGAGAGCGAAGGATAGAGAGACGGGCGGAGGGACAATGTAAGGAGAGAGAATAAAAGCAGAAAAAGAGAAGAAAGACGGATAAGAGACGACACGTTAATAGCATCCTTTTCTTTAAAAAAAAAAAAGAAATGGGGGAAGCTCTCAGATAGTATTCTCCAGGGGTTGACGCAGTAACGGCTTTGACTGGAAGTCATCAGCACCGAGAGATTTAGCCTCCAAGTGACGGGCAGAGGAAAGACACACACACATACACACACATTCACACACACACACACACACACACACACACACTCTCACACACATACAGCAGGAGTATAGTCAGTGCACACGGAGGCATTAAAGCATATATACGCAGGGAAATTTAACACACGTCTGTGCACACATAAGATATTAGGCCTAATCGCGAATAGACAAACACACTGAGGGTCTTACAAGGCATAATCATTAGAGGCAAGCTTCTCCTCATATTTCACATGAGGATTAGTGAAAATCTGCATGGAACAAGGCAGCAGAAAGGCTCCGCTACTCACATCTCAGAGGGCAACCGTATAAACCCTAACCTACAGGGGGTGAGCAGTTATATAAGCTTAAAAAAGGAGGGTAAAAAAAAAAACTATGTAAACCCTACAAGGAGAGGATGGAGCAGAGAACACATGAGCGGGATTATAATCCCTGTTTGGGGTAGAAACAAACTGCAGCATGCATTTTTTAAACAGATTTTACGTTGGTTTTTGTTCGTGTGTGTGTGCAAATGAGTGTATCTCACACACTTTACACCATTATGTCTATTATCCTGTTGACCCAGAATGCATAAGAGATGCTAGGATCTCTAATCATTTAATAAATTGTGTCTAACATGTCTTATATGTGGCAATATACCCGGCAAAGATGTATCGTTGATGTGGGAAAAACTAATTTATGCTGACAGATGAGTTCACTTCAGATTTATTCTCATTTTAAGGAAATCAAGAAGAAAAATATAAAAATACATGAGCGTAACTAGTGATGGAGGATTAGCTGATAAATCAGTGATGGAAAGAAAATTAATCTGGAGTAATTTTGATGAAAGATTAAATCATTTATCAAACAAATACCCGTAATGTTCAGGGAATCTACCTTCTTAGAGGTGAGCATTTGTTTTCTCTGAACAAATTTCGACTTTTAGCTGAGAAAAAAGGACAATGGGAAGATTTGGCTCTGATCTTTGGGACATGATGATCATTTTTCAGTATTTTCTAAACTGATATAGTACATACAATAAATCAATAAATCTATAAATCACATATTTAAAAGATTTATTTATAATAAAATAATCAGTTGCTGCTCTAATTACAACTAAGATGCTTTGTAGAACAGTGATTTTTTGCCAGAACTACTCCTCTGCCACTGCAGATGCTAGAGTGCTAATTTTAATTTCTGATTTAATTTATTTAGTTTTTGGCTTGTTTTGACCTCAACATTAACATTTTTTACATCTTTGGCCTCGACTAAACCTCCAGCTTGGATCTCCTATTAAATGAAAGAATTTCCCTTTGATGCAGTGTCAGAAAATCTGGTGAAAACCACCAATGAAAAGCCTCTAAAACGTTCTCAGATAAACAGTTTGTTGACTGTTTTCAATAGAAGCCTTGCAAATGTCCTGGAAAAAAAAACAAATTATTGAAAAGGACAAGAAACTTAACTTATTGCAAAGTGGCTCTGAAAGAAAAAACAATTTTCAAGTTCAAGCGGATAAAATAGATTTGAAGGCATTACAACAGCATACAGTATACATTAACCTGGAGGTATATGAGAGTCTGTGTGCAGCTCTTTTGCAGTGAAAGGCAAAGCGTGAGGAGCTGAAGTTTGACCTGACAAACAGATTAAGGTAAAAAGGAAAGAGGGAAACGTGAGAAAGAAAACAAAGAGGAGACAAAGTGGTGGGTCGAGCACTTTAAAGTGGATTATTTTCTCCTCATGAGTTCCTGCAGAGGAAACACTCACGCTGTCAAGGAGCCGAATCGCTGCTGTTTCACTGACACTCTGTGACAGGGGACATGAGGGCTGTGTGTGTGTGTGTGTGTGTGTGTGTATGGGTGTGTGTGCACGAGTGTGTGCGCGCGCTACTGAAATAGGTGGTGTGTGGCAGGTGCCAATCAGGACATTCTGTAATTCCCCTCCACTCAGCCTCGCCTCTGGTCAAGCTGAGGGATTATCTCTCACCCCCTTCATTTCTCCGCTTCCCCTTTCCACCTTCTTTATTTTACACTCCCCCTCCTCCTCCTCCCTTCCTCTCCTGCCCTCCTTGCGAACGCTCACCCTATTCTTCCCTTCCCTCCTCCCCCCTCCTCTTAAAAGATGCCACACATAGCATTATGGGATCAATAAACCATTACCACGGTCATTTCAAGAGATTTGTATATTTACCGTAAACAAACAAGGTCAACCCCGAGAAGCAGTGCGGCCTCACCAACCTCTGCTGCATGTTTTGTTGTGAGGAACAGGGTCGGATTTGGTGAGAAATCTGCTTGGCTGCCTTCAGGAGGGAGAGTTATGACTTTATGGCATGAAACAGGAGAAGAAGGATGCTATTCTTCTGCTCTTCGGTGCTGCCGGAGCTAAAGACCTGTGATTTTCTTGCACTGGCACAAGGTTGAAAAACTAGAAAACGTGTTAAGTAATTGAGAAAAAGGACTCCATTTGACAGTAACAATGGAAAATAACACTGTTTACAACAATTACGACAGGGCACTGTATCTGTCAATAATTTGACAATGAACCATTGTTGTTTTAGCGGCTATGTGTAGCATCTTTAAGGACAGTCTTGCTAACACACTGTCTGCTTAGCTCGCCTTTGATCTGCTGGGGAAATAACACAGGTAAGAATATCCCCATTGTTAACCTGATGAATCCCAAGAGCTCAGCGATGCCTCAGGAATCCACAGAATCATGCCCTGCTCATCTCCTCCTGTTCACAGTTCAAAGTGATGGGCAGGCGAAGGGGAAGGGGATGGAAGTCGCCTATTCAAATGTGAGGGCCAATCAGGACTCGGAGGGAATCCTGCACCAGCGGTGGAAACTTCCAAGATCACAACTCATTGCTAACGCAGCTGCTGTTAGCAAAACGACTAAAAAACACCCACTCCTGCACCTTTTACATTTCCTTCCCCTTTCCTCATTTAGCAATCCATTCTTCTTACCTCCCTTCTGTTCTCCACCTGCTATTAAAACACTATCCTCCTCCTCCTCCACCCAGTCCTCTGACACTTCTCTGCAAATACTTTAACTGGTCCTCCCGCCCCCTTTTACTTCCTCCACATCATTTCTTCCCACTGGTGCTCGTCTGGTTCCTCTCTGTGCTTCTTTCTCTAGACACCACCAGCTACACTAATGTTTGAGCAAACTGGCAAGGCTGCCCTGCAGTCTGTTAGCATGATGTATTATTAACACGTTACAGGCTCTCAACAGGCCCGAAAGTCAAATATGTAGCAGCCCACAGGTGAGTGTGTGTTTGGTTTACTGAGTTCGACAAAGATGGAAAGCAAGACCACTTGAAACAAAAGCAATCATCCAATCATCAGTTCATTCTTTATTCAATCATTCACCAACATCCATTCCAGCAAACACATCCACCCATGATTCTCCACGCACTGCTCCATACCTTATCAGCCATGATCATGGACGAGCCTCCATGGATGCCCAGGATGGGTATGAGCGTCTGCGAGGAAATAAAATCCAAAATCTGGGCAATGGCCTCCTGGTCGGTGCCATCCCCGAACACCACGCCATGGATCTTGGTCCCGGACATCAGGTCGCACATGTGGGTGATGATGCTCTTCGGGTCCGTCTCGTTGACCAGCAGCGTGACCACGTTGACGTCGATGGGGTCCTCCTTGCTCCACAACGCCCGGATGTCCCGGTCTGAGATGTAGCGGGTGCGTCCCAGGATCACAGCAATGTTCAGGACGGGCACTTTTTCTGAGGCGCCGCCGCCGCCCCGCTGCTTCTGAGCCGCCGCTGGGTCTGCGATCAGGGTCGCCGCCACCAGGAGAGCCAGGGACAACAGCACACTATTGCTACCAGTTCTACTGCTACAGCCGCTGCTCCTTCTACTCCTCCTCTTACTCCTTTTGCTGCTGAGGGACATACTGCCAAACCACTTCATCCCCTGCATGGAGAGAAGATGAGGAAGAGCAGAACAGATGAAGACAGATCAAAAAGAGACAAGGAGATGAGAGGGAGAAGTGTGAAATGATGATGGCAGAGAGAAACAGACAGGGGAGATAAATTGTTAATGCACAGCTCTTTAAGCCCACACACTCAGGTTGGATCTTTCTTTTTCTATTCCACTTCTTCTCACTAACATTATTAAGCACATAAACCTTGCGGTGGGGAGGGAGGTGGCCTTGAGAGGAAGAGTTGCGGAGGGGTGAGAGAAAGAGAAGATGACTAACAGGTATATACTTTATCGTCACGACTGCTAGGATCAGATGATTCAGGAGCAAGCTGTGCCGTTCGGAAGAGGCAGGCAAACATTTATATAGTTTACAGCAATCCTGCAGCAAAGGAGGACAACGTGAGAGGAGGAAGCTGTGAGTGACTGCAGCAGACTGTACTGTACTTTACTGTACTGTACACCCATACACTTGTACTTTTATGACTTTATACTTCCTAAAAGAGTGACATTCTGATGGGTAATTAGGTTTTCATGTTACAGTTTTGAAGTGAACATCCTATGCAGTATGGGGTAAAGTGTTCTGCAGAGAAAAAGAGAAGAACAGAGGGAGAAAGCATAAATACTTTGTTACTGTATTTAAAGAGAGTTTTCACCTCATCTGTACTTTCTACTCCTTATATGGCAGTTTAGTTTTAACCCACTTGAGGGGAATAGAGATTATTCCTTTTTTACATAACTGTGCACCGACGTCTCCACATCAAGACCCATTTCAACCTAACAAGATGTGACAACAACGCGGAGGAAAAAAAAGGATTCGGCGTGTTATCCATCAGTACACACCATGCACAACAAATGTCACATGACTAAAATGACGTTAAAAAAAACATATATAAAGACCAACAGACAAGAAAGGGAGACTCCACCACAGAGAAAAGTGGATGTGACGTTTGTGACAGAGAAACAACTGGAGGGGACATCTATGAAACTGGCAAACATTACTGACGATGATGGAGCATAATGTTTCCTTTCGACTTCTGTTGCTGACTTTAAAAGTGTTTGCACATTAGGGTAAACTTAAGGACAACATGTTTCAGCATATTAAATCTCACAGTGCTGTTTTGTCCGTTTCTTAGCCATGTTAGGGACATGGCTCTAGGATGAGCAACAGCAGTTTTTCAGTCCGTTGGTTGATCCACGACAGACTGAAATATTGCAGTTATGTATAAGTTAAACTGACATTTAATTTTGTAAGGACATTCCTGAGGCCAAGAGGTTGAATCCAGAATCTGTTGATCCACTGACTTTTCTGACCATCATGAGGTTTACATTTGTGTTTTTCAGTAAAACGGCACAGGCATCCATCTCCTCATCAAGATAAACTGTAATCACTTTGGTGATCCCTGAAATGTTCATCTAACATCACCATCATGTAAAATTTTGTTTGCAAACTTTAGTTTATGAACAAATTCCAGTAAAACCATTCCCATCAGCCCCTCTATGTGCTTACAGCGTCTTAGCCAATGTTAGCATACTAACACTAAACTTAGATGGTGTACTTGGCAAACATGATATTTGCTGTTAGTGTTGTCATTGTGAGCATGCCATGACGGCAGCGTTCAGTCCAAAGCACCGCCGTGCCAAGTCGAGCCTCACAAAGCTGCTAGCACGCCTGAAGACTCTGGCTGTAATATTTCAAATTTGGATGATTCACAGCTTCCTAACAGGCGTCAAAAAAGATGAGTCAAACATTATGTTTTCACTACATTAAGCCCACTGTGGTGAACTTATTAGTGGATTGACAGAAAACAAAATAGCACACAAGAGTAAAAATTTACATAAAACTATAAAACTGCTGTGAGCCATCGTTTTTCCTGATATTTTTGTCTTATTGTTGTTTAAAAAAAAATCGAGACATTGAAAAACTTGGATGCTAATCCTAAATTAAATATAAATATATATGATAAATAAAAACTGTTTCAAAAGTCAGTTACATCTGCCTAATGTTTGTTTGCTTCTTCATCTGTATTCATTAAATTCTTAAACAGATGATTCCACACACATACTGATATAAAGATAAAGAGAGGAGGAGGAGAGTTTGGGGGAGTTGCGAGGAGGGGGGGTCCTCAGTTGATATAAATGTTTGTGTGTTGCAGAGTGCACATGTGTACGTGAGTGTGCGAACATGTGGATACGAGACAGTGATGAAGTCGGCGCTCAGAAGGCAACAGCTGTTCCTCCGTACCAACCGGAGCAGAGGAGCACGGTGACATCAGACACACAAATCACAGTCTACACCACCACCACCACCTCTCTCCCTAAGGAGATAACACCCACCGGACCTCCTCTGGACATGCAGTGCTCGAAAAGCGTAAAAACTTCAAGTGAGTGTGTGTGTGTGTGTGTGTAGATTATCTTTATGTGTGAGACATATGAGCAGGTGTGCTGGACAGCAGAGCGTGAGCGAAGCCACAGGGGCATGAAACATATGGTCACATGATGTGTCTGTGTGCACGGCCCACGATTTATGGATCCGCTGACAGGAGAGCGGCTCTGCGTCATTACAGGGCCTGTTGGCGCGTGATTGATTTGCAGGAGCTGTCGTTTATCAGGCAACTGCTTAAAGTCAGTCACGGGTTAAAGTACTCAGATTACGAGATCATAAGAAACTTGTCATATTTTCAAAGAATTTTAATTAACGTTAAGGACAAAACAACACTGGGAAAAACACTTCAAGACAGCCACGTAACTATGGTGTCTTCTTCTTTTAAGCAACCGGTGCAATAGAATGACTGCAGGTTTGATAGTTTCTACAGTCATTATGTAGTTATTCAAATGTCTTGAAAAATATTAAAAGATTCAAACCAAATTTGATGGAAAGTGAAGCCAAGGCACAAGTAATCAGTTACTTGTGCAGATCTGGATTCACAACCATAACTTCTATTTCTTCAAAAAGCATGATTGAACATTTTTGAGATTTTTTACAATTTTTCCAATGAACTTGTGCACTCATACATGTACATGCAAAAAGATCTTCCTTTTTTTATGGCCCTCAGCACAACTTTCAAACTAATGTTGTTCTAGCGGAAGCATCCTTTATGCCTGCACCATGTTTCCTGCAGCGACCAAAACAAGGCTACGTTTTTGGACTGTGCTGCAGTCACAGTCACAGGACTGACACACTAGAATCCAGAGTTCATGTCGTGTCTGTTAGCCAACAAAGCACTCTGATTGAGATCTTGGAAACATAGTGATTTCAGTTAAAATGTAAATAAAAATGAGAATGTGAAATACTCATGGAACAATTCATCGATTGGATTTATACTGACACACAATGTTCAATTTGAAAGTCATCCGAATCCCAAAAAAGTTGGAAACTTGGGCCCAAGCATACAAGCTTATAAATTAAATTTGCAACTATAGTAAAAACTGCAGTGGGACTGAAAATTTGGTACTTTGCTGCAGATTTACTGAAAATGTGTGATTGAAACAGTACATTTTTGAGAGGGTATGCACTATTATTGAGACATGGTAGCACTCAGCGAGGTTGCACATACCACCTACAGATCCAACTGCAGCTTCTCTTTGTCATGAACTTTCTTCTTAAAGGTGGTAAAAATACTTTTTTTGGAAAGTCATGTAATAAAATATTTTTTTTTTACTTAAAGTTTTGCAGTATTAGTCAACTCTGGAAGAGAAAACTCCGGCTGCATTGTCTATTTGTAAGTAAGATCATGTTTTTAGATTATTTTCCGTGGGATGGGATTTGTGATATGTTGTGATTCTGTAATGAAAGTGAGACTCCGGTGGAAGACTCTATCAGGAGCTGAATAATGCATGTGGGCTCACTGTGTCATCCAGTGTTATTAAAACAAGCACAGGGCTGCTTGGACCCCCCCCCCCCTTTTGCCCAACTGAGCATAAACACAGTTATAGAGCAGACCTAAGGATGAATCATTCAAATCTCAGTCCTTTTACAGCACAGAAGCCACCAAATGCCTAATGGATTCTTAGTGTCTCTGTCAAGAAGTCATCATCCGCCGTTACCCAAAAAAAAAGCTGCAGAATTACATGAAGTCTCACTCTGACAGTTCAGTCAGACGTAAGAATTTGTTTATCATAGCAGCAAACCATAGTTAGAGTTTGGCGTCCAGCCTCGAAACTCATCTCCTCCATGCAAATATGTTTGTATAAAGATTTCGGAGAGTGATGAGTAAATATCTTAGCCACTCTTTGCTGGAGCCTGCAGGTGGATGCTGGTGTGGTGTGGTGGTGGGGAGGAATTTCTGCAGTTTAAACAGATATGTCGGATTGAAAAGGTGTGTTTGGTGGGTGACTGCGGATACTGAGGCATGTCATGTGAGCACAGCAGTGCAGCTCCAGTTGTCTGCCTGAACCAGCCTGCAGGCATTGCACCATTTCATTCTATAAGACGGATATTTATTTCTCGGCGAAGTGATGGAGTGCTTTCTTTGATACATTGAGGAAAAAAAAAATCCTAATAAAAAAAGATGGGATGATATTAGATAATCCTCTATGAGGGCAATCTGAGGGGCTGAATATAACTTAGCCACAGAACAGCGGCCATGTTTATCGTTCCCCTCTCAGGTTTGCTCTCGAGCACTCGAGCAGGACAGACTCTTCACATCAAGTGGGATTAAACTCAAGCCTTCAGGTTGAGGGACTGTCATCATGAGTCCTGGCTCACTGTGCTGCTGCTCTTTTCATTTTCATTTTGATTTTATATTTTAAATTTCACTATTAATATCCCCGAATCAGCTGCACCATCAAACTGTTAAAATGCTGTCCATCAGCAGTTTCCAGGAGAGTTATGAGGCCCACACAGTTTGGAAAACCTTAGCGGAAAAGTTGAATAATAGCGTTACATAAAAGCTTCCATATATAATGTAAGCATACTGTACATGCGGTGATTTAAGGAAATGTTACTTTCATGGTGACGGGCTCTGAAACATTTAAGGACACGCTTTATGCTCCACAATGACTATTTAGAGAAAAAACACACACCTTTCACTGTAGGTAGCTGCAGTTATGGGAGCTCTAACAAACAGCCTTAATTTAATGTGTAAGGTATTTATAGTGACATTTCATTGATGACAAGATTATCTTTCAGTTCATACGGGTTGTTTGGACTTCTGGCTAGCAGAGGAGGGTCTGCAGCATCACTAGGGGATTTTTGGGGGGAAAGAGAAGAAGACTAGAAAAACAGGCAGATGAAAAAAAAGGCAATGCAGAGAGAATAAATTAATAAATTTAGAAAGCAACAGAGACACAAACAAAAAAGAAAGGAGGGGAAGAAGGGAAAGAGAGGGAGCATCCCCAGCCAAATAGGATTGGGGCAGTTTGTCGTCACATAAAGGCTACCGTTTCTTGGCACCACAACAGTAACTGATGTTTGGCAGGGACATCCATACTACTGGCTATCGTTCACACACACACACACACACACACACACACACACACACACACACACACACACACACACACACACACAAAAAACACACACACACACACAGAAACTCATTTTTCTTACCTCATGGCAGGCAAAAATCATGCATACTCTCCGTGCATGTGCAAATACATCAAAAGCCTAAAATACAAACTACTGTCATCCTTTTTCCTGTTTAGAAAATCAAAAACACACACTCACACACACACACACATACACATACACACACAAGCAGTGAAATCACTCTCTTGCACTACGGTTCCCACTGTTCCCACGCAGCTTCACTGTCACAAAGCCCTACATTTCTGGTCCACACACAAGCTTTCACATGCATCAATAATTCAGACACATTATCTTTACATGATGATTAATATGATTACATTTGCCACTGCGGTCACATTCCTTCTTCTTTCTATCGTCTTAAATGGCATTAAAATTAGATTAACATACTGAACACACTCTATGGAAATGATTTATTTACAGAGTCGGGGGCCCAGAACGGGTGATACCGTGGATGATAAGTGTATGTTTTACTATGCCACGACCCAGAGGACGCATGTGTGTATACCTACTCTTCTGCTTTGTGGAAGGCTACCCTTAATATTGCATGTTTCTTTTTTTTTTTTTGTTCCATCCAGCAATGGCTTCTCCATTACTCCACATTCATTCATCACCCATTCATCTGTACACTTGTCTGTCGAGCTTTCCCTTCATCTTTAAGATTGCTTTCATCCTTGTATTTTCCCACCACTTTCTGCCCCGCTGCATTGACTCAGGCGAGATATTTTACATTACAAACCCCATACTCCTCCATGTTCTCTCTAAATCTCTCGCAGAGGTTTTTTTTTCAGGCCTCGAGGCACGTTGTGTAAATTCAGTCTCTCAGTCATAACTTCTCATCTGCAATCTATTCATTTTATTTCTATCCCCTCCAATTTCTTCATATTTATTCCCTTTTTTTTCAGCTAATGCTGACAATCCAAAAGTTATCAAAATTGCAACAGAATTTTCAAAACCTAATCAAAGAACATGTCTGAATGTACTAAAGATGGTTCAACATCTTCAAAAAGTGGATGGAAGCTAACTTGGGCCGTCACAATATCTGACTTCCAATACATGGTTATTGTGGTATTCAACGTAACAATATTACCGTGATATATCTGCAGGAAACATGAACTAAAGACCGCTATCAGTCAAGTTTTTCTCTAAACTTTGTTTATTGTGTGTTTTGTTCCTTTTTGGTTCATTGGTACACTCAAAATGCAAGTGCAAGGACAGAAAGAGAGTCTGTAGCCAAAAGTGTACAGAAGTGAACAAAAAGAACATTTAAACTTCAAGGTTTTTTTTTCCATTAATGGCAGGTGGAAACCAGCGTGAAGGTACATTAGCACCCCCAACCTTTACAAAGCAAGAACATAAAGAAACAATGATTTAAGAGGCACTAAATTATTTCAACGACTATAAGTGTATATTTGTTTTTATTTTCCACTGGTTTTCAACATGAAGCTGCTGTAAGTTGTGTGCACTGAGGAGAAGGGAAAACATTTGATGCCAGTAAAGATGAAGCGACTTTGGCAGCAGCAATAAGCAGCTCCGCTTCATGGCCAAAAGTATGTGGTCACGTACTTTTGTATTGACTTATCAGGAGCTAGTTTAAGGCTTTGCTTCTTGGTTCCAGTGAAGGTGCACAAAGAGCTTGTGGTCTAATTCAAACCAGGGAAGTTGAAATCCATGGACCTTACCCATAATCCACAGGAGCACAGCCCTTTTCTCCAACCTTGAGCATTTTCAAAAGGTTCAGACCTCTTTCTCTCTCTGGTTTTGGTTCATCAGTCTCTTCCTGTCTCACTGCTTCAATTCTGCCCGGATATAAAAAGGACTTACTTTAAAATAACTTAGCTTTGTTTCTTCATTTATTCATACGTCCCAAAACATTTCCTTTCTCTACCGTCGCTCTCCCTCTCCTTAGTTTCATTCCACAGATTCTGTATCCTTCCATCCATTTCTATTTCAAGAGTTTCAATCTAAAATGAGATTCTGCCGTTTGAAGAAAACCGACACCAAGAGGAAGAAGTTGTATGAATGCAAATGTGCTGCTGAAGTTGGGAACTGTCTACAGGCCTCTGCATGCAAAGTGAGAACAATGTTTAGAGAGATTTTTTTAGTTGCTGTAGTTTTTTCCTGTTTTCTCATGCTTTCTTCCATTTTTTTAATTTTCAAAACTGAGGTTACTGAAGGATTTTGCATGACCTGGTCTCTGCGCCAGAGATTCATTGGTCTGTTTGGGGAAAATCCTCTGTTACACAGAAAGTGATGCAGTTTACGTTTCTTGCATTTCTTTCGGTCTGATCGCATTTTAAAAAAAAACAAAAAACAGAGATTTAAAATATAATGAGCAGTGGTAGAAAATCTGAGCTGAGGGGATGGGGAAAAAGTGCACCATCTACAGAAACTGAGGCACATCAACAGAAGATCGGCCTCAAGAAGTCCCGAGAATGACGTCAAAGTAGCACTGTCACACTGTGTGACTGACAGTTTCTGAGACGGACAGTTTTGAGGTTTAGTCCCAGTTATTTTTGGCAGAATTTAAGAGTCTGCACAGCGAAATCTGTTCACTGCGGAGCCTGTAAAAGAATTGTATTTGGTGATTCTGGAGGAGGTTTCCAAAAGGTTGTTACAATGAGCATCCATCAAGTATGCCATCAAAATGAACCATGGGAGGTAAGTTGCAACCTCTACTGCTTTAATTTGGGGCATTTTCATTTAGGACTTCCTCAAAACTTTGCAGGACTTCGCTCTGCAGTGACCCACTAACTGTTCCCAGTCTCTTCTGACATTTTTTCTCCTTTGTCAGCTCATTCGTCTATTCAGTTTCTCCCAGCCATCCCCTCATTCCCTCCCTTCCCTCTCTCTCTCTCTCTCTCTCTCTCTTTCCCCAGCCATCTGCTCTGTGTGCCCTGACGTGTGCATGAGCACCCATGAGAAGCCCAGTGGAAGTAATCGTCTGTTACCACTCAGGCTTCAACATGTTGTCTGCCCACTGCACATACCTCTTTAGCTCCCTACAAACCCACTGTGTGTGTGTGTGTGTGTGTGTGTGTGTGTGTGAGAGAGAGGCCGACAAAGAAAGACCACTACTATTCTCTTATATAATGTGTGTCAAGTCTCTCTCTCTCTCTCTCTCTCTCTCTCTCTCTCTCTCTGTGCACCTGATGCCCAACACACACACACACACACCTTTGCCTCCCTGCTGCATCGGAAGATGTGAGTCAATGCTTCAGTGTGTCTCTTTGCTCGTTTCTTTTCAGTTCTTTTAATGCAAATTGCATCAGTCAGTTTGGGCTTCATTAGAATGCGAGAGGCCCATGTTACACCCTTCTCTCTCTTTCTGAATTTCAATTTGCTTTATTGGCATGACATGCAAATAAGTTGCCAAAGTGCATTAATTAAAACTGTATTTAAAGAAAAAAAAAGAAATGGTTGTTACTGAATAATACAAACAGATTATATGCTTTCATTGTGTGCGGTTAGAATGAGGATGGCAGCTTATTTCTTATCTGTCTGTGCTGCTCTGTGGC
Organism: Acanthurus lineatus; assembly: GCA_029814665.1. Classification (NCBI taxonomy): domain Eukaryota; kingdom Metazoa; phylum Chordata; class Actinopteri; order Acanthuriformes; family Acanthuridae; genus Acanthurus; species Acanthurus lineatus. The sequence goes on along the minus strand of JAPZDV010000009.1, from coordinate 14,854,767 downwards.
CTCTAGTCCTGCAGCATTTTTAATGTTTCCCAGCAGGAATAGAAATCTTTCCGCTGAAGACACCTCTGGAGGTAAGAGTCAGAGGTGATTTAAGTTTTTTTTTTTTTTAACCATGAACAATGCTGATAATTTGAAGCACATTGGTGCTGTTTTGCAGTAGCAATCTGCTTATTGCTTTGATAGGCCACTTGATTTTTACCCCTTTGCAATTTCTTCAGAAGTGTCATCTGACTGACTGACTGGACTTTAGAGCTGAGTTTTGACAGTATTTTCTTCATCTATTTAAAAACTAAGGATAAATTAAAAATCAATCACACTCATTTCTCTCATCCTTCTCTTTTGCCTGCGCTACTGGCAGTAATGGATGCAGCAGTACTCAAAAGCTACACTCTGTGCAACACTCACAAACACACACACACATACACACACACACTCATGCTAAATGGTAAAAGCAAGAAAACCACAAAGCAGAATGATTATAATTTACAGTAGGTCCTCAATCTGCATGTGGGGAGGTATTGGGTTAATGCATTATTTCCTTTTGCTGTCATAAAAATATGGATTGCCCCTCCATGGGCTGCAGCTGGCGCCTTTACATAGGAGGGGAGAGAGAGAGAGAGAGAGAGAGAGAGAGAGAGAGAGAGAGAGAGAGAGAGAGAGAGAGAGCGATACTCTGTGATAGGAGAACTGCGCTTCAACAACGTGACTGAATCCCGAGAACAGGAGAGGGGGTAAGGGGGAGTGAGGGGAGATGTAAATTCACTTGGATCCCCCCATTAAGTTCAATGGAAGCATCACAATGCAAGTGCGACCCCTACCGGTACAACATGCGCCGCCTGTTTCCTCCTCCCGTGCCCGAGACGCTCCTTACATATAGTGAAGATCTTTTTTTAGGGCAAAGCCCGTGTTCACTGCCTGTCACGTGCGTGAAAGGGGGGCACAGATGCAAGGATATGGCCATAAATATCTTCATATAACTAACAAAATAAGCGGTGTTTTCTTAGACATCTTCTTCATTTTACACTGGTTGTTCGTCCTGGTATGGGATAGAGAGGAGCTAGAAGTTGTGCCAACCAGTGGCGCGGCCAAAAACCCCGCAATGTGTTATCCAACCTCTGGATAAAATCAACACAAAGCACACCTGTCTTCTGGGCCTGTTTCTTGTGATGTGAGCTCTGCGATAAACTCGTCGTTTTTTGGCTAAACCGGCTTACGATAATTTGGGTGCTTGTGCCCAACCACCAAACGAGAGGCACGTTTTGGGGATTTTCACCTGCATAGTCACTTTATATGTTTATCTTCCTGCAATTCATGCCAAATGAGTGAATGTGCTTGTCTTTTATTTTTGGTCGGCAGAGAGATTTTGTATACAGATGCGCTTTGAAGGCAGCCTGCGCTCCGCTCACTGCGCCAGCGTTATGAATTATGAGGAAATTGTGACTACTTGACGGGAGAGCAAAGAGAATATATTCTCTATTAGGTTAGGTTATGTTTGTTTGTTTCTGTCTGATTGCATTTTGTCTTTTTTTCCGCATCGTTTAAATCCCAGTTGTTCGTGTTTTAGGGACAGCTGTGCTCTCGGCAGTGTGGGTGCCGCACTTTGGATGAGGGACGCCTGTGGGTAAAACCCGCACGCCGCCCGCTGATCGAGAGACGGTGCACGATCACAACAACCTAAATTAACAGATTTGAAAATTACAATAATAGACACGCAAAGTACTTACCGCATCTCCCTTCCACAGAGATCCAAAACAGTGGTGTGAGATGACATTGCAACAGTCCCCTCTCTCCGCTGAGAAACCATGCAGCCTCGGACGGTGATCACATTCACAAACACTGCACAACAGGGGAAACCGGTTGAAAAAAAAATCACAGAATCTCTGGCGATGAATTATTCCCACCGTGTCCAAAAAAAACCTTGAATGAAATCCCCCGGTTTTTTTGCACTTCAGGAGCGCGCAGCTGCGAATAAAATCACTGTTGTTGTAATCCAATCTTCATTGTGTGTGCGCCTACCGCTGCTTCTCCACTGCAATCTCTGCTGGCCCCGCGCATTGTGGGGGCTCAAACCTGCCTCTGTGTGTGTGATGAGAGCTCCCGCTATCCCGTTATTCCCGTCCCGGGCAAGGAGAGGAAGAGGCAGGTGAGCAGCCGCCGGACGCACACGTAGACGCACAAGCACATTGACTACTACAGTAGAGGCTCCGGCAGCCTGCAAAGCGTGCATGGGACCCGCTCGCAACGTCTCTCTCTCTCTCTCTCTACCCCCCCTCTCTCTCTCTACCCCCTCTCTTTCCCTTGCTCTCTCACGTCGTGCACGTGTCTGTGCGTGAGAGAGCGCTGAATGTGCACGCGTGCGTGTGATTTCGCGTTTTGTCAATGTGTATGCCCGCGCGCTTCTGCAGAGGCAGGGGCAGCTGGATGGACGGACTGACGGTCTGTCGCGCTCCCTCTCTCTCTCTCTCTCTCTCTCTCTCTCTCTGCGCTAAAGCTCCTTCAGGAAGTAGCTCAGAAGAAACAGAGTTGAGTTAAAATTTCAAATGATTCAAACAGCATTTTTTTTTCTCCAACCTCGAATATTTCACCACCTCCATTCTTCATGGTTTGTCAAGAATAACCCTCTCTGCGCCAACGACTTTCCTCCCCTCCGTCCATGTCTTTTGGGATTTTTATAGTCAATCCATCCGGAAAACTTGAGCCTAGCAGAGCAGATGAGGGGATTGGCCCATAAAAATACACACCAATATACATTATTAATAAGAAACACCTGATTTAAATCGATTGTTCCACCCTAATGAAGCACTGAGCTAAAAAAAAGTGGAAACACTCATGGGCACTGAATTAACTTGAGGATGTAAAGACTGCAGACTAATTAGTACACGTACAAGGCAAAGCAGCCCGACAATGTGTGTTCAGCTAATTGAAATTAATTGAGACCGCTGGAAACAAATGCATCACCTGTTTCACTGGACCGGAAAATGTATTGAAATGAAGGCAAAGTTGTAGCCTACCTGCGAATTTCCGCAGAAGTTTTCAACGTTGATGCCTGTCAGAGTTTCCCTTTTCTTCTTTTTTTATCTGACTGGAGTTTTCGCCCATAGGTCAAGTGTTTGGTTAATGAGGTGCAGGTGAGGTAGTGAGTTAACTTTTACTGCTTCCGACGTGGAAACAGGAAGCACAAACATTTCGTTCCCGCTACGCGAAAATGCTCCGTAAATACGCTTACTTACTTCTAACTCCCGTCATCCTGCATCACCACTGTCAGATCACAGAGGTCTGAATAAACCTGATATTTCAAATCAGACGCGGCCTGCAGTGTGAGTTAAGAGGCCTTGCAGATTAAATGGGCCTGCACTGTGAGCCATAGTTGGCAGACTCCAGACACAAATTTTCTCATTTTTCTGTCTTCTAAACCAAATCCCAACAACAACAAAAAATCTGTTTCCTGTCCACTGCTACTAATACGACCAATATGCATCTTTTATGTGACCATGTGACCTTTACAGATGGAAGTAAAAGCATTTAAACTCACCCAGAGGCTGAGACATGACTCTGTTGCATGTCTGGAAACACAGTCTGGGATATTGTGAGTGATGTCAGGCTACTTAATTAATTTTCTCATACCTTACAAAGTCTGGTAGTCAACCCTTCTCATGGGTTCGGTACCCAAAAAATAATAAACTGACCTAAATATGTAAAATTGGGGTTCCCATGTAAGGTAAGGGAGTGAATATGTCAAATGAAACAAGGAGCTTGTGGCCCATCTGTAGGTGGAAAATACCATGAAAATATCAGGCCAGATGTCTGTCTGTCTGTCTATCTATCTATCTATCTATCTATCTATCTATCTATCTATCTATCTATCTGTCTGTCTGTCTGTCTGTCTGTCTGTCTGTCTGTCTGTCTGTCTGCGACATCCTAGCATCACAGCAATAGTGTATCTCTGCCTTTCCATGACTTTGAAGCTGTCATGTGAATTTCCACATCTCTCTGCTGTACTATCTCTCTTTCCCTCTCTCTCCCTCTCTGATGAGAGGAGCACTAAGGAGAGAGGCTGTCAGAGGGAGACAGGGAGGAGATGAGAGAGAGAGAGAGAGAGAGAGAGAGAGAGAAAGGGAGAGGAGGGAGTGTAACACGCAGTAATACAGGCTTCACAAATGGATATATAGTCACAATTCACACCTGAATGAGCAAACGACCATCAAACGACTGGAGAGTCTCAAAGAAGGCAGAGTGTGTGTGTGTGTGTGTGTGCCTCTGTGTGTGTCTGTGTGTGGCTACTGGTCACCGACTCCCTCTCAGTGTGTGGATGCTCTAGAAAGCCGTGCTATTCGCGTCTGCAGCTTAAAAAAAAAAAAGAGGCTACTCTAGGATTCGTTGTGGAGCAGAGATTTGCTGCGCAGCCACACTTGTATCGGAGCAGAGAAAACAAGCAAGTTTCAATCAGCCAGCAACCCTTACACTGCGCAAGAAGACGCTCGTGTTCCCACAAGGATGGACTACATGCACCAACAAATACCAAAGCAAACCTGCAAGTAGCAAGGATGTGATAAAAAATGTCACAGAATGCCATTGTGACATTACAAATGTCATAAGACAGAGTCAGGTTCCTCATTATTGAGTATCACAAACACATTATAGTGTCTCCCTACTGCAATATTACTGTGATACCATCAGAGATGATATAACAGTGAGGTGCCATAATGTCATATTTGAATATTAAGCAGTTTAGAGCATATGTATATAGAAATTTGTGATTAATTTAGGTTCTGTCAAATACTGCAAAGAACAGTGGGAATGTTGCAGGATTTAAATTCTGCTATAAGTACAGACACGTTCAAATGCAAATTAAACAGTGAAGTAGCCTCCTAGTACAGAAAATCTACTAAAGTACCATAAAGTCACTAAAACTCTAAAGCTAAAGGCAACACAGACATATTCCACCACCCACAGGAATACAAAAACATTCTCATGACTTGACTTATTATAATAAAGTCTCCTATGCAGTATCTTTGTAGCCAAACATCCCAGTGGGCTGCAGTCAGACAATCTACAATATCCTCTTTCAGTATTGATTTGACACATAAATTGAGATGATGGAGCCTACATTTGACCAGTGACCCGATTGTTGTGTCAGTAAACTGGGGGGGGGTTATAGAATGTACGCTCTCTGAGTCGTTTAAGGGCCACACAGATGTCTGATTGTCTTTAATGTGTGTTTATTTTACAGTGAGTTGAGTCAGTGCTGCCGTTTCAATTGGTTTATTTTACAGTAATGTGTTTTCTGTTTTCTTTAATGCCGTGCTTAAAAGTTTTTATTTACTCTTTTAGCACATTTAGGGAGCTTTATCTCCTGTCAAGATAATGTTAATGGTATTTCTGCATCATGAGATAAGAGCTAGAGTGACAGATAGTAAGCGAAGTGGCAAAGCTGTGAGTCAGATTTTATCTCTGACGACAGCAGCAGATGTAACAGAGAACAGAAGGTTAGGTAAAATGTGGGAAACAGAATATTTTTTAAAAAATCAGATGGTTTGATAGAAACATGCATCACCGTCAGTGTACCACAACTTTTTTTTTCTTTTCCTTTTTTGTTTTTTTGCTCTAATTTTTTGAAGTTGCTCCTCCTCAAACATCAGCATGTCTGGTGATTGTACCTGACGTGAAGGTGCTTTCTCCCTCTGACTGAGTCACGCTGCTGCAGAACGTTCCTGTGCAAATCAGCGATCATGGTCCACTGAAGCCAGAAGGACAATGTCATGTGGATCCCCAATGCCCTCATATTGGACACTTTCCAGAGGGTTTGGCTGCGCAATTACATGAATATCACAGACAGGACGAGGGGCATGGCAGGTCTTTACCGGGGTTTGACTGAATGCCAGCAAAGCTAATAAAGCTCTCATAATTCATGCAGCAGGTCCTTTAGGATTGCAGAGGAAATTTCAAAAACTTTGCTAAAAATTAAAATAGAGGATTGGCAACGACCCCATAAAAAAATAATTCACGCTGTGTCTAAATAATTAACTATTTTAAAAAACATGAACCTAGCTCAAGTGTTATCGTTCCCTTCCTGCAAACTTTTTCCAGTGTCAGAAATGAGGCTGTGCAAAACTTCATGAAGCTGACGCACCGTTCACACCCACTTCACACTGTGACTGGCCAGCTGTGAGGTAAGAAAGGCAGCCAGGGTTTGAACTTCTCTTTCAAGGTCTCTTTTGTCATTCTTCACACAACTATTTCTGTAAATTCAGGTGTGACCAACCAAGTGTAGCACTATGAGGGCCTTTCAGGAAAAACTATCTCAATATATGCACTCTGTGATCCCCATATTTAAACAATATCTTATCTCTTCTTTTTCTACAGCCCTTCTCACACAGCCTATTAGAGGCAGGGGTTATTGTGCCATTATTGCACCCAACCATTCTGGATAAAAGTTAGCTAGCTGCAGTTAGCAGTTGATTCAAAGAGGAAGAACAGCAAACAAAAATGTCAAGTTGTGGGAGCTTTTAACCCCTTCAAACAGGGGGGTGACATAAACCACCATATAACAGTAGTGTACATAATACATAACACTATACATGTCACACCTGTCATGTGGCTTTACATTCTGAAATGTCATTATTCTACTTAAAAATCACACACTGGGATGACATTGTGTCAGCACTGTTTGTATCTGTGTGAAAAGCCTGTCTGATGGTCATTTTCCCCCATGATTTCTCCCACATGGCAGCTATTAACACCTCAGCCTCCTGCTATTGTCAGGTAACTTTACATACAAACTGGGTTTTTTTCCTAATATAACTTGGCCGCTACCAAGTAGGCCTCTATCTAATAGGGTGGAGTTTTGCAGTGCTGGATGTAGCTAACTTGTCAGACACAAGCTCAGATAATTCATACACTGAGGTTCAGCATTCATTCAAGCATAGGATGTCATTAAACTACAAACTCATGCTGTCCTCCTTATGTTACACATTGGAGGAGACATTTTTTAGCCTCACAGTGACAACATGAGCTCTACTCTTGTCCTTTGCCTGAAGTCCATGTAAACTCTCAGAGCTGTCTGTCTCTCAGTGTGTTTTATTTGGGCCGTTCCCGGCTGAGTTATTGGGGCTGACCTGTAAATTTGTCGCCTTCAGTGAAGCAGTCGGGTGTGCTGTCCTAATTCAGGATGCATTCAGTGACAGGGGGCTTTCATGCACTGAATCTGTTCTATTTCTGGTGTTAATCAAGAACCATCACTGTGGAAGATTCATGTGATGAAAAACATCCTCCTCTGACTCCAGCTGTTAGTGGACAAAGCTGGACGATGGGTGGCAGCAAGTGGGTGCTGAAGGTGTCTGCATGTGTTTGTGTGTGTGTCTGTGTGATGGCTTGGGGATACCAGTGGTGGCAGACATGCTAGGCTGCCATATGTGTGTGTGTGTGTGTGTGTGTGTGTGTGTTGGTGTGTGTGTGTGTGTGTTAGAGAGAGAGAGAGAGAGACATGCTGGGGGAGGGAGAAGAGGGGTGCTACCAGGTCACCAAACAGCTGTCTGGGAGACAGAATAGCCGCAAGGGGTGTGCAACACACACACACACATGAAGGAAGGGAGAGGGGGCAACTCAACCACAAATATAAGACAGACAGACAGACAGACAGTGAAACAGATGTTACAGTATCTATCCCTGTCAAACACACACTCACACACACCACTGCATTGTAACATATGGAGATCAATTAGCTTCCCTTTTATGTCCTGATCTTTTTTATTACTAGAATAATTCAGCACTTCCTGCGGTTTTCCAGTCGCAGTAATCCGATAATAAAAATCAATTCCTCATTTCTTTCTGTCTCTCTTACACACAGACATTCACACTCTCACACACAAACACAGAAAGAGAGAAAGAAATGTGGAAAAAGATACATAATGTGCAGGAAAAAAAATAATGCATCACAATGCCAGAGCTATTCTTCTTCTAATAGCACCTGAAAGCTTAAAATGATTGATAACACGCAGAAAAAATGAATTAAAGAATAAAGACTCTTGGTTGTCAAAACTCCACTTTTCAAAATATAAAATTAACTTAATGTCCCCTTAAATTGATAGACGATAGTTCGGAAATGAACCCCTGAAATGGACTTTAGAAACTAATCAGGTTCAGCTCCTCATTAGGAATCTCATTGCAATGGACTCATTGAAGTGAAACTGCTGTTCTTATTCTTCTTTTTTGGTGTTGCATTCAGTGGTACAAGATGTCAGGTATTCAGCATCCACCCACAATCTTCTCTCTCTCTCTCTCTCTCTCTCTCTCTGCACATTTCCAGACTAAGCACCTATAAGCCTCATTAGCCACCAATGGAAATAATATGATGAGATCAGAAATTATTCTGCTTCCCTAAGCAGCATGACTTCCTCCTTGATTGTTACTGCGCCACTGGTTGCATCACGAAATACCACAAGTCTCGACCTTTTTCCTGCATGGAGGCGAAGTTTATTCTATAAATTCTGAACATGGAGCCTCTCCATTGAACGCTATAAGACTTGTGGTCCTCTTATCTTGTTTTTAATTGTTTAATGTTCTTTGTTAATCAGTTGGAGTTGAATGTTTGGTTATATAATTAATGCAGGTCATGTGGTCCTTGACATTTAACCACAAAAATCAGCTGTTTTTTTTTTCCCCCACCTGACTCTGTTGAATATTGTCACCTCAAGAATCACCCATTTGCCCGCCTCCTCGCCTCAGCACCCACCGTCACAGGGAAGAGGTGGCTCAGAGTCGGAGCTTTAGGAAATTCACCGTCAAGTCAAGGAAGGTGCAGGTGCTGATCTAGAGTGCCAGCAGCTCGGAGCGAAAAGCCATGGAGGCACAACTAGCAAAATTAGTCATCTCACTGGTACAAAAAGAAGATGACACTTCACCCTCTGACACAGCAGCCACAACAGATATGAGTTATCCTCCACCCCAGAGGATACAGACAGCTACACTCACTGAGGCTCATGACCAGCCAGCAACCATCCGACTTCTGAGTCCACTTCCTCCCAAAACCACTACGACCAAACTGCAGCACCTCGTCCAAATAAAGTGACATCATGCTTTGTAAAGTATGGTCTCAACATATAGCTGATTGTTGATATCCTCAATATGTTTCCTTCAGCAGAGCTCCCTCTGCTGGATCCCCAGAAAACTGTTTCCGCCTCATGTCAACAGACACACATTTTACAGCACACTAATGTGGTTAAATCTCAGATTATTTTGTTTAATGTGATTCAACAGACGACCTACATAAAATATGCTCATAATGTGCTGGGGAGTAACCTAATTAGTTAATTAAATTACAAAATAAATGGAAATGTACACTGTCTTATTTACTGTAAAGAAATATGTTAATACATTAGAGTAACTGATTAAAATGTGGTTGATTAAAAAGGATTACATCCTGCTGTACTTAAAGCTTAGTCTAGAATATAACATTCATTCTGTTGCTTTGCATGTTATGTTGTGCAGGAATGTCTTCTCTTGACAAAGTTCAGGACAACACAGGTCAGCAAAGCACCTGGAGAAGATTTAAGCCTTTAGATTTTGCTGTTTTTGATTGGTTGTTTTTTAGCTGTTTTTATTTAAGGTGCCTCTCTTCTGCCTATCACATAAACTCAACCTGCTTTAAGTAACCGGGGTCAACCATGTCTGCAACCAACCAACCACATCAAGGCAGGGGGCCTTGTCACCTGACAGAAAGGTGCTGAACATTCAACTAATTCTTCTTGCTAAATTTAGAAAAAAGCTGTTATATGAGTGTAAAGCTTATTCATCAGCACTGACAATGTGGCCAACATCAAAAGTGTCAATGTTAAACCTGAGGAGACATCTACACAGTGTGTAGCTGCAATCAGTCATATAAAGAAAAAAGCAGTTTAAAATGTTTGTAAGAAAAATAAGGAGTACTTAAACAGATGACATCAGTTAGTTTGCTTTGATAAAGTAATTAAAATAGTTAGATTGCTTTTTTTTCATTTTTAACTGAGGGAACTAGTAATCTGTAACATGTTACATTTCATATGTTAACTTCACAGTTCTGTCAGTGAAGTAAGAAAATGTAGATTAGAAGAAGGCGAATGAACTTCTCAACTAATAACTAACTAATTTGAAATCCTTTAAAATTGCAGTCTACAGTTTGGTCACGTACCTTATGTCTCTATTTTTCTTGCCAGTGTAACCAGTGTTTACACTGACTGCATACATGCCTCGAGATCTAATGAATATATGTTTTCAGTGCTGTCTGTTTGATGTCTGTCTAAAAAATATTTACATAATAGTTTCACGTTTCCTCTGTGTTTTTTTATGAGACTGCATGTGTATTTTAACATATTTTTTGTGAATAAAACGACACAAACAAACACAAAAAGAAAGAAATTAATACTCATTAGTAAGACAGACTATGTTTGTAGTCCTTCTCACAGCTTTGTGTTGATGCGAACTGCATACTAAACATCCACATGAATGAAAAAAAGGCAGACAGCATAGAGTAATCATAATCATAATGAAATAACTGCAATGACCGAAGCCCTGATTTCCTGAGGGAGCCTTAAGCCAAGCGTCTCTCTGAGAAGGTAAGTGGCCACACAGCTGTTTCTCTTCTTCTGTGAGAGACATCCTGGAACTGATCACTTGGGGCTGAGCGCGGCCGTTCTGCAATAAGGGTTCACCTTGATTAATGTCCCCCGTGACATATTTTAACTTGTTGTTTCACTATAATTGAGTTTCAGCTTTAGGTGGAGGCAAAACAAGGTTTCTGGTTAGTTTTGTCTCAGAGGACTGCTTTGGAAGAGCGTCTCTGTCTCAAGCCTCGGGACCTAACATGTCTGTTACCCTGCAGTGAAAAACTATTTATCACATCTACTGATTCAGAGTCTTTTTCTCAAAGAATCAGAAATCCTAAAAATGTAATTAAGTGATACAAATTCAGTTCTAATGAAGTACTGATGGTGCTTAGGACTCAAAATGCTTCTTAGTATTGAAAAAATCATTGCATGTA
>JAPZDV010000009.1:14771635-14836712 GCA_029814665.1 Acanthurus lineatus | reverse complement strand
AATCCTGATTAGATGTAATCTGTAACTACCCAACCATGTGTTTAGATTTAAAATTAATTTAAAATACCTGATGCATCCTATGTGTGTTGTCTTAAGTCAGAGGTTCTCAAACTGAAACTGCTCAACTGAAATAAAGGCGAAAACTATGGAGAGAAACTAAGTAGAGTTGGTGATGCAGTTGTGCTGACTTTGATTTCACAGAAATCCAACATGAATTAAAACATTTAAGCCTGTTTTTATTAGTTGCATCTCCTGTATTGTTATCAGTAAAAAACTGCAGGATGTCGAGGGACTCCTGCATGACAGAGGAAGTCTGAGAACCACTGTCTTAATCTGATCTAATATGATGGTTTGAAAAACAATGTGGATGAGCAATAAATGGATTATTGAGTCCTCAGCAGAGATGCATGTCACTCTCCTGCTTACAGTAACACCATGAGCGGATGGGCCTGAGCTTTTAGAGAAATCTACACTAGCTAACACTGCTCCCAGCCACACCCAGGCCACAGCGGCCACACACAGGGGGCGAGTACCTAACGTAGCATGAACACTAGAAATAGAAATACTCTCAATCATCATATAAAAATGGGTTTATATCTTATATATATATATATTTATATTTGTATGTATATTTATAGTAGTTCTACAGTATGTACGAACACAAAAATGCGATTGTTTTATGTAATGTGGATGTTACTATATTTTTCACAAGTATATATTATTATTGCACTCTGGCTACACATATTTAGTAAGTTAGTTAGTTTGGTTGTCTTTAGATGTACAGAACACTAAGTGGCATCAAAGCTGATCCAGCTTGAAAACAGCTGGAGAAGTGGGGCTCAGTGACGGCAGGGTTTTAATGAGGATAATACTGGACTTCTGTCATTTGGTATATTTTCACATGGTCAGCAGCCAAAAGAGCTATTTAGCTGCTTTCAAGTGGTTGCTTTCAATTTATCTGGACAAATAAATATATTGAGGTAAAGTAGTTTTTCTGTGTTGCATAAAGGTTACAGTATTTTTACTGACTAAAAGGGCAAAACCCACATAATAGCCACAATTAGCTTAAGATTTTCGGAGAGCTAGCCCACAAGTTTAGCCAGTAGTCTCAACAGGTTTTACACTAAACCATAAATTTTACTCTCTGTGGGGAAAAAAAGGCCTTAAACTGAATTTGGCTTGCATCACTGAGCCCACTTCTTAAGTCTGTTATATAGACATCAAATACATAGAAATCTGAGACAAAGCTACAGAAACATATCACACCCCTGTTCTTGTCTTCCTCTTTTTCAAAATAAAAAAATAAAATCCCACTCTTCAAACTCAGCTAGCCTGTTGAGAGGAGGAGGACTGATGTCCTTCATCGCTCTCTCCGTTTTTGAAAAGAAACATACATTCACAAAAGGACAACAGAGGAAAAAAAACAAGCAACTTGAAATTCAAATTTGTGTGCAAAAAACATTTTAGATCTCTATAAAAATATGTGCATATGGATAGAGCTATTTTTAATCTCACCAAATACAGCAATTTCATTTATTTACACTGCACAGATACACAGATAAACATACACTACAGCTCTGTCCTGCTCCCCCTCTCTGTCGTCGCAAGCGTTAAGAATAACATGGCCGACTTCCATGACAACAGATTTGACGAGACTCGCACGGAGGGAAAAAAAAAACGCAGACACGCTCACTCACACGCACACACTTCTGCTCCGATCAATGTGATCGAGGAGCAGAGGAGGGGCGAGCAGAACTTCTGTAGAAAACCTGAAGTTGCATATCCCACAATTCCCCCCCCACGCTAGCAATTTCACAAACCAAAGTCCCGGTAAAGGTCAGAGGTTATCAGCCAGACGCTGCTTCCTGATTGGCTTGCGTGTGTGGGGGACAGTGTGTCAAAAAAAAAACTTTGGCTACGGAGTTAGGTGGCTTTAGTCCTGGTGTGTTGTAAGTCCCAAAACACACAATGTACAGTGGGTGCTGTTTGCCTGGTACAGCCTCAGTGGATCTGCTGTCCTTCAATCCGGGTTAAAGGAAAAAGGATCCATTGTCAGTACCTGGAGGATGGGACTGTACCAGCGTCTCTCTGGAAAGATTCATCAATATGTCTTTTCAATTTTCATCTTTAATAAAAAATCCCTCTTCCAGTAAACTTCTTCGTCTCATTCTCAACGCTGCGTCAATCTCCACTGAGGTCGGCCGAGGCCCCTCCTCTCCAACTTTTGGAGATTTTGGAACGATTCATTTACTTCCTGAAGGCAAAGCTTCATGCTCATTGGGCGGTCCTCCGATTCTTTGCACTGAACCCCGCGCCGCTTCCCAGTCTGTTATCGAAAGGGGAAGAGCAGGTGGCTGTGTCAGCGTCTGAAAGGCCGGCTGACAGGCCGCTCATGTATCTTGACTGTGGTTGGTCGAAGGTGAACTGGGGGAGGGCGATGTAGTCCCCCGTGTGAGGGGAGTGCCTCGCAGAGGGGGAGAGGGACTGTGTCTGTGAGAAAGGCATTGTGTTTGGAAGAAGAGGTGCTTGAGGCTGGATGAAGATGTTGGGACTGATGGGGATGTGTGGGTGTGTGGGTGTGGATGCATGCGGTGGGGTGTATGTTGGTGTGTGTGTCGGGGTGGATCCTCGAGATGGAGTTAGCCTGTGTGTTGGTGAGTGTGCTTGCAGCGGTACGTGGTTGGGTGTGAGTGTACCGTGCATTGGGGAGTGCATCTGAGCATGCGGCTGTGAATCCGCCGTGGCGTCCTGCGTGTTTGACTGTGTGTGCAGGGTCAAGTCATAGGACGGCGTCCTGCGTCTCAGCATCGTGCTGCAGTCAGCCAGTTCGAGAGGTGAGGCGACCCGCTCTGAGGGCGGGTGGATGGATATACAAGGAGGACTCATCTTCTTCTTTCTGTGGCCTCCCCCGACTGACTGCACCCTCACAGGAAACGCCTGACCACTTTTTTCCGAGCGGTGGGCCTCGCGTGTGAGGTGTTGGTCATCACTGGTGATGACCGCCTGCGGGAGGCACACCTCAATGGAGTGTCGCCGCTGGTCGTCAGAATAACCAGCAGACAGTGATGACGGCTTGTCCACAAAGGCCTGGTTGTCAGCACTTAAACCCTTCCTGAAGTCACGGTCCTTCAGTCCCGCCCCCAGCAGACTGAGTACACTCCTCGACGAGGAGGGCGGAAGCGGTGGGAGAAGAGGGGAGGAGGTGGAGTCGGAGTCGTGGGAGTACGGACTGGTGTACGGGGACAGGGAGTGGCTGCGGCCAGCCTTCCCTCTGCTCTCCTCCCTTCCCCCCTCCTCCTCGTCTCCCCGCCTGTGATGGGCTGAGCTGGTGATGTGATACACCTCCTCGTCCGCAGGGTCGCAGAAGGAGGCGGCAGAGGGTGGCCTGGGTCTGCGAAGGCTGGGAGGGCGCAGGGGGAGGCGTGGGGAGGGAGGTGGAGTGAGGAGAAGTGAGGGGGATGAGGGGGGAGGAGGCAGGGGGGAAGGGGAGGACAACAGAGGATGCAGAGGGGAGGGAGGAGGCAGCGGGAAGGCGGATGGGGAGCAGGGTGGGAGAGAGAGAGCCGAGGGGGAGGAGGGAGGCGGAGGGGGAAGGGGAGATGGAGAGGAGGTGTGAGGAGGAAGGGGGGAAGGTGAGGGGGGAGGCAGACGGATGGGGTTGGGCCTCCCCTGTTGCTCGCAGCTCTGAGACTCCACAGAATCCACTTTAACCGCAACCTGCAACGAAAGAAACACGAAATTACAATTCTTAAACACAAATCTGACCGTCAACTTTATAATATGTAAACGTGTCGGTAGCTGCAATGGGGTCTCCCACCTGTCTACGCAGGGCCCTTGGGGAGGGACTAGGCGTGGGCGGGGCAATGCGGGGCAGGGTAAGGGTGGGAGGTGACCGGGGTTTAACAGGGGAAGTGTCTGGTACCTGCAGCAGTGCGTGACTGTCACATGGCTGGGAGTGGACCGACATCAGTGAACCTGCAAGGACCGAGGCAAAGTGTTTACATCAAATAAAAAAAACACTATAAACATACAAACCCTTGATGCAAACACATGCACTTTTGCAGAAAACTCATGCATATCTATGTATATACAAAAAACAAACACACATACTTTCTATTTTCACTTTGGAATAATTTGAAATCACTTTCCATATGAAATGTAAAAGTTTAAGATCACTAACACTTAATTTTGACAGAATAATTCGATTTAAGCCATAAGAACTCAATTAAGGTCATTTATTTAATAGTTTTAGTTGCAAATCATTTGCAACTACTTGGAATTTTTCCATCAAAATAAAGTGTTTTCATGAATGAAAACTCATTAGAACATTGGTCATCTCAACAGAAGTAGCAGCACTGAGCTGATTGTCAGGGACAGAGGTACAGACGGTCAGTTTGGATGTGAAATTGTGCATTAGATCCTGGTTACATTTACAGTTCCATGTGACTGTTAAGCCAGGGAGCCTTAAGGACCTCATGACATCTAGCACTCAAGTGAAATCTAAAGTAGACAACTCCAAATATAGGAGTGATTGCAAAGAGGTCAGGAGAAATCAAAGTAACATCTGTGTTAAACCGCTTGAGGTTGTGTAACCAGGGTCTTATGCATCCTGTGAGTTGAGCTTTACAAACAGGTTAAAAACAGTAAGTTAAGTCAGAGTTAGAGTTAATTTAAGTTGCTACTTAGGGGCCAAGCTGCTGAGCAAATTGATCATAAATGTAACACTTTTGATGTTAAAAAGCAAACAACAGATGGAGCACCACAGATGTGATGAATGCATTTTTTTTTTCTGTATCACAGCTTTTTGACTCTGCAGGTTGGCCGTTAAGTGGACAGTCACTCTCGTCTAGTGTTCGAGCCATTCCGCAGCTGAGCGGATGAGCTTGTGTGAAGGTTGCAGAGGTTCACGTGAATCAGCTCATCCACTGCAGTCAGTACCTTCGGACAGAGCTGGGTCTGTCCACAGCCTGGCCACAACATGCCATTAGAATCTGACTGCAGATAAAACAGTGCTCGTCAGTGCTTTGAGTAGTTTCTTCAACATGTTTATTCTGCTGGCTAAGTTGTCCTGTCTCTTGCTTTGCTTTGTGTGTCAAGACCAAAGCAAGAATTGGAAAAAAAAGCACTTTGAATGTCATGCAGCAGGTAAGAGTTGTGTGTTTGCCTTTAAACTACACAATTCAAGTTTGAGGTTACACAAAAATAGTTTTAATCTGACTACAAAGTACAGTGTTCTGGTTACAAGTTGGGTACTACTGTTTTTCTAATCAGTTACCATTACTGATCATTACTAAATGTCCAGCATACATTTTTAAATGTATGTTAAAAAAAAAAACAAAAAAAAACATGACTAATTCCCTCTTTACAATGACACATTTACATTACTGCAGCTGCAGCCAATAGTATTGGAAGTTGTGTGCAACTAATTACTATTAAAGGAGCATTCATATTTTAAAGAGCCTGCCCCTGTGCTCACCTCTGAGATGAACGTGTCCTGTATACTGAATGTGTGTCATATCTTGGTATTCCAAAAATGAAAGACTGGGGCTTTGAAGGCACTGGAGGCCTTTAGTATATCAACACACATTTGTCTCACATGTAGTTCACAACTTAACTACAAAAATATCGGGTGTCCTTAGGCTGCATATGATCACTTACTTTAAACTTCTCTCTTTCATTAAATTAAAATCACAGTGTTAGCTAGCAGTTGCTAATTTTAGCTTGTTGCTGGAATCATCATGCATTATTGAAACACTCCACGTTCATTACAAGTTTATTACAGGACAAGCCCCTGTTTCTGTTAGCACAAAATGAGTGACTGTCTAAAATAGAGAGCACCAAAACCCCATGATCTCTTGTCAAATATCTTATGTTTCAGTCCTGAGCAGATAAGTTACCTGAATATTGGTGCTGAGGACTGAGATCTACCTCCTCCAGGGGGTAGGGGGCGCTGGCGGGCCGCACAGGTCGGAACATGTAGCTGTCGTTGGGCAGAGAGTGCATCCTGGATACAGACATCTTTCTAGGAGACAGCAGGTCCTGGTCACTGTGCTGCCCCTCTTCCTCCTGCAGGGGGAGACAGAGACCACACAGCTGGAGCACCGACCGTGTTAACATGCAGGGATCCAGCTTATTGTAACACACACTGTATTGCAATGAGAGGATTAAATAAAAAGACACATACAGCCAGTGCTATATTTTTCCATTAATAATTAACTTATGGGGTTCATCAAGTTTCCTGACTGAAGAGTGAAGTAAAGTCCTTCCTACCTGTCCAGGTGAATGTGGACATGGCCCAACGTAGGTGCCTCCCACTGAACTGCTGTGGGAGGTTGTGCTTAATCTGTGCTGCCTCTCCATAGCCATTTCCAAGGCGATCTCTGCATCCATCTCTGCGTCCTCTTTAGCCTCCTGCCAAAGCACATGCACGTTCATGACCACATTTTACAGTCAATGCTCATTATTAATTCAAAAAGCATCCATTTAATCCAAAAAGGAACAAAATGTAGAAGCTGTGATTACACTACAAATATCTTGTGGATCAATGTAGCCTGTATTTGTGTGTTTTCTTGATCTGAGTCTTCTGGTTACTGTACCTTGTTGCTCTCCTCCAGATGTTTCATCAAAACAGCCACCACCACATTGACCAGCACGAACTGGGCCATGAGCACAAAGGTGACAAAGTATATTGGAGAGACTAAGGGCAGGTAGGTAAGACAGTGGCTTTCCTCTGGAAGACACTCCCTCAATGTGTCCTTAAAAGACAGAGAGGAAGATTCAGAAAGAAACACAGAGGGGTGAGAGGGGGAATAAGGCAGAGAGAGCAGAGAGTGGTACACACACACACACACACATACAAAAGCAGTTATTACAGGTGGATTTGCTTAGTTGAACCGCTATGTGTCCAAAATGCAGGAGGCTTAATCAGAAAATCTTTAAATTCTTAACTGTGTAGGAACCATGATTATGTGATAAACAGCCTCATTAAGGAAAAGTAAGCACTGGGAAGAATTTAAGGAGAAAAAAATGACAGAGAAAGTCATGTAAAGCAGCAGAACATGTGTTGAAACTGCAGCTACTGTAACACTTAACGCAGCAGCAGTTAGCATGTTTAGATCTGATCTTAAAGAACTGAAAAGCTCTTTTTGTGGTAAATTTACAGGTTGAAAAGACCTCAATTTATATGTTAGGATACATAATTGATGTAATGGGCAAAAAGAAACCTTTTCAAATACAGCAAAACAGTGTGACTTTAATTATCCAGAGGAAGTTTAGATAAATAAAGCTCTGACCACTTCCTCATCCACTCCTTTCATATCAAACCTCTGTTTGAATCAAGTTAACCAAGCCCTCTGTCCTTGAATTCAACATCCCCTCGCTGCTGCCAGCTGCTGAGTCATGGGTGCAGCCTTTTCCCCACCCAGGAAAGTGGAATGGAATAAATAAATAAATACAAATACAAGGGGAAGGTTTATATAAATGAATGCGTAAGAGGACAAATGTCTGAGACAAATGATGTTTCCTTCATAGCTGCTAAATGTACTGCATGTAGAAAGTGTGCAGCACTGACTGGTGTGTTGTGTCTGCTCTCTACTGGAATTTAAGAAGGATGAAAGTGATTTTATCGATGTTCACGTCACTTTAACGTTGAAAACTTATCCTCAAGTACTCTAGAAAAATTCAATATTAGGTCATTCAAATATCATTTTTTTAGGATCCTTTTTCAATTTTTTTTTGTAATAAGTTAAAGTCATGATGTGAAAGTGGTGACATTGCTCAGCTCTAAGCTACTTTACTATTTCATAATTGGTTTTGGAGGTCAACGCTCTCGCTTTGGCTTTGAGTTAATCTAGTCATCATGAATGTCTGTGTGGGTGTGTGTGTGCGCGTGTGTGTGTGTGTGTGTTCATACTTTCATAATCCCATTCCAGTTGTCTCCAGTGGACACTCGGAACAGCGTGAGGAAAGCCATCCCAAAATTCTCGAAGGTTGCGTGACGGCTCAGACCCTCACATGGGTTGTTTTCAGTACACTCTAATCAACACACAAACATACATTAATTACACTTCAGTTACATTACAGACATAACAAGGATAAAAGTGACTATAAATGGTATTAAAGTGTCAGTTTCCTATTCAGAAAGGCCTGTTACAGTGAAAGTATTTGCACCAAACAGCTGCTAAGCTGTGTGTCTCTGTGGACCTGACAGAGGAGAGGAGATAGCTGGAAAGTCTCTGTCAGTCTCAGGGTCAATTTGACAGAAAAACCCTCAGGAGCCTGCAAACAAATTCATAACAGCCACCAGAAGATATCTGCCTTTGTTTTTAAAGCCCAGGTCACATTAGCAGGATGCTGGAGAGGAACAAGACAGTCCTTGGAGTATTACGTGCCTCGTTTCTTATTCTAAGGATCAACAACCGGCAGAGAAATGTGAGGTTTTCACAATGAGCGTGTTGCTCAGAGGAACTGAATGCAGTCACCTTCCAGAATAATAAGGAACAGAATCAAACTCAAAGCTTTTTTTCATGCAAGATTAAAGTGCACATTAAAAACAACAGACCATGTTAAAATAATAATAAACGCATATATTTTATATAGTATAAAAAGAAAACTCGGTATGATTCAGCATCTGAGCATTAACATTTCCTCCAGCAGGCAGAAATAACTTCCTCTCCATAGTGTCTGAGTCATTGGCCACTGTCAGGAGGATTGGGGGGGGGGATTCATCTGGGCGTCAGGTTTCAAGAAGATCGCTGATTTGATTTCGACTCTTAGATCCAAACTAAGGTGCATTCAAGACCAGTCACGCTCAAAAACACCTGCTACTCACACAGCAGCTGGAAGCCAACGTGTGTGAGCTTTAACATTCAACCCCTCATTTCCATCCCCTTTCATGTTTCCCTTCGCGTGTGACCTTCTCTTATCTTTGCAGCCACAGTCACAGAGTTCTGACTCCCAGAGTGCCGACGCGCAGTATCATCCATGTCTTAGGTCTCCCGAAGGAGCCTCCGATCCTACTGTACAAAGTCTTTGTTCCTTTCTGAATGAAGAAAGGTTTCATGTTCTAATTAAGACAGTTATTGGTGGCCTGTTATATCCCAGTAATGTGTGGCGTGCGCACCCACACTTAGCCTCGAAAAAACTCATACATGGCACGTGCTGCTCTATATCTGCTTGCTTTGTATTCTCTGTCAGCTGGCACGTAATCACAGCCATCAGCCCTCTGTTGAGAAGAGGCATTCATCTGTTTAAAAACTTTCAAGGGACAGAGACGTGCCTTGAATGTCATTAAAAGTAAAATTCTGTAAGCTTGAATCTCTTGTATCATAAAAATAATGTTCACGATGAAGCTCAACATGCTGTAACCTTCACTGAAAACTGGCTCAAAACAATAAGAAAAGTCAGAAAATGACACAGCGAACAGTAATGTTTCCTGATCATCACTGAGATGTTGCCTGTTTTGATATTTTCAATCGAAACTCCTCAACGGGCCTGTATGGAAATATAACAACACTCCTGCAGCTTTGTAAGTTTAAGAACAAGATTTAAAGCGAGGCACCGACGGGGAAAAGAAGGTGTTCGATACATCTGAAAGCTTTTGTCAGCAGCCTGACAAAAACGGGGGAAGTCCCAGAAAAAAACTGGAAACTGGAAAACAGACATCTATTTGTTTTCCCAATGTGTCGAAACGAAGCGAAATAACACTCTACAAAAGACAACTCTTCATCAACAAGCTGTTTTCATTTTGTCCCCCATGATCCTTTTTCTCTTTCCTTTCCTTTTTTTTTTGTTTTGCAAATCCTTTTTCCTTCACTCCTTCACTGTTGCTCATTCAGACATGAGTTGAGGATTGAGCCGGCCTTCTGACGAAGAAGTATGTAAATAAAGGTGATCATGCAAATGCGATCCCTTCCTGTTAGGAACAGGCGTGTGATGTGAGAGCGGCGGTAAGCGAGGGAGACAGCGGGACAGATGGAGGTGGAGAGTGAGGGATCAGCAGAGACACTTCAGGCAGGCGAATTCGCTGCAAGTCGTGACTGTGGTGGTAATGAGTGGATTGGAAAAATATTTTCTCTGTTCAAGCTTTCAGACACTGGTACATGTATGTGTACGTGTGACTGACCCAGTTTGCCGAAGAGCTCCACTCCCAGTGCAGCATAGATGAAGAAGAGCAGCATGAAGAGGAGGCCCAGATTCCCCACCTGGAAGTGACACACATGTTAGATTCCCAAACAAACATTACAGCGTAAATATAATTTGTTTTAACCTGTAGGAGGTAGGAGACATGACCATTAATATCACTGTATTTATTCAGTCTCACATTAACCTGTTAACTTATTACAGTTTAACAGCTCAAATTCCAAAACAGCCAGAAAGGACGCTGTCTAATCATAAATACACCACAATGGGATAATTAGCTGATCCTTTTTTTATACATACTCGAGTGAAACAGTACAAACACAGTGTGTTTTATATTTTACATTATAAACATCATTGATTTATGTTAAAAAAAATCTTTACTGCTTTTAATGCCAGCAATTTGTTTCAAAACATGTTTAGACGGGAGCAACAAAAGACTGGTGAAGTTGAGGGATGCTCAAAAAGAAAAAGGGGGCAAAAAGGATTTGCTACAGATTTGATTGTGCTTTTTTTAAAATTCATTAAAATATAAATGTTTCTTTTTTTAGTTTGGGGTTGTACCTACATTCTATTTAATTTCAAATAAGGTTTTTTTTGTTTAGTTTAATAAAGCAGTATTGAGACATAAAGCAATTCAAAGTGCTATACAGTGAGTAATATTAAAAGACAGACATTTAAAAGTCAATTTTAATTCAAAAAGCTACAAATAAATATTAAAGATATAAAGAAACAAAACAAAAGCGAGTAAAACACGTAAATTGATGGGAACTAAAAGGAAATTAAGTATCGAACTTATTGGAAAGCCACAGTAAACAGTAAAGATTTAAGCCCTGATTTAAATAAGCTGACAGTTGAAGCAAGTTTGTTCTACAGGTGGGAAGCATCGAAACCAATTTAAACCAAAAGCCGTTTCACCTTGCTTGGTTGTGATCCTGGAAACAGAGAGTAACAGTGTCCCAGAAGACCTGAGGAGTCTATTTGCTTTGTATTGAGTGATTATTGAGTATTTAGGTCTGAGACCATTAAGTGAAATGATTTTAAAATATCTCTTTTGACACACAGGAACCCCATGCAGAGGTCAGAGGACACGGCCTGAATGCAAGATAGTGAAAAAAGACAATTATCACTGAATGATTTGGCTTTTTTATCTGAAGAAATCAGACCTGAGTTATGGACAGCAGCCTTCCATTCAGTACATTGAGAAATCTGGAGGTGAGACTTGAATGCGATTAAAAAAAAAAAAGAAAATCACCGTAAAGGATTTCTAACCACACCCTGTGAACTTAATGCACTTCCTACGACTTCAAGTGCATCATACTGTCAGAAAATTCCCAGCATGCTGTCTTTTATCTGGTTCCTTTGACTCTATACCTTCGCATCCCGTGCCCTGATGGTTCGTATGCGTTCACTTGACATTTAGAAAACAGCAGAACAAAGGAGTCTGTCACTGCATGTGCATCACAGTTTGGTGCAGCTGCTCTTTGCCTCTAAGAACTGTGTCAGGCAGCAGAGACCCGAGATACTCCCACTCCTGCTAAGGAGTGTGTTGACTGCATAGAAGAAGCACATCGAGTATTATGGGGGGGTCGGCTGCATGCAAAAATGTTGTATGAAATCTCTTCAAATCATTCATTTAGCTTATTACATTGAAGCATTTGTGCACTCATCTGCTCCATCTCCTTTTATTGCACCTTCACATTGGAAACAAAGCAGATCCTTATTGCTAAGTTGCCAAGAAATGTCTGCCTTATGTGATGCGTTTGGAACTTATTATGATGCACATTCAATAATAAAATCACGTAAAGTTCAGCTATAAAGGAGCAGGAGGAGGAAATGTACAAAACAAGACATTTTAGGGTCAGAATACAAATTTTGTTATGTTGATGGAAACGTCTTGAGTTAAATATTCATCAAATCCTTTAGAGAGCCAAACAAAACCTTTATATTTACCGTACAGTCCTGCAAATTTTAAAAAAAGAAGGATAATAAATAAAACAAACAAAAAAAACTAAATGACTCTTTTGTGTTTGGGAGCCTGCAGGGTTTAGTGTTTACCTGTGGCAGAGCTTGCATGACAGTATCCAGCAGAGCTCTCATCCCCGTGGCCATCTTCAGAAGCTTCAGCACTGCGGGGAGACAGAGCAGCAGTCTTTAAATGCTAGTTGTTGCTGGTTTCCAGTTGGCCAGAGTCACTGCTGTGTGTGCAACGGCACGGCATGCTACCAGCGCAGCGGGAAGGCAATCAGATTTTTGTACTGTATTTTTTTCTAGAAGCCACGCGGGAACCTGTGACAGGTTATTTTTAAATGCTAAATTCCCCAGAAGGTACAGTAAAATATTTGGTGATTCACAACACAAATCGTGTCTGTGATGCAGTAACAATGACAACAACTTGGTGTGTGTTTAGTAATTGTTCATGAGATAAAAATGTAGAAGAGTGAGGTGTGTGTGGGTGTGTGTGTGTGTGTGTCTACCTCTTGCTATCCTGAGTACTCTCATGATTCTGATGATGGTGGGGTTTATGGGCAGTGCTGCGCTCATTTTCAGCTCCTCCAGAGTGATGCCCATGATGGACAACGCCACTATAGCTATATCCAGCTGATTCCACCTAAACACACCAATAAACACACACAGAAATATAAAATTATTGCTTAGTGTTATTCCAGTTCAGTATTCATATGAATGTGCAACTTCTAACAAAATTTACCACCCAATCCTATAAACCGGGCTGTTCACACACTCATCGAGTTATTATTTCACACCATATAAACTAGAATAGGAAATGGGAAATAATGATAATACATTTTTTAAAAATAATTTACAGCATCGGTTAGTGTTCATAAGTTAATCCCACCTGTCTTTGAAGAATCTGTGTATTCCAAAGGCCACGAGTTTGAGCAGGGCCTCGATGACGAAGATGAAGGTAAACACGTAGTTACAGTACTTCAGAACCTCCTCTAAATACTGAACACACACACACAGAATTATTTCACAACATCTGTTTTAATTTAGGACATAAAATGTGGAACATGGTTTACTGTAGCTCTGAACGATTTTGACTTTAAGCGGAAATAGTACAAATAAATGTTTGGAAGTTTTATTGCAGCTTGAGGGCAAATAAATTAAAGTTCAAGTTTAATTGTCAAACAATATAAATTCAAATTAAACTTTAGAAGAGGTCGCCAGAGCTCTCCAAAAAGATGGTGGCATCGCTCCAAATATACTTAAATCTTTTTTAGTAGAATGAACATGCAGGCTTTTTTTTATTTTCTGTCCTTTCGAGTTCAAGTTTCAAGCTTAACTAATGATATTTTGTAACTAAAGAATTCTTTTGTCTGAAATTAATATGTGAATATATGTAAATGGCTGCTCAGAAGCTTGCAGGCGTCTTGGTTCCTGCAAGAAAAACAAACCTATTCGAGTTTTTTGGTGCCTCTGGAGAGATTACCTGCGGCTGGTTGTAGTGCTCAATGCTCATGGTGAAGACATTGACGCAGATGATGAAGGTGATGAAGATGTCCAGGTAGTGGCTGGTGCACAGTGTGTGGATGGACAGACGCAGGGGGGAGTAGTCGGCATAGTAAGGTCTCTGCTTGGCCTCTGGAGAACACAAACACACACACACACAAACAAACAGATATATGCAAAGACGACATGAAGAGGGACGGATATCGAAACACAGACGGACAGGAAGAGTGCAGCTATGAGTGATTCTGCTCTGAAAGGTCAAATATTACATGTGTCCAGTGGTGTTCACAGGAGAAGTGCAGGGGTCAAGGAAGGGGAACCATCACCGCTCTTTTTGCTGCAAAAGTTCCCTTCTTACAGCTTAAGAGAAGCAAGATGTACTTTGGATTTCACTATCTTGTAATCTCAAGCTCTATTCTTGCAAATGAACTCCCCTTTCAGCCCTGATCACTGTGGTCATGTTCTGTTTTTTCATTATTGGCCCCTGCAGTCAGTCTGTGCACACCACTGCCTGTGTGTTATGTTAAATTAGGAGTGGACATGAGAGTCACAGGTTGGCTATTTTATTCATTTTATTAATCTATTTTTATTCTGATTTTTATTTAGTTTATAGTTTGCAAACAGTGTTTTAGTGAATCAAAGGTTAAAACGGACCCCATAAGTTTAAATGTCACTTCGTATCTATCTTTAGACGTTAATGTAACTTCTCTTCACCATGAAATCCAAGTCACCTGCTTTTGTGGACAGTAACTCCAGCTTTAGGACAGCAGGTTTTAGATGCTACTTTAAAACACAAAGTTTTTTATTTCTGTAGAAGAAAACAGGTGAAGCTAAAAAAAAAGTCTGGGAGTTGTGGTAAGCTATTCTGTTAGTTCAGGTGTTCTGAGCAGATCTCTGACTTATCACTGTATTGACCTACAAGAAGTGACAAACAGGTGCATTTCTAAATGAAAAATTAAACAATTAGAGTGCTCCTTAAATAGAGGCACTTTGGAAAATTTGTTGCCTTATTTATAATTAAATTCATATCAGGGCAGATAATGATCTAGATCTGCTGTGTGTAAATGGGAGAGTTAAAAGTCTCCATTATAAACCAGGTTACACTCTTTACTGTTGGATGGGCGTGTTGCTCTCAGTGAAATGTGAAATGAATTACTTCTTTTGAACCGTTAGCACTGCTGTTATCATAAACAAAGCTCAGAAGTGAACAGAAGGGAATAATTTCCGCCCCTAAATAAAAGCAACAAAAATCAGGCAAACATATGTGACCATGTATTTATAGACTGTGTACTCACATGTCCATATCTGACGATGGATGATTGTTTTTGTGTGTGCATGTGTGTGTGTGAGTGATTGTGTGTGTGTCTGTACCCATGTTTGTCTCTCCCTCCCAGATGTCCAGTACATCATGCTTACATGCCTTTCATATAAAGCCATGTTTAGAGAGGCTGCACATGCTGTGTTCAACAACACCGTTTTTCACAAAGAGTCATTAATTAATTACATGTTTTTGATTTATAACCTTTGAATTAACAGCTATTTATTGTTTTAACAAGCAAAAATGTAATTATCCCTATTTGCTTAAATGTTGCAGAATGTTGCTGTGGTGTTGAACGCACACTGGAGCCACAGTTCTCTTCTTGACATCACTGCAGTTAATTTCGACCAATCAGAAAAATCTCAATAGTCTAAAACTTGTTTTAATTGACAGGTAGACCGATTGCACGGCCAGACACTGGAGTCAGGAGTACTTTTTTTCTCTGAGACAGCTGATTAGATTCAGTTCTTCTGGACCTTTAGCAGTTTTAGACCAGTGAGACAAGTTAAAAACACCATAAGAAGAGCGGCAATCTGCTCACAACGTATCCTACCTTTCCAGTGTTATTCAATGTTTAGATATAATTTTTAGGGCTGGGTTTAAAAAAATCATTTTCAAATTAGAATCAGTATTTGAATGATTGGGTATTGATTCAAAACATTTTTCATTCTGATAGCTGAACATTTACCTTTTCCCTGTGGATGTCTGACGGAATCCATGATTAGCTAACACTCGTCGAGTGCAAAGTGGGGTTACATTTTACATTTGGAGAGTAAATCCAGAGCTGCTTTCCACCTCACTGACAGGTTAATTTGATTCCAAATTACTCAGTAATAATAATTTTTTAAAAAAATGCTGAGTGTCAAGCTCTTTTTGGTGTAATCTGAGGATACACTGCTTCAATCCTGCTGTCTGTGTCTGAGTTTTACACTCACAGGAACAGCAGGTTTAATGGTGCTTTAAGTGCACCTCATAAACACTGAAATATGCATCCCTCTGTATTGCAAAGCACATGGGCGCCAAAAAGAGTTTCATGGTTCATTCAAGAACACCTTCTAAACTCAGATATCAATACCAGAATGGTCACAAAGGATGTTTAAAACAGGAAAGTTCCTAGTTTTCCTTATTTTCCGCTATTGACATTCATAGACTCACATCTGTCCTTAATATCTTTTACTTATTACAACTTTTTTAATATTTAGATGCTTTAATAAAAATCAATATTCTATTCATTTCTACTTAGGCGAACTTTGGCAACATCTCCAAAGCCATTTAATTCAATTTTCTATTGTAAACAAAAATATTTCAATAATGCATTGCCTCGGGGGTTCCTTTTCAATTTTATTTTGCACAACTTAATTCTCTCAGAATCTCTTTCATATGTAAAATTGATACTGTGAATAAAATATCTCCAACTAAATAAATAATGAATGTAATGGGAAATCCAGCAGAATCAGGATCTGGAAAATAAGAATTGATTTGGTTCCAAAAATCAGTGACAAAACCCAGCCCTAATAATTTAGTCTCATGGTCAAATCATGGACTTGTTTGTGTTTGTCATTTTAAACCATGTTCTCTTTGCTACAGCTCAGCATGTTGCTACAATAAAAGAACAAGTCCTTACAAACTACTGGTTTGTACTGTGAGCATCTGGACTTGTTCTCTTCTAGCATGAGCTTGTATTTTTTTTTTCTACAAGCTGCCTTTTACTAACTTAACATCATCTAACAGCTTTATAACTCTTTATATTTGCAGGTATAGCAGCCAAAAACTGTCTGCTATGTTTCTGAGTCTGCCAGTCAAAGCTTTTTAGAGGACATGTCCTTCTTCTTCCCGTGTCAAGAGACGCCTTGGGGTTGAACATGCACTTGAACTTGAAGGAAGGGAAAAGGGGCTTTGGCATTTCAATCATAATTTTGCTTGCAAAATTTCCCGAGACACTTGGAGGTAACCGTCAACCTCGATCAGCTTCACATGCAGAGGTTTTCTTTAACAGCACTGAAAAAATGCTACAGAAAAATCCAAGTTATTATCATTCTCATTAGGCATTAGGGATGGTTTTAAAAAAGGATTTGGCATTAGAGGATATAATTTGAGCAATTTAGGGAAAGAAATAGAGACTCCTGGATAATGTATTATTGCTATAATCGTTTGCTACAGTGGTGGCAGTTCTATTGTTAAAAGAGTGGGCATCCATCTTGTTAGTTAGATTCAGATTAGATTTACTCAGTTTACAAGGTTTTTCATGCAGTGTTACGGGGGGGGGGAGGGTTGGGAGAGGGCTGCAGTCATGCAGTTACATGCACCAGACTGGCTTAGCCGACGCCTTCTGTCAGCGATAAATCACTGTTTGCGTGAGCTAGCCAGTCTTTCAAACTTCCCCTCTTTTATAATGTTAAAGTTTGAATACATGTCCAAGTTTTTTTTTCTCTCTCTTTGTCATTCTCTTTCTCTTTTTTGTCAGGCTCTGAAAGCAGGCAGTGCTCAGAAAAATAGACTACCGACCAGCCCCTCCATTCTCCTTACTCCTGCGCTTTTTCTCTATCATTTTGAGCCTCTTCTCTTCCCGTAAGCGGGCCTCCTCCTCCTCCTGGTCCTGCCGGCACTTGTGGAAGTTCTCCACGACGACGCCGACGAACATGTTGAGGACGAAGAAGCTGACGATGAGCAGGAAGGAAATGAAGTAGAGAAGCATCCAGGGGTTGTGGTTCCTCCGTGGCTGAGAATAGAAGAGCAAAATGAAGAAGGGAGCGAAGACAATAATGTTTTTTTCACTGTTTTTGTTCATGTGTGTGTCCCTATGAAAAGCCCCCAAAAAAATCACAACAAACTATGTTTTGCTTCTTCTTCTTTTGACCTGCTTTTAGCACATAAGTGAGATAAATCCCAAGAACCACACTGTAAGTGTAAAGCCTCACAGAGTGTGATCACATGCTGACATATAAAGTGCAATGACAATGGAAGTTCTCTAAAAATCCTTGAGTGACCTTGGTTAAACTTTTCTTTTAAATTCATAAGGATAATTTAACCACCTGTGTAGCATTTCAAAGTACTTTTGATAACAATAAAAAAAGATTTAAATCCTTAGGTGTCTTGTCACTATGACTGACAGCACAAATCACCACAGGCTGGCAAAGATCTGAGGATCATCCACTGAAGCTTTGAGGTGTCTGCTTTAAACTCACACACTGAGCCTTGCTTTTGTGTTGTTCAATGTTCAAAAAAACAGGGACTTAATTGTTCAAGCCCACTCTGTCTCATTGTGTGTGACTATTTTACTGCTAAACCTGTGGTTTGGCTATTATTTAATGCAGCAAATACAATGCAAAAAAAATCTCTAACAAGCATTGGAGTCCAAATATACTGAGTCAATTTAAAGAACTTTTTAATTGCTAATGATACTGAATAAAATATTAGTAATTTGTATTGAATTATCTGCATGAATAGTAGTTTTTTGAAAATGATTACAACATTGCTCTGTAAACTGGCATTCAATGTGATTCCTCTGTAAGGAGTTCAACACGTTAAAGCTCTCATAGGACTGGAAAGGGATCAGGCTTCAGGCAGCTGAGGCTGAGTCACCAGGAGATATTTGCCAGTCTGGCAGGAATGCTCAGTCACCCCTCCCATCGTTACCTGCTGGTCCACCCCCACCGCATCCAGCCCGTCATACATGATGTTGACCCAGCCGTCCTTACAGGACAGCACGAACAAGGACATCAGAGCCTGGGTAAGAAACAGAGAAATGAGTACGAACGCAGAGATTATCCTGCTCCTTTTATTACTATAGTCAATGAAAAAAAGACAAAAATGCTTGAGCAGTTGCTGTTTTTTCTTTATACAATGCTATCATATCCTTGGCTTATTAAGTGGGACATTGTTAGTCATGAGGAAACTTGTCTTACTTCAGGTTGCAACAAACTAACAGACTCTAACTCTTCTCAAAAATCCCTTTAAAAAGCTGAGAGATACACACACTGCTCTCTGAATACTGATATACTTTAAATGAGTCAAAATAAATGACTTTTTATTAGCAGCTTTTGGCTAAGTAATTTATTTTGGAGAGGATGACAACCTAAAAACTAATCTAATTTCTTATCTTGCCTTCCTCAGCCACAGTCCATTACACCGCACCTGAATCAGGTTGTCAAAGTTGTACTTCCTTCGTATCCAGCGGTAGTTGGCCTGCTGACACTCAGACTTGTTGGTGATGTTTTTCGTGTCCAGACCTTCACAGTGATAGAACTTCCCTTTGAACAGCTGGAGAGAAAGAGAGAGAGAGAGAGAGAGAGAGAGAGAGAGAGAGAGAGAGAGCAGTCTGCAGGGTTATTTGGCTGCCATTTACACATTATCTCATTTGCAGTAGAGCTTGCAGCTTTTTTAACAAAGAACTATTAATACCAGGAATAAAAGGACATTTCATGGACGTATTCATATCAGAGGTTTTCTTCAGTGCAAGGCTGAAAGCTGGCCTGGGGGCCATGTTGTCCTTTTTCACACTTAACCTAATTGTAATTCTTTCAAAACTCACACTACTAGAAACAAAAGATTATTGTCCATCGGATATTCAAGACACTTCCAATCCCCCCTCAAGCATCACATATGCAGCTGCTTAACAGGACTGACATTTATGCTACAAAGGGTAAAAGCATTTGTCCTCCAGCTTAAAATAAGCTAATGACAAAGCAGAATCATTGATGCAGTCGGTTCACTTAATGTCTATTGGAGTGAAGAGAAATTGTGACTTGTTTAAGGCAAGTTTTCATTGACTGTGTGAGTTCCTGTATGTGAATTCAAACTACCTGCACCCCGAGGATGCCAAAGACGATGAAGAAGGCGCAGCAGATGAGGACAATGTTCCCAATGGGTCTCAGAGAGGTGATGAGCGTCTCCACAACCAGCTTCAATCCCGGAGCTCTGCTGATCACCCTGGAGAACAAGAATGAAGAATTATAAATATGGCCTAGTATCTACGACATAAACACAAGGGAAAAGAAACATAAAATAAGATGGGAAATCCTTTTGTATGCATGGTGCTTACAAACAGAAACACAGTTCATCATATGCATCCACACACAACCGGCTGCCAACACCTACATACGAGTGCACAAAGACACTAATTTACCTCAGTGGGCGTAGTGTTCGTAGCAGGCGTAGGACTCTGAGGATGCCCAGGATCCTGTTTCCACCGGTGTAAGCCAGAGAGACCAGGATGTCAACCAGAGACACAAACACCAACAAACCATCCAGAACGTTCCAGCTGGACTGGAGGTAGGTCTGCTTCCCGAAGCAGAAACCCAGAGCTACAACCTGGTGAAACCATCATGACATCATGGACTTATTAAAACATCACTTAAGCTTTAAAAATAGGAAGTTCCTTATTCAGATGTATACATGCAATATACTTAACACAAACGATGCTTTTTGCGTTTACCTTTATGGCCATCTCTGCCAGGAAGATCACAGTGAAAACGTAGTTGGACACACTCAGAAAGACTCGCTCCTAAAGAGAAGAATGAGATTAATTCAAGAAATTATAAGACAACAAGGACAATGTCAAGGATTAGGACTTAGTATTCACAACAGCACATGCTCTCTTTGAATGCACAGAGAACTAGCTTCTTAATGCAAATAACTTTTTACTTAAAGAGAGTAATGTATTGTGGTTAGCAATTAGCCTTGATGCTACTTGGTCGGTGTGTTTCTGTCTGTGTTTCTAAAGTTTGCCTTCTGGTAAATCAGCCCAAAAAGCCTCTAATTGGTTTAATGTACAGGAAATGTTTTGATGTCTCATTTTACACTTTTTTGCACTGTTTATCCAGTGGTAAACAATGAAAAGCTTTTAAAGATATGTCTGGTAAAAGGACTGGAGAGAATCTATTATATGCAGAAAAATCATAAAGTTTCAAATGTATTAAACAAGTGTGTTATGCCCCTCCAAAAAGTAAGACAAATATAAGCATTTACTGAGAGATGTAGCATTTAACAATGAGAAAATGTATCAGTTATGTGTGTGCGTGTGTTTGTGTGTGCGTGTGTGAGCATCTCACCGCGCTGTGAGGCTGTATATCAGGTCTTTCCAGAGCGATGGTGATGCAGTTGAGGAAGATGAAAACCAGAACCACGTGGTCGAACATTTTGTGAGAGATTATACTTTGGCACCACCTGCGGCATCTAAACACACACACACGCAGAAACATACACACACACGCACACAGTCATCAATAAAATGTCTATGGTCGGTTAAAACTATTGACCTAACAATTAGCAGCAAGAAAGCACTAAAGGGAGAAAAATGAGAGAGGGGGACCGTGATAATTAAATAAAGAAGAAGAATGAGGGAGTAAGCCAATGAAGGCCCATACAGACTGGTATTGGCATTTTGTGTTTTTTGTGTGTGTGTGTGTGTGTGTGTGTGTGTGTGAGACTCACAGGCTCTCTGGAGAGAACAAATACAGCGTCCAGTCTTCATGCTCTCGGCACCAGCGGGGCTTCATGTTACGGAGCTCTTTTTTGATCCAGTAGCACAAAGAACTCTGCAGAGATCAGAAGTCAAACCATCAACATCTTAACCTAACTTTAATTTAGCACTTAAACGATTACTTTTATAACACCACTGACACCAAAAAGCCCAACCTTTATATATTCAAGGTGCCACTGTACCAATCAAAGTCAAAAACAAGGATTTTGGTTCTAAAAATGCAAAATACCCCTCTGTGTAGAGACAGGGCCGATACGATCCAATATTGGCATTGAGTCCGATATAGATGTAATTACTTGATTGGATACAAGGCTCTGATCCACATCACTGATCTAGATTCCACTCTGTTTGGGCTGGATTGTAAACAGGATGCATGGTAACACGAGACACTCTGCATGAGTGAGCTGGTAGCATAACAGTAGCTTAGCAGTTGGCTAGGAGCGTTAGCAGTCGGCTAACTCATCATGTCCTTAGTGTGGTGATAGTGCAAGAAAAAATCTTACAGCTGTTGCTACCTGTTTGCTTATAAACCTAACACAGAGTTTAAATACATTTCTTTGGGATACATTTTAATTTAATGCATTTTTATGTATTTTTTGCTCTTTGAGTAGATGGTGTTGAGCCAGGTTTACTACAGCTTTGTGTATTGGAATCAGTATCGGTAGCAGAATCAGATCAGATCTGAACAAGAAGTGAATCTGTGCATCTCTACCTCTGTGTTTATAAAAATATTAATCTTCAATGCAATTGTACTTAATTCTCCTACAAATTTGTTATTTTGACTGGTGAGTTTAACTATTAGCTGTGTTGCTGTGTTGCTAAAGGGAAAAAGCTCCTTTAATCCTCCCAAGTGATGGATGGCTACTCTAGCTGAACTAGAATCAGTTATCTAATTTTGTTTGCAAATTTTAAGTGTTTCTTTTCGAGTGCACCTGCAGCCACAACAGCTCCATATGATATATATATAAGTGTTAGCAATCTGAGGTACTCATTAAAAACCCATCTGAGAGCCACTTTGAAATTACATACACAGTATGAAACCCTCATCTGTGAGGCAACTTTGTTTGTCTTCCTCTAAAGTGAACCTCTACAGACACCATAGACATGGTTAATGGAACAAATTAAAAACACATTTCTTTCTTTCTTTCTATTAGTTAATACATGTTATTTAACTTTGTTGTCAAAGAACAGAGAGCATGTTGGACAGCCATGCTGCTGAGCAATTTACTTGCCAAATTACCATAAAAAGCATTAAAAAGATACAGTTTTGCTGATGTTAGCCTCTCCACAATGAAATCTTGTGGGGCACAATAAACAAATGTCGGGGTTTTTCTATTTTGCATTAGTAAAGATGGAGATAACTGGACACTAATAGGCAGACTCCAAGCTAAGGCAACACAAAGTTGTAAAACTCATTAAAGTTTCTAATAAAACATACATTAGAAAGCTTAGGTGTGCAGATCCTGTACTTCAGGGTTCTAATTAAAAATAGCCAAGCAGAGCCCCTCGGATGCTGCTGCTTATTTGGCACGCTGCTGCTGCTGGTGTGAGTGTCTGCGTGTGTGCATCTGGGTGTAACCTTCTGTGTGTGTGTGTGAGTGTGTGTGTCTATCTGTGTGTATTAGGTGTAAACTGAGAAGATGAAAAGAACCTGCTGCTCAGTTTTCCTTGGAGCTGAGGTTCATAATCCCTGACACAGTGCACACAGTGAACTACATACATGTACAAGTCTTAGCTGGCACATCACACAAACACATCAATTCATGCACACGCAAACACGCACACACATGCACATACACATGTACATGCAATACCTGGTAGATTTTAAAGCCCCCCTCATTGGATGTGCCCAGGGAAAGGGCTTTTGTTTTAGTGGATTTCATAGCTTTGGAAACTCAATTTGTAGCCAATAAAACCATCACAACTGTCACAACAGAGGTCATCCAAAACCCCCCTTTTCTACTTACACACACACATACACACACACACACAAATGTATATGCGCACTAAATACACAAGTTGTTTTGTACCGGCTATGAAAACAATTACTGTCCAAGCAAATCAATTAAAGATTGACAAGAAGTGTCTCTCTGGGCTCTGCAGTGTAAACACCAAACACACTGACTGTAATATCTCAAAGTGTGAGAAGAATACAAAAGGGCAAAGACAAAGAAGAACTGGGTAAGTCGAAAAAAGACAAACAGAAAAACAGAAATAAGACGTGTAAACAGAGTCGGAGAGAGCAGATTAAGAGATTAAGAATTTACATAAGAGAGCAAAACTAGTGAGGCTTTAACTGCTCAGCAAACTTGTCACCAATCCTGTTATATCCGACAAAATTTCTTGCTCAGGCTCAACTGTGTAGATAAAATCTGATGATACATGCCAAGATGATATCATGCTCCCAAAGAGATAAGAGATATTTTGAAAGTCGTGACTCATGATAACTTACATCATCATCCATGTCATCCTCAGGTGAGGAGTCTTCCTTGAGGTCAGAGGTCACATTGAGGTCATAGGTCAGGGTTCTCCCGTTGCAGTCGCTGTACTCTGCTATTATGGAGGGGCAGAGAGTAGAAGCCTGCAGAAGCTCCAAGGGCTCCGGCCGCAGCCTGTTGTTCCCCCCGGCCTCCCCTTTGTCCTCGCCGCCATCTTCCTCCTCTCCCCCCTCCCCAGACAACAGGCTCTCCCTCTCTCCGCTGGTGTCTCGCCGTTTGAGGCTCGGCGCTCTTCCCAGGCTGTTCCAGCTGGAGCGACGACTTCCCCATGAGCGGGTTGGAAGAGGCGAGCGTCGGCCGGGACTGGAGAGGCCCTGTGGGGACGGAGAATGAGAGGTAAGCAGAGTGTGTGTCCAAAAAGTAATGCGTCTGTGTAAGAGTAAAGTTTCGCATTGACTTTGAAAAGCATCTGTGATTTCCTTGTGGAATAAATCACTGTCTGCCTGGCTGACAGAGCGCTGCCATGGAAAGTTATTTAGACTGGAGCTACTCCTCCTCTCTGAGGGCTGCATCAATACTGAGGTTTGATAATAAGGTCAGAAAATGCAATAAAATATAAATAATAAAAAAAACTTTATATTTCTGATGTGGAAACAGTCTCTGTGAGATTGGCTCCTTCTCCGTCCTCTGAGCAGAATTTGGAGAATTAATGTGTCCTTCATAGTAGCAGATCCGACTGATTTCTGAGTCACCAGTAAACTGAAACATTTAAAGCCACTCCAGTGTTCCCTGGTGTTCATGGAGCACACAGGTTCCTTCTTTGTTGTAGTTTGTGGCTTGCACTTCCAGAGAGTAGTCAACAGCAGTGATGACTTCATCGTCAATATCAACACAGTGACCACTGAGCTCATTCTTGATTTTGGGGATGTGATAGTGTTGTAGGGTTGCTTAATAAGGCGAATAGGGTGGATTTTTTGAGTAAGTTCAAATCTGCATTATCAAATGGCAGCCATCGCCACTGCAGACTTGCGGGCTGGGGCCATGTCCTGATGAACGAGCACTCCTCTCATCAGTTTCCCCGTGTGATCTTTTTGTCAGGTAGCTTAGTGGCAGCACTCCTTTTGCATCCCAAATTAAGAAGGCCATCACCTTGCCAGTAGATCCAACAGATCTGGATTTCTTGGGACTGTTTCAACTGTTCTTTCATTTGTGTTGGAAGTTGTGGACCAAAGTCACACCTATTGAAATACGGGAGACATTTCTCTGTATCTGTCTCAAATATGGCAGGTTTGTCCCTTGACAGATTGTGCCGACTCTGCCTCTCATCAGACCCAAGAGGCTTCAGGACCCATCAAGTTGCCACTTTGGTCAGTGATCCTTTGTTATCTAATTTCTCAGAAAGTGCTGAATTGCTATTGTCTATTATTAACAAAATAGCACCTCAAAAGTTTCCAATATTGAACTTTCTGCATACAGTTACTCAGTGAGTTACAATGCAGGTGCATTAAACAAAACCTGGATAACTCATTTCCTTCTACCTCAAGTTACTGTTCAATTTTGCATCAAAACTGTACTTGGCACCTACATTTATTAATGACTACATGCCAGTTTGCGATCTGACTTCTTGGAGTTTTTGATGTCACTCACCAGAGATCTCTGGTCGAAGGCTGCAGGGTCCATGGAGGTGGAGCTTCCACGGCGAGAGTCTGCATGACTGATGCCGGCTTCAGAAAAGCCCAGTCCTGCCTCAGCATACTGAGGAGCCCCCTCTCTGTATATGATGTCCTCTCCAAGGATAGACTCGGGTCCCAGGGAGCCCTTTGGAGTGGGCATGGGTGTGGCTGCCGTGCGCATGATGATGGGAGGGGCCATTGCACCCCGAGGGTCGACGTGACCATTGGCTGTCATCATCAAGGAGTACATCTTTAGCTCTGCAAAGGAAAAGAAATGAAGTCAATAACATCATTTTGAATAACTTAAGTAGTTATTTTGTCATAAAGTTTTAATTAGTCAGTCATTGAACCAATCAGAACAGGAAGAAACAGCACAATTTGAACAGAATGAAATGTCTTCTCACTGTCATTGAACCTACCGGTGTCTCTAAGCTGTTCCACTTTCTCGTCCTCCTCAAAGTTGTCTGATTTCTTCTCATCATCCGACTCTGATCGATTAGCATCACCCTAGAACACACAAGCACACACACACATGCAAGTAAGCACTTTTTTCTGTATTATTTTATCCTTTTCTTCTGAGTTACCACCACAGAGAAGATTACAGGCACTCTTTTATTTTAAAATCATGGCATGGAGTGCAGGCACATCAAAGTGTGCTGCATTCGGCGCTCAGAGGATGTTTTTGTAGCTGAAGACCTGCTGTGCTCCCGGGTCGCACATGACAACATGGTTGGATGAGGAGAAACTGATGATCTGAAACAATCAGTGGGCGTGTCAGGGACTGGGTTTTAATCTTTATTCCCTTGTCTCCTTTAATAGCATTGGTGCCTTGCATGATGTGACAGTTTGGCAATTGTGAGACTGGACCTGGGGCCCTCAGATGGCTCCACTGGGAGTTAATTAAAAGCAAGAGAAGGCCCTCGTGCAGCATTCACACAGCTGTGCATGAGAGATGCTGTTAAGAATTAGACATTAATCTTCACGCAGTTCCCCTGACATTAGTGCCATTATTTTCATAAAACCAACTTTTCTTTTGCAATAACATGTGTCAGGCATGAAATAGGCATTCAAAAGATGATTTTTTGTCAATAAATCAATATTTACATTTGTAAACATTTATAAGTCTGTTTCTGTAATATCCTACGAGGTGAAAAAGCACATCAAATGAGTACCACAGATGTAATGTTGATTGCATGCCAGCAGGAGGGCAGTGAAGGAGGGAAATGCTTTGAAACTCAACCGCAGAACTGCACAGCACCACTGGAACTTCATATTTACTATTTTTTTATTTACAGTGTGCATATTGAAAAATATGCTGCCATCACATTAAAGGAGACTGAGCTAGATATTGAGTTAAAAACACTTCAGTTGTTCTCACCTCAGCCTGGAAGCCCTCAACCAAGATGGCCACAAGTAAATTGAAGAGCACATAGTTGCCAAATGTCATGAGGGCAACAAAGTAGAGAGCCGCCCATGGAGAGGTGGAGGCCATGCCATTATACAACACCACATTCCAGTCCTCCTGGGTAAGAATCTAAATATTGAATGAAACACAGACAGAGATTTAGGCATATAAGTCAGGAGTGAAGGAAAAGAGATGGAGATGGAGGAGAGAAGGACAGAGAGGATGTTTGCTTTAGAGATCCGTTGTTAAAAATGAGAAAGAGTATTGGTGCACAGACATAAAGACATGAGAGAAAAAGGAAATATAAGGTGCAGACGTTAAAGGAAAGAAGGCTCAGAATGAGAGAGAAAAAAAACAACAGAAATGGAAAGGTGGAGTAAGAACTGGAGCAATATTAGTCTATACAGCTCTTGTGGGTTCCATATCCTTTATAAAACCCTGTGAGCTACTTTTATTGCCATTCTGCCACAATACTTCAACTTCACACACATGGGATTACTATAAGTTGACATACAAAGTGTGTATGTGGGTGTGGGCGTGTGTGTGTGTGTGTGTCTGCAAGCGCTTAAATCAATGTGAGTGATGAAAAAAAAGTGGGTCGGTGCTCATGATGCAGCACGAATGCTCACGCCGTCTCTGCCCACTCATAAAACACTGTGGCAGGAAGGTAACTCACTGTGCTGTATGTATGTATGAGAGTGTGTGTGTGTGTATGTATACATATGCATGCACATATTTGTGTGTGTACCGTAGCTACTCCCCTGAAAACCATAGTGAGAGCGTGTACCCCCTTTACATGACAGTCGGTTCTGTTCCTAAACGCTTTTTCAGCATCTTACTCCCACACACACACCAAAGTGAGACAGTTCACTGCCTTCTGTGTTCTCTACCTTTGTGCTGACGCATCCTGCATGGAAAAGAGGACAACCTATCTGGAGCGATTGAGCAATATATCTCCACATGAGGAGAGCAGAAAATAGCAATAGTAGCGATGGAGGGTGTGCAAAGGTAGAATTTCTCATGTCACGGAGTTGATGAGTGTGAAGATCTTTGCAAAGACACACAGATACACTATACACTGAGTTTGACCTTTTGATAAGGAATATGTTGGGATAAATATGTTCCAAACCAACACACTGCCCAGGTGAACTCCAACAACTACACTGTAATGCTACGGCTGCTGTTTTTTCTACTGTCCCACATTTCCATAAACGTTCACTGTGTTGTGAAAAGAGCCAGTAAGGAGCACGGCTGAGCTTTTGTTTTGAAGGGGAGCCAGTAACACACTCATTTCACTGCAGGAAGGTTTTTTAGATGATGCATGCCTTGCTGGCAGCCTAGTAGATTAACTACGTACTCCAAGTTCAAATACGTCAATGGCCAACCTGTGAGACCACCTGTCAGCTCGAACATTTTCCTTTACTTATGTTGGATGGAAATATGTGCAAAAAAAAGAACTCACGACATTAAATCGCATGCTCATTAAGATAAAAAAAAATGCATACAACAGCTGAACTGCAGTTTGAGTAGAAAAATAAAAATAAAAAGTGCAAGCAACAAACTATCTGTGGGTTAGAGCCAAGAGACAATGTCTGGAAGTTAAAAAATGAAGTCAACACAAAGTGCCAAAAAGTGCAGTTCTTTGGATGGCCACTTGAGGCTTTCTTTTAAAGCAAGCCTATCCTCAAAGAGCCCCATGTTAAAATGTAAGAGTAAAACTTAACAGCAGAACTAAACATGTTTACAGCCTGTTAAAAGAGGAGTTTTTTAGCTCTGCAGCTAATTTCTCCACCTATGACAGCTGAAAGAGGGGGGAACTTAAAAATATGTCACTTATTTACATAATATGAAGGCTTTGTAGCTGCAAAACTGGAGGCTTTAAAACTTTAGCCCATGAACCAAAGGATGGTGGCACTGTGGCTCTGTTCACCATTTAATTTCTTTAATGGTTAGAGCCAGTAAAACTTATAACACAGTTTGACAATGTCAAGTGGAAACTAACCTGGAAAACAGTGACGATGGCCCAGAGCAAGGAGTCAAAATTCTTGCGGTCAGGGATGGTGTCTCCGTTTTCTGTCTTAAGACTGAATTTACAGCCAAACAGATGCATTCCCAGTATACTGAAGACAAAAAAGAATCCAGTCATCAGAATGTTAAAGCATGCATTTTGATGGATTTGTGTGTTTGAATGTTTCATGTGTGTGTTGTGCAGGTGGATACCTGAAAGTGAAGATGAAGAGCATCAGCAGCATGCAGAACGTGGCCACATTGTCCATGGTCTTCATTAGGACCACCAGCTGTCTCCTCAGGGCAGGCAGGAAGCGAACCAGCTTCAGTACCCGCAGCAGACGAAACGTTCGCAGGACTGACAAACCACCATCTGACTGACCAATTATCTCCCACACACTGAGGACCACAAACAAACGCATTAGCATTACAGAATATTGAACTTCTGACAGAAAAATAAAAGAAAGAAAAATTTCAATTACATATGAGTGTAAATCCATAATAATAACAACTGTACAATAACTTATAAGGACTCAGAGTACATCTTATTTAATTATGATGGTAATTCCCCTTTGGTGCCAGGAATAACAAGACCACACATGTCAAAAAGCCCCCTGATCCAATATGGGCTCTATCAAACTAAATGACAGCCACCTCGACTCCGGACAGAATAGAGAATGTGCTGTGGCAGCAAGTAAAGCTGCTTCTGTGTGATCCATCACATGCATGCCAGCCTTAGCTATTGTTGGAATGGATGCTGCAGCTGTGAACCTGACACGAGAAATTCAATGACTGACAAGCTCGAGAAGAAATTATAGCAGGGGGGTTGACAATAAATCTGAGCTTAGCAGTCTAGTTTGTGAAATCTACATTGACTGGAGCCGCAGTTTTACTGTCTCTGCTTTCATTTTAAATATCAAAGGTCAATATTACCTGATGATAACAATGATGCTGTCAAATATGTTGTAGGGGTTCCTGATGTATCCAAACAGGCCAAAGGCCAGCAGCATGAAGCCCATCTCCAGGACAAACATACTGGTGAAAACGATGTTACTGATCTCCAACACATCAGTCAGCTCCTCAGGCTGGGGGGAGAGAGAGAGAGAGAGAGAGAGAGAGAGAGAGAGAAAGAGAAAGAAAGAAAGAAAGAAAAAGAAAGAGTTAATATTTCCACTCTATAATCCCAGAGTCATAAAACC
Source organism: Acanthurus lineatus (assembly GCA_029814665.1). Lineage (NCBI taxonomy): Eukaryota > Metazoa > Chordata > Actinopteri > Acanthuriformes > Acanthuridae > Acanthurus > Acanthurus lineatus. The sequence goes on along the minus strand of JAPZDV010000009.1, from coordinate 14,806,583 downwards.
CTTATGGTCCTAATGTTCTGACCCAAGACATTATCAATCAAGTTCAGAGCTGCAGTCAGAAACAATCAATCAAATGGGACCAACAGCACCGATCCATCACTGCTGATCTACTCCACTTACTTCACAGCAGAGTCTCTGATTCAGCAAGGTGTAACTGAGGCCTGCTCATAAAGCATGTAGTCAAGTCTTTTATGGAAAACGCAGCAGTTTTGTGCTCCAGTAAACCCATTATAGCCCACATCACAGAGCTGCATCACTGATCTAAAACTGCATACCTCGATGAAAAGTCAGGATGAGATTAGGGATTCTGGGCTTCTCGCCTTTGTGGTTTTCTTTGTTTCACCTTCTCAAGTTACTTACAGCATAAAATGGTTTGATAAATAGCAATATGTTAAGTTATTGATGCTTGTCTACAAGGCTTAAAAGTTTACAATAACTTATTATTCTGATGATCTCTTGTAAAAAATATAATGCTATCCTATATTTGCCTCTTTCACCTTTCCAGGCTTGTACTACAGTTAAGTGCTTTCAAGTTGGGTTCAGCCACTTCACAAGTAAAACATAATTATGATCATCAGACTGCTGAATCATCTTAATCATAAATTCTTATAGTCTATCAAGACTGTCGGAGTTTGTAAAGCCCTCCAGCCTGTCTCTGTTATTCTAACATCACCCATGGCAGTCTCACTGAACCTAATTGTGATTCTTTTCATTTAGGGATCATCAAGCAGAGGGCCCAGAGCCCATTTTGTTTCCAGGCCCATGGCGTATAAAAGCAAGCAGACCATGTCCACTAATAAACACAGAGACAAGATTAGTACATAAAATCCCAGATGTCCTTCTATGGCCAGAGAGAGGGGTTAACCTTCAGCCTGGGTCACTGTGCACCATCAGCACCCTGGAGAAACACCCACTGTCTGCTTTTGTGTCTACTGTGGTCACAAATTATAGTGCATGTTGAGCATATAATTGATAAAACTTGAATAAAGGTTTCTCTATTTTCATATTACATGAAAGTCCAAACATTCATTTAATTATTCTGTATGAAAATATGACTATGACCTCCATGATAATTGTGATGTTCATAATGAGCGTAATCAAATACTCAGAATATGAAATACAGATACAAAAAGGCACGTTTTGATTAAAATCACAATTTTTAACAACCACTTCAAGAGATTGCTGCCTTGGCTGCAGATAGAGGGCGCCAAACTACACAGCACTCCACACCTCACTCATCCCCCGAACACACACACACACACAAGCACAGAGCCTCTGGTGAAGAAGTGAACTGCAAACTTTTTACAACTGCTGCTTAAGACAAGAGGAGGTGAGTGTGTCTCCACTATTTTCAGCTGATGAGCTGTTGAGTTAATGGGGACATCAGTGAAGTTTGAAAAACCGAAGCAGAACTGCCTGTGCAAAAAAAAAAAAAAAAGTGTGTAAGCAAAGTCAGGGGAGTCAACTGCAGTTTTTGATGCACTGCATGGTGTAAAAACAATGCCATATTATTTTTAGGGGGTGGATGAAGAACAGAGGGACTGTAGCTGTTAGCTGTCCTGACTGTTAGTACGAGTCGTCTTTCAATGTCCAGCCAGCACATAAAAAACTCCAAAACAACTTCAACAAAGCTTTAAAAAAGAGCTCTCAGCCAGTTATTCTATCTTACACAGTCACAATTCAGTAGACTCACATACATCAGTGTTTAACAATGGAACAGTGGCATTTTCATTACCTTTTAGCCCGCCGTCCTCACACCGCTGCAATGAAACAGTACACTGCAGACGTGCAGGGCAATAATTCCATACAATGCTGCACAGCAGGTTTTATGCCTGATATGGCTGCAAATTTATCTCTACTTACTGTTTCACTGTGTGTTTAGAGGGGAGAGCACAGTATGGCTGACTAATACAATACCAAATTAAATACAGTAATAGCTCATAGCTGAGAGCTGAATGTTTTAAGCGCTAAAAATCTCAATTATCTTGCATAAGCAATTGAAATCTCTGGTTTTGTGCTTTGACGTAAAAGAAAATGAACTCAGTGCTCTCAATCTGGTTACTGTTCTGGCTGATAGCAACCCTACGGACAATAAGATTGAAGCAGGAAAAGTTGAAAGATTAGAGAAGGAAGTGCTATTAAAGTCCTGTGGCCAGCCATAAATATGTGGGAGGGAGAAATGAAAGGAAGCACTCTGCTCTCTGATTATAAATCCCATCAAGGTGTCCTTGAATTGTCTGTTTTATCCAATGACGTATGCTTTTTATTTATTGTAGCGGTCCTACATAACCATGATCACTGTCAAATAAGTGGTTTCAAAATAATTTAAATCTCTAAAACATATATCAATCATTTCTGTGAGCTGCTACAGTTTTAAATGAGCTTTCTAAACTGTCGTTTAGACGATGCGTTCACTGACATCATTATGTTTGAAAGACAAGGTGATCACTTATAATAAAATGCTGAGCTCGTGCCTGCAAAAGGACAGTTTAAGTGAGCGTTTTGGTAATTGAATACAACTCTCCATATGACCTTGGTCCTGAGTGTATGAGGAGCAACAGCAATAACAGGAATCTAAACCCACACTCACAGAAACACACACACACAAATGTAGCTTCTCTGGCAAAGTAGGATAGATGAGCAACCTTGGCTATATCACAGGACACTGAGATTAATAAAAAAAATTAAAAAAAAAAAAACAAAACTCAAGCCAAGCTAATATTTTTGAGTGATTCAGTTGGATTTTGTTCCTCTGTGCATGCTTCAATCAATCCTTTCTAAAGTTATGCAGTTGCAGATTCAGTTTCAGAACATAGAGTCAGATATTTTATGCCGCAGTTGAACCAAACTCACGATCCTCTGAATGTAATGTTTGTGTGTTGTGTTGTATGTGATGATGCATTTGACACAAACTTTTACGTATCAGTTTATATGTGAACTTTTACATCCATGCAGATTTAATTAGAGCAATCAATTTCCAGTCTGGAATTAGTCGAAACATAGTCATAACATGCATCAATCAACTCTTTCTTTCTCCAACTTCTCTCTCACACACACACACACTTTGTCTACACTATGCCTCCTACATTCATACACCTCTTCACACACACTTATACACTCATAGTCTCATAAAGTTTGGCTAGGTGTCACATAACCAGGATGATGAGTGCTGAGGGGAGGAGGAACTCTTACATAACACTCTGGTCTTTCTGTGTGTGTGTGTGTGTGTGTGTGTGTGTGTGTGCGTGTGTGTGTGTGTGTCTTATTGGCCCAATAAGGCCATGGCTCTCCCAGTCGCTCCTTATGTTTATATCACAAAGATAGAAACACACACACACACACATTCCCTGAGGAGGGAATTAGAGACGGAGAAGGGAAAGGAGGGAATGGAGGGAATGGACTGTGTGCATGCACAAGATTCACCTCTTTGAGATTTTCATCCATTTGCTGCACTGGTGGGATATGAAAAGGTTGTGTGCAGGTGTGTGTGTGTGTGCATGTATAATACACTTTCTCTGGTGACGATGAATGTGCCTGTGCAGCCTCACACATTTTCAGTGTGACAGTGGGGAGCTGTATAATTAGGCGGATACTTCCCAGATGTTGGCCACACAGGGTAAACTAGAAACATTATCCTGGAGTGTGAGTGTGTGTGTGTGTGTGTGTGACAGTGTCTTGGTGTTTGTATTGAAAGAGGAAGAGCATGGGTACCGCTCCTCCGTCCTTCCCTAACCTTTGTCCACCCTGCCTCCTCCCCTTACAACACTCTCATTTCCTCTCATTTAGACTCTCAGACAGCCAAATGCCATTTTCATACAAAAATGCCATATCTGACAACAAACTGTACTCAACAAACTACTTGTTTCTCTCTGAAGGTCATTCATCGCCCTTTTGGTCTCAGATCATCAATAATAAGAATCTTTTCTGGGCATTCTTTCACCCTACATCTCATTATTCTTACCTGCTCGTGATATTCTATCCCCATGCTGAGGGTATTGACGAGGATAGCGATCATGATCCCCCGGTTGAAGTATTTGCTCTCCACAATCCTCTTCAGTTTTTCCCTGAAGCCGATCCAGGCCCCCACCACCCCGTTTTTGTACTCCACAACCCCCCGCCGTCTGCCGCGACACCGGCCACCTCTCAGATCTACACCCTAATGGAATAAAAGGAAAGTTTTGTTAAGAAATTAAAATTAAATTATTAAATCATTAAAACTACAAGATTCTCAAATAAAGTTCCTCAAAAATGATATATTGTTAGTTTTGTTTGCATTGTTGTACAGTTTTTAGTAGACCACCATTGCACAATCTAAACTTCCACAACCTTCATCCTCGCTGTGTACCGTCATCATTAGTGCACCCCTGTTGGTTCTGACCTGGGGGAAGTCGTGCAGTCCGTCAGCCTCTCCCCTGCCCCCCTCCAGGTCTCCCAGTTCCAGCTCCAGTGTCTCCAGGCTGCGGGCACACAGAGGGCAGCTGAGCAGCTCCAACAGCAGAGGGCTGGGCACCACGCCTGCCAGCTGATACAGAAGCCTCTGGCGTCCTGCGGAGTTGGAAACGGGTGGAGACGGTCAGACTTTGCTGAGGGTTTTTTTTTTCCTCTAGTTGTTATCATGTGCAACTGTTGTCTCTTTGTTTAACTGAGCAAAACAAACATGTTGGAAGTTTAATTTCTCACAGCCTTTTACCTGTTGCACCATTTTCCACTGCAAAGAACTGAAAAGGAATACTGCTTTTAAACCCAATTTACACCTGATCAAACTAACCAATGTATAATTTAGCATAATTTTAGGAAGACTGAAACTGTAAACAATGATTAAAATAAAATACCATGAACCAAAAAAATGTAGACAAGGAAGTAGAGCTGTTTTTAGCCTCAAATTGTGCTTAAAGACTTCATGCACTTCTACCAGCAAACTGCTGCAAATCATGTGTTTTTGCTTGTTAAACTGAGTTTTTTAACTGGCACAATATTCTGCATGACAATATGACTTCATCACATCTCTTGCATCCAGTGTAGCTAAGGTGCTAGCTGCACTTTTCATATGAAGATGGGAGTGTATGAGGTAGACTTGTTCTTACTCAGGCACATAACTAGCGTCGCTTGATAACAGATCAATACATCATAAGCAGTGAGGATCTGCAGGGCATTGAACACAGTGATGTTCCTCTGGTAAAAGCTCAATCACATCTTGCTTAATCACAGAATGCGTTGCTTGTTTCCCCCCCTGGTGTTTTGGGGAATTACTTCATGGAACACACTGAGTTTAAACAGTTTCTGAGCTTGAAGCCATTTTTTCAAGTTTTTAAAAAAAATCTCCAGCCTCTTCGGCCATTTAGAAGAATGCTGCAACGCTGTTTTGCTCTAAAGCTCAAGAAATATTTGTCAACTAAAAAAACATCACCCAACTCTCTATAAGCAGATAATAAATAAATTTTCATTTTTGGGATGATCTGTTCTTTTAAAAAGGGCAGAATACTCCTGTCTGTTTCAAAGACGGACAGAACTATATAATGTAATATTTAAAAAAGGGCACATTAGGACAAAAAAGAGACAAAGACATTGAGACACTGTGGCATAATGAATAAAGAAAGTGCTGAAAGAATAAAAGTGATGTTGCATGCATGCATGTGAGGAGCCTGCAGCGCTGAAGAGACGTCCTATCACAGTTAGAGAGCCAAAACAAGGTGTTTTGTGCAGAGAGCGCCGCCAGTTCACCCACAGCACTGCACAAGATCCTGGCTGACTCCTCTCGCCCTCCTCTCTGACTACATCCTCTCAATATCAGAACGGAGGAACTGCAGAGCACAGGCGACAAACTAACACAAGCGAAACATGACTTCTGGAAAAAAATCTGCTGTTCAAAAGCGGCTCTGACAGCGACACCGCGTTGTTTACAACTCTGTCTAATACCTCGAGCTATTAAGGAGAGCTGTGAAACTGTTGCTGTATTTTATCATCTGGAGCTTTGACAGATTGTTTGCATTCTCACTAATTCGTTAAGCAAACTCCTTGGAGGGGACAAAATATTTGCCTGACAAAAAGCTTCATTTCATTACCTTCTATTACATTTGGGTCAGATTAGATTACATGTATGTTAAAATTAGATTTGAAAGCACCAGAATTGGAAAAAAAAGGTTTCCAAGTAGCATTGATGCTCTCACAGTGTTAAGGGGCTTTACAACAAAAAAAAACAGCATTCAAACTCTAATCCCATTATATCAGAGTTAAGCTGTGATGGAGTCAACAGACAAAGCTGAAAGCAAACATTTGGAAAGTGCAGATCCAGAAATGTCCAACAGTGACTTGAGACATTTCCACCTTAAGATTGTAGCTTTCAATCAACCACAAACCATGAAGTCACTGTCAATTAAAGTCAGGTTCAAATGTGTGATCCTCACATTAGTGATAGAGGTGAACTGTTACTCTCAATCTCCAATGTGCCTGTCAGAAGTGACTCAACTGTTTAATTCGCTGAACACTTCTGGTGTTTTTTAAGCCTTTTTTGGCACTTTCCTTCTTACTGTTTTTCCTGTATTTGTCACATGTTGTAAAGTAACCTCACTCTAGAAGAGGAGCCAAGTCATGTGACTCTAACCATGTAAATGTGAGCTCCTGTGTTGGTTTATAAACTAACCCAGCTCGGACAGAGCAGGCAAGTTCATCAAGCTGCTGCTGATTTTACGTTTTTTTTCTGCTGTTTCGTGTCTGTCTCTGGGCTCTTCTCCTTTGTATCTCTCACTCTCTTTTCTCTCTACGGAAGTCACTTGTTTTTTCTTTCTGTCTCCCTCTCGGAGCTTCACTCCCCTCTGGATCTGAATCTTTCATACCTCATGCCTCTCTTCTTACCTCCATCTGTTTCTCCACTCATCTATTGCATTTTTTCACAGTTACATTTTGTACCTTTGTTGGTCTTAATGTTACTTTCCGATGCTCACTTCGTTTATGTGCCATATCGCACACTGTGTTGATTCCCTCAATCCTCTCCTTTATCCACTGACGACTGAAAACCCTTTAGACATGGATTTCCTGTCAGGACTCTTTTAGTGCTGCTTGAGACACACAGGCACACAGACACATACACACACAGCAGATGTAGCCAGAGGCTGCCTCAGGTCAAACTTGAGGAGGACAGAGGTATTTGCAAAAAAAAAAAAGAAAGAGCAAGAATTGAAGATGAAAACAGGAAATGGAAGTGAATGTGATGGCAAAACCAAATGGAGCCCAGGGGAAATCCAGAGCATCAAGCACAGACTGGGACGAGGATGAAAGGACAGTGAAATCTATCAAAAGAATAAAAGGAAAAAGAGTGCAGATAGAAAAACAAAAAGATGAGTGTTCCTTAAGAAGGTTAACAGGCTTCTCAAACCTTAAGAACACAGTATGTTTAATGGCTTATTTGTTTAGCTGTTATGTGACTGAGTTTGTAAAACTCAGCCAAAGTGTTTGCTGCTCCCCCCACTCTTACTTAGGCTCCTCTGGGTAACCCAAACACCAGGCTGAGGATGATAAAAGCAAAAGCAAACGAAACCAGATTCAGGATTTAATGTGAGCATTTATGTGAATAAAGCATCATTTTAAAAGCTAAACTCATAAATCCAAACACCGATATTGAAAATCTGTTTCAGGTAGTGATCTTACAATTGATCTGTATAAGTTTATATGCAAAGTCCCTGTTTAAAAGGTCAAAAGCTGCTTAAACAGCCTTGCTTGAATCATAAAAGTGAGCTCATTAACAATGTGGGACAGAGATCCTTCACTGTTAAGCCTTGTATCTTTACTGAGAGACAACTCCTTTCCATCCTGTCTCTGCCTTTAAGTCATTATACATAATGAATTTAAATTTACAGTCTAATAATAAAAAAGCATATAATCAGTTAAGCTCTTTGTGAAACCAAAGAACACAAATATACACATCAAAATCATTTACCACCCGCAGAAACGAAACTTCCGTCAGCTCCCAGAATTTGATTTCCCGGCATGGGTCTTGATGATAAGGGATTAAAAAACAAAAACCTGTCTAATCAACGAGTGAGTCTGAATAACATCATATTTACACCTGTTTGTTCTGCATGTGTGTGTGTGTGTGTGTGTCCTCTTACTGTGCTGTCCCATGAGCTGGTAGAGCTTGTTCAGCGTCTCCGCATGTTCGGATGATGGGTGATTTGGGGGGTGCTGCTCAGGACTGTGCCCGCACTGCTGGGAGTGAGGGGGCGGAGTCTTGCTGCTGTAACTGCACACAAATGACGGCAGAATGGTCGGATAGTTCATCCCGCCGTTCAGTCGCCCGAGCAGTGCACCCACACCCTGTGAGACAGCAGAGGGGTTGCCACTGCCACCGCCGCCGCCGCTGCCGCCACTATTTCCATTTGTGCTTCCTCTCCGGACGGAAAGCGACTTCATCTCCAGCTCCTCCCCTCCTCCAACCCCTCCCTCTCCATCCGTGTGCTCGGCGGCTGCCACGGTGATGGTGTGCTGACCCCCGTTGCTGAGGCGACAGTGCTGGTGTTGATGATGCTGCAGGAGGTTGTGGATGGGTCTCAACCACAATGCATTGCCCGGGCCTAAGCCCCCGCAGCTCCTGCTGGAACTGTGTCCATTACCCCCACCATTACTGCCTCCACCGCTGCCATTAGGATTCACCTTTTTACGCCTTTTACTGGTTTAAGAAAGACAAAGAAAGTATTAATACCAAGTCATAAAGAGTTGTAATATTTAAGTGTTTGCACCTACAGGGACGTGACTCCTTTAGGTTTTGAGGGATGTGAACAATGTGTGTCAATGAGTCAAAACTCACCAAAGCACACTGACACTATTATTACACACTCGTAACAAAACAGATTTTAGCTGCTGCAGATGAGTCATACAGTGTTGCAAATAGACACAGGAAGATCAGAAAAGAGTATAAACTGCTGGAAAAAGCCATGATTAATTTGACCTGGGGGAAGAGTTTAAGTAAAATTTCACTTAAGTGATTTTTTTTCCAGATTTTTTTGACAGTCATCCTCAAAATATTTCACAAAATAGATCAGAACAGGTCATAGATGTTTGATGGCTCAGGGACTAATGGGTTTGGTTGTTAATTGGCAGCTGTATGATTACAGAACAGATGTGAAGACACTGACTTAATTTAATGTCACCTTTATTTGACTGGACACTCCAGAACATAAAAAAATACCTGTGCCATCCAGAGTATATCCTCTGCAGTCTGCGTGTTAGCTTGCGATAAAGGTGACTGATGTAGCGAAGCATCTCCTCGTAGCACGAGCCAGGTTCGCTGTAACTGGCGAGCGTGGAGTCGTTGGACATGTAGCGAGCGCGCTGCTCCCTCATGAGGGCATTCTCCCTTTGCTTTGTCTCGGAGAACTGGGTGGCGATGACCACGAGGCACAAGTTGATCATGAAGAAAGAGCCCACCTGGTTGTGCAAGTAGAGAAAAGCTGGAGTGATAAAATCAACACTGTGGCTACTTCATTAATATTTGATCCCTGTTCATCCCTAAAGGTGTTAAAGTGTAATAAAACACAGTGTCAACAAGAGGCCGTACCGGGGCTTATGTTTAATTAAAACACAGCTTGTTTGGCCAGATGATGATGATAAAACTGTCTTTGTTTTAATCTTTACTTACACATTCTGATTTAAATGACTCTAAGAAGAAAAGCCTTGTTAAAATGCCATTACTGTTACTCTTTACTGAAAGAGCAGGAAATTAGATAAGCATTTTTGTACCTTTTTATTTTATCATTTATGAATTATTTCTCCAAAATCCTCAACTATATGAGTTGTCTCTCTTTCGTCTCCCCCTTATGCATGATAGGCACTTTAAATTAAATGACAGGCAGGCAGAGAGTTCATACAGCATTGTAAAATGATGCCAAAGCTGAGGTTCTTTAAAAAACCCAGACAACAGCATGATACTAGTGAAATTATACATGATAGAAAGTCTGTGAGGTTCAACAGAGGAGAGTCCTGCTGCAAGCTGAGTTCATTGGTTTACTTAAGAAAGGTTATTTTGGGTTTTCCAAATCAGGACTAAAATGCAAGTAGGCAAAAACTATCTCTAGGTGCAATAAGTAACAAATGTGCATATTTGTTGAGCATTCAAACCACAATACTGCTGACTGTGTGGAGTTATGTGAAGAGGAGAGGGGTTAAAGAAACATGCATTTAAGATTCCAATGGGTCTATTTAAGGTCATTTGTTTTTAAGTAGTGGATTTAAATAAAATGTACAGACACATGTAATTCATGTGTGAAACCTGACTGTTTAGTTTACTGTTACTCCATCAAAAAAAACATGTTTTATCACAAAACTACAGTGAGTCATAATATTGAGCTTTATCCGTTTTGGGTTGATTAAACACTGCATTTGTTTTTCTTGGGTTAGGTTCAAACAAGTCTCATATCTTTCCATGCAGATCAGAAATTTTGGCTCCAATCAAAGGTGTACTTTTAATTTTTTTAATTTCCTTTTACTGCTATTTTGGGACTCACCTAGCACATTAAATTATTGGGAACAGACTGTTAAATAAAGCAAAAATATAAACACAAGAGGGTACTTACGATTATGAGCAGTATAAAATATATAAAATTATAGAAGGAGTGAGCGTCCATGACATAGTACATGATATCTACCCATCCTTCTAGTGTGATGACCTGGTAGTGGAGACAAGAAGAGAGAGAGACAGACAGAGAGGGAGACACTGTATTATAATGAACAGAAATGCAGAAAAACATTCCCTTAAAGCTCTGCTCGTTGCTTTTTCTTCAAAAAAAAAAACATATGACAAACACACCCACGCATGCACGCACAAAAAACATGCACACGGACGCACAAAGACGCCCAAAGCACACAGCAGTCAGATGCAGTACATTTACAATTCTGTTTTTAATGGCTGTTCGTCTGAAGGAAGCCTGTGGTGTCCCTCCAACGTCTTATGCGTGTGTGCGTGCGTGTGTGTGTGTGTGTGTGTGCCAGAGGACTGACGCAGCTCTTTCATGTGGCCACTATGCTAATGAGTGGTGAAGATGCTGAGAACCTGAAAGTGGCGGCTCAGCTCAGCCGAGCCGATGATACACTCACACTCCGACATTAACACCTCAGCTGGCATAACAGGATACAGCTGCCAGCACGCACACACACACACACACACACACACCCGCACACAAGCAATGGCATGAGCAAACACACACACCAAACAAGTGTCCAGAATCACATGCCAACAGGCACGTGCATGAATGCACACTTGTGTATTCAGGGAGAATTGCACACAAACCTCTCATCAACAGACACCACATATGCATATTATACACACACACGCGCGCACGCACACACACACACACACACACACACAGACCCAGAGGAGACGAACTAATCCGCTCTCTACTGGAATGCTCTCCTTGCACCAGATTAACAAAAGAGCTGAGGACTCTCATTTTGTAAGCCAAAGCACACTTGTAAAGTGCAATCAATGTGCATCTTTTCATTCCATAGCAACAAACGAAAAGAAGCATTAAATTAAATATGTATTTTGTCAAACAAACTAATAGTCTGGAAGGGGAGATGACAAAAAAAAAACATTTAGCAAGACTAATTCACAGACAGGCCTGACAATAAAGACTGGAACAGACTGTCCTTCACTCATACAACTAATTAAAAGTTATAATTGTGGTGTATTAATCAATGAAAATACATATCCTCTTAGAAAAAAAACACACAAAGCCACATCATCCCTGTGGCAGCACATATTTCAATAAATCTCCATCTCGCGTCAGGCTATGTTGTAAAAGTCAATGTCATGCATCACTGACTTAGGTTATTAAGATAGGAGATGAATGCGATATCCTGAACAAATTACTCACTGACCCCGACTCCCGAGGCCATCCCCATCCTCAGCCCCTGACCCACCTCAGAGATCAGACGCAGCTAGCAAAGCAGCGCTTCCTGTAATCCATGTTAATGACATGCACATGGAGCAGAGAGCACTCAGCTGTCACTGGTGAGGAAGTTCACCCGCAAATTGTTCTTGAACCTGAATTGACAGGGGTGTTTGGAGTGTGTGTGTGATAGTGTGTGTACATGGTCAATAGTTATTAACCCGTCTGTAGGTGTTAACACTGGAGCAATAACCCTAAGATGTCTTCACTCCCCTTGTCTTTCTTTATCTCTTCTCTCTCTGCCTCTTCAAATGCCATCTGCTCTTATTTGTTTGAGTTCCTTTATGCCTATTTTTTTTTATTATGTAGATTTTTCCTTCACTCTCAGCTCTGCTCTTCTCTTCTCTTTTTGCTTCTCTCACAGCAATAACATAGGTGGTCAGTTCATTTCCTGGCTCTTAGACCACAGGTCAAGCCTGACTTTCAATGGTATCTTTACTTAAAGTCAATAGTTATCACATTTAAAATTCTGGTATGAACTCTGCAGTCAAGAAAAACTGAAAAGAAACAAACAAACTAGTATTATATGACCCTATATATATATTTTTTTCCTAACATAAAGAAAGAAACCAACACAGAAAGCCACCATACTACATTTGATGTATGGCCAAATCCTCAGTGGGCACACACTGCGTGACATGTTAACAGATTGTTGTACACCGCAGAAGTCCCAAGGTAACTCTGAATTAAGTCAATTCTGAACCACGGGCTGAAATGTTTTCAAAACTCTGCACTGAGATGTATAATTCATGTTCTTTATATTTACAGATACTGAGGGAATAAAGCTGTGGAAAGGGATAACAAGCCAAGAAACTCATTTAAGATTCAATAAATTTTTCTCCTTTTCTTTATAACACACTTTCTATCCCTTCTTCTCCCATATATGTATCTCAGCCATTTTTTCTTTCTCACTCTCACTTTGGCAACTATTCATCGTTTTTATTCCTGTTTTCACCCATCAATAATAAACAGGCATACTCAATGCCTGTGTTATTATCAAAGGCCCAGTTTATAGGATAAGGACTGGCATAAAGAAAGTATAATATTTATACGTATGTTTTGTGTATTATTACCTAAAAATAAGATTTGTTGTATTTTCATGTTCATGGATTGAGCCTTTTATACCTACAGAAAGAGTAAGCCCTCGTCCAGAGAGACTACCATGTTGCATCGCCATGTTTGTACAGTTGCTCGGAGCAAACAAATCACAAACTGACTCTACAGAGAGCCTTGTGCACTTTTTGCAAGTTTTGTGCCCTTCATAGGCTTTCCTATACAGTTGAAAAGGGAATGGCACAATAATCTGTCAGTTGCATTCTGCAACCTCACCATAAGATGGCACTAAATCATTCACAGTGGACCTTAAGTTTAAAAGTTTCAATTGACAGTCCTTTACTGGACAGTGATAACACAAAATAGTACTTTTTTTGTAGATGTTTTCCAATTTTAGAGGAATTTCTGATTACCTGCTTTTTGATGTAAATCCAACATGTTTTAATAGAAGCTGGTTTCTTTTCTTTTCTATGTGTTTTAAGATTTTTCTCTATTATGTTGATCTCTATTATCTGGGGACTAAAACTGAGACTGATGTGCACAACTTCTCCAGTCATCATTTACTTTATCACAAGCAGGTACAACAGATCCTAAAGTACACATACACATCATTTACTTTGCTTAAAAATAATTGTGTCGAAGACTTAAAGGGAACCATCTCAAAAACAACAACAACAAAAAAACCAAAAGTCAGCCAAATCTAATCTTTAAAGCTTGTAAATGTGTGTGTGCGTGTGTGTGCGTGTGTGTGCGTGTGTGTGCATGTGAGCGTGTGTTCTTTGTTGTACTTTCAACGGGTGACTCCCTCTGTGAAAAGTCATGTTGTGCAAGTCAAAGTCGATTTGTCACAGAGTCAGATCTATCAGTGAGTCCTGGACAGATCAGTTAAAAGGGCTGGAATTCATATCACAACAACTCACACTGTGTTCGCAAAAAGACCGTTTTACAGAAAAAGCCTGTGATGGTGAGGGAAAAAGCAAATTACATGTTCAAAACCAGCGAGAGGTAAAGACAGGGCTTTCAGGTCATGATGCACGCCCTCTGATGGCCTAGCTAAAAGGATAAATTTGAAATTTAAACACAATGTTGTTTTTGTTGTCACTGACGACTGACTTTGTTTATGCAAAAATGAAAGCATTTTTTAATTGGCTTGCCATATGGGATGAGCTTGTAATCACTATCTTGTTTTTAAACCTACATTTTTAGATCAGCCAGTAAATGCAACAGCAGCAAGTATTTATACTCCTGCAATCTCTTTAATGGCTTTACTTTATAAAAAATCATCATACTCCCACTTGACTCAAAGTGCAATTGAGCCTCTACAAACCATTAAAACTTAAACAACAAACTGTGAGCTCACAGACATATTTTGTTTTAAAACAAGTGGCACAAACCTATTTCTTTAAACTTATTCTTCACAACTTTTTGCATAAATGTAAAAAACTGAAAATTGTAAGCTGTGAGCCTCCTGTTTTCTGCATAAGATGACGGTAGAGGATTACAACTAAAGAGGATATTCAAATTTAAAACAGTATTAAAAAAAAGAACCATTAGAATTAGTTGATCTGCTTCTAAAGAGCAGAGAGGTCTGCTAGTTAGCTTAAGTTTGCTAAAAGGAAGAAAAAAAATGTCCAGACTTGCTAAGCTATGCTATTTTTTGGCAAAGGATGAATTAAAGGATTAAAGGATGAGTTAAACTAAAATATTCAAGATTAAAATAATGTTTTTTTTTCTGAACTCCAACTCCTCCATGCACCAGAGCTGAGAGTGTGCTGTCTTGTGTTCATAAAAGCAAAAGAGCTTATTTTTGACAACATCCAAGTCAGTTCTTTAAAAAAATATCTTGTCAGCAGTCATACATTCTTAACACTCTGCTCTCCATGTCTTTGCCCCCACATATAAATCTGCACAATTACCCCTCCTTACCTGGAATATGGCTATCCAGGCGTAGCCGATACTGTCAAAATTGACAGCTCCCTTGTGAGGGTTGAGGTCCCCAGGGCGACACATGTTATAGTACTGGTTCCAGTTAACACAGCCGTTAACACTGGCCCCACCAATTGATCCAATCACAACTGAGCTTTGGTGAGAAGCAGGCAATGAGCACTCCACCCCGCCCTCGGTGTAGGCCGGCACGTCGTGGCAGCGCAGCATCCCGTTCTCGCGGGGAGCCGAGCAGATGAATGGACTGTCTTCACCTTCCTCGGACATGTAGTAAGGACTTATTGACAAGTTGTACGTTCTGGATGGACAAAGAAAATAAATAGATAAATAAACCTTATTGTTGAAACACATTCATTTAGGATTTTAGAAATCCTGTGAGGTAAAAATAATTCTTTTTTGTTCATTTCTTTGTTTCTTTTTGCTCAAAGTTCTATAAAAGGTTATATTATCATTATACCTTAGATCCAAAGAGAACTGACTGATGTCCATTGTGGTGAATGAAACATTATTCCATTATAGGACAATAAGATTTACTGTCATTTGTGATTATAAGCAGGATGGTGATCCAGATATGGGTTTGTCATTACTGAATGTTTAAAAGTGCTTGTATAGAAAAGAGAAACAGACAAATCCGACAATAATTAAGGTGAGTGAGCACATGGACAGCTGGATCTGATGTTAGCAAACAGCAAATCAATGAGTGGATGTATTGCTGAGCTTATTAAATAGGCACATATCTGATCACAGATGTTTAAATTTGCCACAAAACCTCCAGCATCATCAACCAACTGCTACTCCCACACTATTTTTCACACCGTGTGTGTTTTTTTTCCACAGCATCTCAATCACTGATTTCCAGTTTAATCAAAATCCTTCAATAGAATATATAAACCTTCCTCCTGATAACTGCAAACAATAAAGCTAGGTATGTTAAACATCTTTAACAGAGGCTGTGGACACTATATCCCCTCACTCCCATCTCAGCTGTCATGAAGTCACTACTTAGGCAGTTTTTCTTTTGGCCCTCATGGTCCAAACTGCAGCTTTTTATTTTACAAGAGCCTTAGCAGCAGCCTTTAATCCTTGGAAACAAATCTCTGATCTAATCTTTTTACTTTAATCTTTTTTTTTGTTTTGTTTTGTTTTAGTCCAAACGGTTTCTGCCCAGTTCATTCTTATCACCACTTTCAGTCGTCTTCATAGAGGGGAGTTCACAGCTAGGCTGAATCTCATTTTGGCCACAACATCCACGTCCTGTCGTCTCCACCTGTGTTTGTGCATTCGCATGTAGGCTTTGCTAAATCAAGAGCTATCCAACAGTGTGGAGTGGAAGTGGGCTAGAAAACTTGCCAACAATGAGTCTGCACTTGTGTTTACTGCTCAGGCCAAAAATAGAAATAGAAAATCTCTCTACTTAGTCAACTATCAGTTTGTTTATGCTACGTTTTCTCTACACCATCTTTCATTGTGGGTTTAAACAAATATCATTGAATACGTAGGAAACAGGGGGGAGGAAGGGAAACTGCTTCTTCTTTAATTTGTTTGAGCTGCACGTAGAATTTGCACACAAAAAAATGAAATGAAACACAAAATGAAAGAGCATCTTTTTGATAGCAGATGCTGATAACATTTTGGATATTTTTTTGCTTTTAAAGTGAAAAAGCACCACAGCTGAGTGAGCAAGGCATCTATCAGTAACCACGGTGACAGCTGTTTCCTACTCATGGTGGAAAGCTGTGAGTGCATCCCACAGTTTACCTGCTTATTTATACCCTCCCCTTTTAAAGTGGAGAGCCCTCCACAATAGTGAGTGTGCCTTTTCCGCAGCATGACGTTCACTCTTGAACTGCCCGTGGGAAGGGACCAGTTTGGGAAAGGATCTTACGCTTTGTCAGAGTGTTGACTCTCATTTTTGTTCCAGCCATTCCTGTCCTGCAACCTGAGTCTTATAGAACAAGTTACAGCACCCTATTTCTAAAAAATATGAACTAGAAAGAGCTAATGCACGAGGTCGAGTGTGTGCACGTCCATAGACGGGATTCAGACTGTACTTAAGGTCAGACAGCCATTTGTTCTGTGGGAGAAAACACAGCAGTCTTAGCTATGAAATATTAAGGCTCTGTTCTCTTTCTGCCTTTCTCTCTTGCTCTCTTACACACAGGAGCGATCCAGCAACATGAACTCTGGTACAATTTGTACCATTACATCAAAAACAGAAAACTAAACAGAATTTGTTCAAGGTTGTCTGAGAGAGATTTTCTTTGCTTCCTGCAGTTGTGGACATTGAAGTAGTTTTTCTTTCTTGTTTGTATAATGTTGCTGATGTATTCAGTGTCATGATAAGAGATAAAAGATTCCTGTTTTTTCGCATTTTATAACAGGGTTGTATAATGAGAATGAGTTTACTGTTCCAATGTACTACTCATAAAAAACACAAATTTATAGATGTGTTGATAAATAACAAGAAGTCTAAACAAAGACTGGAATAAAAGTGCATTTTTGTTGCTCTTCTCCTATAGGATGCCTCTTTGTGTTATCTACCAGAGGGTGAAATGAATCCATTAGTATGTTTATTTCATATTTTTTCGGTGTCAAAGGAAATTCAGCTTTCTTGTCTTGGCCCAAGTTATGCTAACTGAGTCTGCACCTTGTGTGTAAACATATTTGGGAATTTTATCATCTCATTCCAAAGACTTTGACTTTGATTATACATCCGCAGTGGTTGCAGTGTTTGGTCTATTTATTATTGATATTTTTTTCTTTGAACCTAAATAGGCCTTTTGTGGAATATTATAAGTGATTTTCTTTGGATTTACAGTCACATTCAATTCACCTCTTATTTGACAAAGTCCTTTTAAATCAGGCTTTGCTTTAATCTTCATATTGACACAAGACAATCGCATCATCTGCAAAGAGGAGAAGTTAATTTTTTTAAGTAGGCTTGTATGCTAGTGCATTTGTCTCCAACTGACCAACTACAACTGATAACAGCTTCCTCTCACTCCACATTTCTCTCTCCTTCCTCTATTTCTTCGTTTTCTCTTCTATGTATAAGCATGAGGCCATACGGTGGTTTACATCCTTAGGGGCTCTCTACAATTTGCTCACTCTAACAAGTAAGAATTTTCCTGAATTTCTGCCACAGGCAACAGCTGATTGTTACATCCAATGACAACTCAACACAAACTCTAACAAGGAGAGAGCAGAAGAGAGAAGCAGAGAGAGAGAGAGAGAGAGAGAGAGAGAGAGAGAGAAAACAGAGAGGGGGAGGCAGATAGAAATAAAGACAGATCATGTTTGAGTTAAGCTAGCTGAGCATGTTTGAAGATTCCATGTGTGCATGCTGGAGGCAGTGCTGGTCACCATATGGATGTAAAAGATGAATGTGGATGTTAGACCTGTTGTGTTTGGGCAAAATTAAAAATTGATTGCAACTTTTGAGTCTACGAATGGAGTTTTTTTTTAAACTTTTCTATGTCGTCTACTCACAAGAAAAAAGAACTTCACTCAGATCCTATTCTCAAGTGCTTCATTCCTCAAATCCAATATGGATTTGACTGAGGCTTTGAAGAGGCAATTTCCTGGGGCTATTTGCTCTACTTTCAGGCCAGAAGAAAAGGAGAAAAAAGCAAATAAAAGACCATATTTCTTACGTTTTGATGTCCTCTCCCAGAAAGCAGCGGTTGCGCAGTAGCCCCGCCCACAGCTGGACTCCCACGATGCCGAAGATGAAAAAGACGAAGAAGCAGAGGAGGAGAACATTTCCCAGCATGGGCAGCGTGTCCAACAGAAGTGTCACTAAGATCCGCATACCTGTGTAGTGGGACAAAAAGAGTAAAGACTCAATCAGAAAAGACTGTTTTCCCTTTGCCATGGACACACACATTAAAAGTTCACATGCATGACTGACAGCTGGTGGTGCATCTGCAAACCTTTTCCGAGCCCTCTGGTTATCTTAAACCCCGACAACCTCTACTGATCTTGTGAGCTTGGAACCTTCAGCCAACATAATTACAAGTGATGACAGTCCTGACAGTGACAGTTTGACGTTTTTTTTATCCCACGGGATTTGAACTCAAAGCTTCCCTGTGGCTACTATTATCCAACCACATGCATTCAGCATCCATCTCCAGTTGTCAGATGCGTTTAGCGTCAGCAGAGTCAGGGATCTGGTCTCTGAGATCTTTGCAATGTGTTCTGTCCCCTTCCACTTGTATCACAGCCTTACACACATTAAACACACTTACAGTTTGGCAATTCCAAAGTTTTTTGCTACATTTTAACAGCGGCATTGATGATCAAACCATAATCCTTCTTGAATGTCTACAAATTCTGTCTACAGATTGTTTGTGCTGTGACAACTTCTATAGAGAGTCCTCGCTGACTACATTATCATTTGGTGATAAATTAAAAAAAAAAAAGAAAACAAATGCTCTTGTGTGTTGTCTGAGTTAACAGGAAGGGCCCTAACTGCATTAAGCTCACCAGTTAATTACAAATTCTAATTAAATTTTGTGCCAGAAGCTAAATATTATCAAAGGCCATTTCCACGCAGTCAGACTAAAATTAAACTCATTCTATTGTCCACAAAAAAAATTATCATTAATTATTTATGCATGTTTGGAAGCACAGATGTCCAAAACAAGGATATTGTTCTTATTATACATTTCTTTTCTTTTCTAAAAGAAACAGTTTAGGGCAAAATTACTAATCCTTTTGATGCATTATCAAAATAAGATTATTACTCACGCCACAGCTTTTATTTTGTATCTACCTCTTTGTCTTACTGTAGGGTTAATGCTTTCATTATATGTTTAAATGTTTTGGCAGACAATAATAGAATTAATTTGAATAACAAAGAGCTGTGAATTGTAAATGGAGTTTATTGAAATAACTCCTTTCTTTCTAATATTTCAACTGCTCAAAGTGCTTTACAACATAAGTCAGAATTTATGCATTCACACACTAAAGGAACAGTAATTTGAGGTGTTTCTGTGTTTTGCTCAAGGACATTGCAACATGCAGACTAGAGGAGTCAAGGATTGAAACACTGACCTATGGATAAGTAGACAACGTGCTCAACCTCCTGAACTACAGCCGTCCCAAGACAAAAAGAGTAACATGAGAAACCAAATTTTAAGGTTTCTGAATGTCCCCTTCCTCTTCACAGGTAGAGAAAGGGTCCTAACAGTGAATTTTTGTCATAGTTACTCTTTAAAGTACTGACAGACCCAACTCAAAGGGAATGACTCTTTAGCATTTAGTGTGCACTGTCCCATTTGTGTTGATCTTTGCAGACAAAGTTGTTGTCAAGAACAGACTTTTTTAGAGAGTTGCAAAGCAGCAAGTCTCCTAAAGTTGGTTGGGCTTTTGTAGCAAAATTTAGAGGAAGTTCACCATAAGAAATCTGTCTGTCATTAATTTCCTGATCTGTTCATTCAGTTAACCATTTTACCTCAAGGAAGGACTAGTCACAATTCAGACAGTCAGACAGGTGAGGGTCAATCCTGTGAAACAGAGCTTAAATGAAATGTGGTAAAATCACAGGATCACTTTTGGTCAGTGAGACACAAAGGAGGAAGTTACACCATTTTCACAAATATTAAACATTATTTATTTTCATAAATACTTGTGTTTTTATCATGAGTTTCTTGTGAGGTCTTCCACGTTTATCATACCTGCTTTTTTCTATCTCTCATTTGGCTTTTCTCTTTCATTGTTGCCCTTTTTTCCCACAAAATAGAGATAATACAGAAAAACAAAATGAGAAAAGCTAACACACAACCTAGTGATGCAAATTTTCTCATCACACAGCTGAAGAAGAAAAGCGAATGTCTGTGTTCAAGCTCGGGGCAAACAGCAGCCCTCTAGAGACACTGCAACATTGCATACAGCACATAGAATCACAAAGAAATGTACACATGCACTCAATGAGTAAACACCACACAGATGCCCTACTATAGTGGCATCTGCGTGCTGTGAGATCAGCCTAGCAAACACAAACGTTTCACAGTATAGACATCGCCTAAGCAGAATACTAATGGTTATTCCATATATCATTTTAGGAATGAGAATGCAATTCAGCAATACACTGCATTTAATTACTTACAACACAAAGGGGGTAAAAAATACAGAGATTTAAAACTACAACGGCCGTGCATTCACTCCCAGTTACAATGCACTCTGTTAATTAAACCAATGCATTTGAAAGGTGAATAAATAGCAGACTCAATAAAAGCAAGTAGCAGAGAAAGGCCATCTTTTCAGAAAGTCACGGCACTTGGAGTTAAGATTCCTAAGGCCTGAGTTTCTTAAAATAATGATAAACTTTCACATTTTTAGGCAATAAACATTATTTCAGCTCATAGGAAGTGATGGGGGTCATGTTATTCTGTAAAGACAAAGAACAATATTGGAACACCTTGGAAATTAAAATCCATTAATAAAACTAAAAGATATTCTAGTGGAGCGGAAATTATCTGTGATAAAATCTTTTAATAACATCATAAAATCGGTTCTTTGATCATATCTGAGTTGCACAATGCCTCGGTCTTAAGTGCCAATATTCTGACAGTAAGTAACTGCACTGCACTGCTTTTTCATGGGAGTTTTTTGGCGCGCATACAGTGAATCTTTTTTAACGTTTTTGAAATTACAAAGTGCAATGCAACACAGCTCTGTAATGTTCTCAAATAATAAAACATTCCATGCTTGTCATGCTAAAAAGCAAGTTGGAAGGGAGACAACGTTTCCTGCAATAAAAAACAGAACAGCGAGTTATAGCCGACCCTTCAGATGTGTGTGTACAGGTGTGTGAAACAGGGCTGTCACGTTCTATTCCAAAGTCAACATATCGGTCCCGCTTCCTTTAGATGTCAGCAGGGACTTAATGAACTGAAGGAGAAGCTTGTCATACAGTGTAAAGCAGCTGCGCACAGCTGATTCCCATCCACAGATGTTCCCATTTTAAACACATCTACCTGTTGGACATTCTTCCCTTATTTCTCCTTGTTCGCTCTGAACTGATCGGTGAGGTGCCACGAAAATAGAGCCCACAGAGCGCTGCTCAGTGTATCTAGGCTGCAGCACAAAAACACTTTCAACATCTGTCTAACAATAGATACTTCCCATCCACTTAGGCACAAAGAAAAACAGAGAGACAGAGCGCAGAATGGTTCGAGACAAACAGAGACGCTAAGTATAAAAAGTTGAACCTGGCTATTATCCTGGCTGGCTTGCACCCACAAACA
This sequence comes from Acanthurus lineatus, assembly GCA_029814665.1. Taxonomy (NCBI): domain Eukaryota; kingdom Metazoa; phylum Chordata; class Actinopteri; order Acanthuriformes; family Acanthuridae; genus Acanthurus; species Acanthurus lineatus. The sequence continues at coordinate 14,784,397 of JAPZDV010000009.1, read as the reverse complement.
CTCCATCTCTGATCTCAAATCAATGAGAGAGGAAAGAAAAGAGCAAGTCTAAAAGAGATAAAAGAAGCAGAGAGGAAAAATCAAGGAAGTAAGCTGGTGTTAAACACCCTCAGGGCGTCTGTGATTGTGTGTTCCAGTGAGTATATAAGTCTGCGGGCTCTGGGGTATGTTTGTGTCTGTTTGTATCTACATTGACCTTGAGTTTCTAGCCCCAAGTAAAATCTCTCTTTGCCACCCTCATTGCAGCTTTATCCCTCTTTCCTCCCTCCATCTACCTCCCTCTTTCAGGCCTTTCAGAAACGAATAAAAATTGTTTACAATAATTTAAGTTTAACATCACCTCTTCTACGGCTGTAAAAACTGTTTCTTAGGGCTACTGTAAGCTTAAGAGACAGGTTAATGCTACGTTATCAGCTTTCACAGGGGTAGAACAAAGTAATAAATGTGTGTATATTGGTGTGCATGCATACGTGTGTGTGTGTGCATGCCTGTGTGTGACTGTGAATGTATGAGACTGTTCATGGTGATAGCTTGAGAGAAACAGACAACCTGCCAGGCTTTATGATTGTGTTTGGGTTATCTGTCATATCCAGAACACAGGCGCACAGACACACACTTACACACACATACACACCCGTACAAACATGTAACGTCATCATTTACAAAGGAGAATTTTGGGTCAAGCTGTGTTAGACGCTAAAACGGGCGGAAAAGGTGGGGTCATCATTCAAAAATAGACACATGCACACCCACACACACACTCACAATGCACGCTGGGTTTTTTTTTAGCTTTTTGCAGCCAGACAACAAGCATCCATCTATAACACTGACAACACCATCCATGTACCAACGATTCTGTTATAATAACACTTAAAATATATGTCAATGGGTCCTCAATTGTTGCAAAAATGTTTTTCATTTAAATTTTGTTTTATGAATTCTAATATTCATTTAACATTAAACAAAACTGGTATGAGATGGAGGGACAGAAACAAAGAAAGAAACTAAAGGTGTACAAAACGGTCAATGAACCTTATTAAGAGAACCTTATTAGGAGAACCTTATTGATCAAAACAGCTGCTGATACAGGCGGCCTGAACCTGAAACACAGCTCGGCCACTTGCCTAATGTATGCAGGTTAATAATCTTGCAGGTTGTTATGACACCATTGTCTAATGATCCTCTTTAGCTGTAGATTCATGGGAACTTTCACATGGCTGTCACATGGCTTTTAGTGAAATGAAAAACTATGTGCAAGTCCTTACTAAGCATTTGTGCAGCACTGTACAACTTCAGAAAGTGAGATTAAAGCAAACATTATCAGCCAAATTACTGTTAAGAGGTGAGCATAAAGAACCTGAAATATTACATCTTGTTCCATGTAGTTTCAAATGGAAACTTCCATCCATCCATAGATCTGCTTTCTATAACCACACAACCTTTGCAGAGCTGCAGGAAGCTGGAATTGATCCCAGGTGACACTGGGGGAAAGCGGTGGGGTAAAACCTGGATAGGTCACCATTTTATCACAGGTGTAACACACAGAAAACCATTTATGCTCACATTTACACCTGTGGTCAATTTAGAGCCACCAATTAACCTAACCTACATGTATTACATGAAAACAGATGGATAACATTACACACTAATTTAGGCTACATGTATATTCCTCAGGGAGTTTGTGTAGGATATTGGTAAAATATAATCATGGTGCGATAAAGCTAAATTACCTGTGTGTATATATTACTGTAAGATAAATTAAAGATGTACATGCTCTAACAATTAATTTATTTTACTTTAAATGGTAATGAATAAAAACAAGTCTCTTTCAGTTAATTGTGGGTAGAATATGTGAAAATAGAAAATATAAATATATGTCATTAACTTTTTATAATTTTAGTCAAGTGCTCTTTGACCCTTGACATGGACAATTTAATTACCAGTAGATATAAACACATTGGTCAGTAGAAGAAAAACAATCAGGGCTTTGTGGAGGAGAAGGTTCAGTGGACAACTGTCCTGTCTTCACCTGTGAGCACCGAGTGAAAGAGTAAATGATAGCACTGTGTATGAGTCATTGCTAATCGAGGAAGGTAAACCGTCAGGGTGTTTACCAAAAAGCAGCCCTGCAAAAATTCAAACATGGACTTACTTGGTACTCTGTTGATGGCCCGCAGTGGCCTGAGTACTCTGACGGTCCGGATGGCTGACAGACTGGCATTATGTCCATCCAGGGAATACTCCATCACTCTGAAGACAAAGTCAGAGGAAGGCAGAAGAAGAAAGTTTTACCTCATGCTTGCCAAAAAAAAAAATCTGTACACATACACAGATTACACACATAATGCAACAACAAGTGAACTCAGGAACACCAAAAATACAACAACGATTATTAATGGCAGCTTCCCACATAATTACTGTACATGTGACATTTAATTACATAGTAAGCTGTATTTTCTCTGTATAGGCTATGTAACATCAGACAAACAGCATAAATATGAGCAGGAGGCGAAGAAAGATGGCTGTGCTCTGTAATTGTGCTGTGTGGTCACACACACTCAGCCCTTGGAGCATTTGAGTGTCTACAGGTATGTCTCAGCTGATTGGGTCCTGCCCTTTTAACAATATAAAGTGGCCCCTGCCTTTAATCTGGCAATATGAACTCCTCAAGTCTTTAAATTAAAAGTCTTAGGTGCTGGTTAGAGCATTTAGATGCTGCATAAATTGGTAGATATTGCACTGAGAATGAATACATTGTCTATAGGGGACTGAGATGAGCCTCTCACCGCCTGATTTCTTTGTGTGTTATTTTTTGGAGATATTCTCATTGTGTTTTGCTAATTTAATGGTCTGTCTTTAAAGAATGAACAAGAGCCACTGCACAGCAACACACTCTTAATCAGTAAGCTAACCCAGCAGCACAAGGATGTTAATAACAGCAGAGAGAAAATACTTTCATATCAAACTGAGTAAATTAAGGGTTTCTTTTAGACTAAAGCAGACTTGGTGATTGGAACACTAGAAAAGCAAACCAAGAGTTTCTTTGTTTTGTTTTGTTTTTTGTTTTTTTGGTAAGGTTTGAATGAAGTGTGTATTCTTATTAGTTGGCAAATAGAGAAGCTTGAATTCATAAGACATACTGCTGGTTTTTCTTGTATTGTTCTGTTTTGTGTTTTAACAAGAAAACAAGAGTGTGAGAATACTTTCTTTCTTAATATTTCATTAGTTTATTTTCTTGGTTATGTGAGGAGTCTTTGTTCGTGTATGCGGGGAATGAAGAAATGCTGCTCTTATCACTGGTGGGAGGCATGGATTGCCCTGCCCCCTGCACATGCCGCATACACACCTGAGTACCTGCAATCACTATTTGTTGGGCTGACAGTGGCCAGTTGGCAATAATTAAAATATCTGCCAACCAAAACACTGATTATCTCTTTTCTCTGACTTATTCTTTTTCACTTCTTTTCTTCCCTTTTTGTTTATTTTCCACAGGTTCACTTTTCAGTGTTAAACAAGAGGCTTTTATGGTCTCATTTCATGTCATTAAATGGTTTGACTGCTGCATTCTAGTGCGGTTGCTTGATGTGAAAATGTGGATGATACAAACATCCACCTCACTGCCTCCATATTCAACTAGATGGGCTGAGACACAGAGGAAAACACAGCACACCTTGGTAAAGGATGCCTCTATTTTGATAATGACAGGACAATGTAATGACTCACAGACAGATACATAAACACACCCACAGGCACTGACACATGCACCTGTATCATGTGAACTGTATTCATCTTAAGGCAGAAAAAACTGTGGGTGTATGTGAATGTTTGTTTGTGTGAAACTGCATATGTGCTTGTCTGATTGTTTACTTCAATTTATTTTATCCCAAGCAGACTATCGCTGTCTACCCGCAGGTGACAGAGAAAATTGAGCAATTTTTTTTTTGGCTATGAGCAGAAAAGCATTGTGGGATACCGACCCTGCCATGACAATGACGAAGTCAAGCTGGTTCCACTTGTCGCCAAGGTAACAATTGGAGCCAAAAATTCCAAGGGCCACCATCTTGATGACCATTTCCACAGCAAAGAAAGCAAAGATACAGTCGTCCAACACCTGTAGGAACATGTTGAACATAACAAACACACACACAGAGTTAATGCTGAGCACGGACGACAATGATAAAGAGAAAATTTCGACTTCCTGTCAGCTAAAAAAGGTCAAGTCCATGTGAAGCCTCCTCATCAATATGGAGAGACATTTTGAAAGAAGCTGCAGAAGTGGAAGCAGAGGTTGGCTAAAAAAGAAAGTCTTGTCTCCATTAGTTAGTTTCATCCCAGCGGGGAACAGCTCTGGCTTAGCATGGTTATGGCTATGTCTCAATTAATTAACATCTAGCACAGCAAAATAGAACGTCTGTATTTGACTATAATGAGCACAGAGTGCCAAGAATCAGCATCACCCTACTCTCTCTTACTTACTCTACACACACCCTGCAGAGCACGTTGAAACAAATGAGACATTGGAGACGAGAGAAAGAAAGAAAGAAAGATGTTTTAATTATCTTTTTTTAAAGGTTTGGATTTACGGAATGTGAATGCGGTCCCAGGTGTCAATTAAACATGTTATTTAAAGCATTAGTGTTAGTATCAACCACTTAGTGTAAGTAAATTAGCATGAATCTCATGTCTCTTACATTCGGCCCTTGAGTTACGGACAGACAAACTAACACTGTTTTTAGAACAACCACACTAAATGTGACGCCTGCTGACTTCAACATGCAGTGAACAGGAAAGGCAATTGATTTTTTTATCTAGTATGAAAAAAAATTATTTCGCATGAACTACACAAATAATTGATATAGCAACAGATCAATACCTACTGTCCCTCTATCAGTAATATTGTTGCATTGCAAAATACTGCAATTTTATGCTGTATCGATTATTTCCTCCACACCAAATGTTTATGTGAAGGAGCTTTAAACATGTCACAAAGGTAAGCAACACCTTCTCCCACACCCCTGCTTCCATATGAGACATGTTCTGTGCCCACACTGCATATGGCCTGTCACAGTTATCCAGCCTTTTTTAAATAAGCTGTTGCAGACAGTGTAAGGCAGGAAAACAGGTAAATGTAGCTAGAAGGGTAAATAAAACAGGTAAATATTGTAAATGTTGATCATCACTGTTTTCTGCTACAAGCTGCTACAAGGACGTGGGCGTTTCACTGACCTGTAGGATGCGGCACCACTCTGACTGGCAGGTGACGTCTTCGCAGGGCTGGAACATCCCCAGAGTCACACAGTTGAGCAGGATCACCAGCATGGATACATGCTCGAACCACGTGCAGGAAGAGGTTAAGGCCAAAACACGCTGGATGTCATTTCAAATCATTAACGACACAGAGTGTAGGATTACATACTTAACATACTTACATACTAAAGCAAGCGAGCACATCTTACTGGATATATATATAGTGCTGTTCATTTCAGGGGAGATTCTGTGCATTTTATAGAAAAGCAGCAATTAAAAAAATCAGATGCTGCGAAAAAACCCTCAAAAAATAGTTTTCAGTATCCTTTTTTTGTGTAAATGTTGCATCCCTGAAGCTGGGGACAGCTTTTTCTGTATCAGAGCTGACCACAGGTACATGCAGTGCAGGTATGATCAGGTGCAAACCACACGCAGGAAGCAACATGGTTCAAACAGGTCTGATGACCTGTTGCAGAGTGAGACAAGCAATTATACTTGTGGAGGGGGACCGACTGTTGGTCACAGTTAACACAGAGAGCAGATTCAAGTCTTATTTATGTCGCCTATTAGACTGAAAAGGAAATAAGAGACTTGTTTCTTAGTCTTTGCTACTGCTGCCTAAAATGTGGATTTACTTCTAAAGTTCCTCTGAATAAGTCCTCTCTTGGCAGGAGGGGCTCATTTACAAGGAGGCTTCAAGGAAAATAGACTGTGGTCATCCACTAGACTGAAATTTTGACTTAATGCTGGAGATCATTGATCGTTATGGCTTATTCCATCAGCAATCTTGGCCATAATAATAATAATCAGAGCTCCAGTCCATAAAAAAATGTGCAAGTATTTATATCTAAACTAGTCATGATTATATTTATATAGAAACACATTTATATATAACTAAATTTATATAGAAGTTTCTCAGAAATTTGAGCAGTAAACCACTAAAATCCCAGATAAAAACCAACCATGATCCAGCATTAGAGCATGTGAGCAAACAAACACTCCGCCAACTCACTGAAACCTGATGCCAGTGAGAGGTTTTGTGTGAGTCTGATGCACATAATGGGTCTAATAATGACCCAGCAGGTCCGGCTGCTTGGTTGTTAATCTGCTTACAGGCTCTTAAACAATTTCTCAAATCAACATTTTAATGGATCCACATCTACTTGTATCCTGTTGTATCATTTGCTGAAATATCTCTAACAGGGCATATAAGAGATGATCATGACCACAGAAAGGCATTTTTTATGATTCTAAAAGTTTGTGGCAAATGGTTACAGTATATAAAAAAGGCAAATATGGCCTGAATCTCCTGCTATACTGCATTACATACATAGCAAAAGGTCAGAAAGGTAGCTGCAATATGTGATGTGCTGAAGGTAGTGCTGCTAATTTCTTTTTTCTTTTCTTTCTGAGCATCGACCACGTAGCTTGCTTATGAAGGAATCTTTAATTTTACAGGAATTAGCAGCACTCTGTTCCCCTGCTTTTCTCCTTTTATTGTGCTCTTTATTAGTTATAATTCTCTTCTATTCTCTCTTTCCTCTGCACAGCTAATTTTTTCGCTTCAGTGCTCTGCCATAAGTGCTCTATGAACTGACTGAATGTTGCGTTCATGTGTATGTGACCAATCATGAGCGATGGCTGACATCATACCATCAGGCTAAAAGCAGGTGGGGGGCTGATGGCTTTACAGTTCTGAGGGACTACAGCTGTCATGTCTTATTTTCTCTTTTATTACTCATTTCATTTAGCATTTTTAACACTGGCCCAACACTCGAGGTCAACCAGCTTGCTAGGCCATGTTCGATTCTCCCAGTTCCTCCAATGGCCAATAAAAGTAAACAGGTATAGACTGTATAACTGTATATACCCCTGCAATACACTACTGCTTTTGAATAAGGTAAAGATGTTATCTATTTAAGACAAAGCAGTGCAGAGTGCATGGTCAACATGAAATCTTTCTATTTCTTTTCCTTCTCTTTCACTTTCTTCTCTGTTTTCAGTATAAGAGTTCCAAATATAATCTATCTATAAATAATGGAGACTTAACAGTGCAGTCCATTGGCACTTCACTGCACAGACAGAAATTTGATGGAGAGAGTTCAAATCTGTCTGGGCTTGTTTACGAATTCCACTGACACACTCTGAGTGCAGCAACACGGATGGCAATGAAAAAATTACACCCCTGTTTACATTCACATAATGAAAGATGACAAATCTGAAAAGCATTAGTCGGCTTGAGAATCCCAACTTTTGTCCGTGTGTCTAAAATATGGTGGAGATGAAAGGTGAAGCCAACAGAGAGGTAGTTATCATGAGAAAAAACAACACAGAGACGGATCAGTGAAGGCGCACTCCTAAGAAAGTCATTAATCACGGCCCAGACAACAGAGTTCAGCATGGTGCCAACAAATCAGTCTATAAATACTCCAGCTTAACTAATGAAATACATATGGACACTATATCAAATTTCAGCTGCAATAAAGTCAGAAGATGCTCCTTTATCATGAGGAGAAAAAAAAATCAAAGACTCTGAGTAATCGAGGAGCACAAAGGGAGTATGAGTGAGAGACGGAAAATTAGAGAAGGCTAAAAGATGAGGAGGCAAGAAGAGAAAATAGCTTTAAATCATGTCTCCTCAAGTAGAAAAAAAAGGCTCTGATGCTGCTGTTTTTCTTCTTGAGATTGGCTTTTGTCCCATTCACACACACACACAGATGCAGCGATCTGGTGTGTGTGGTGAGTTGCGGTATTGAAGTATTCCCAGGGTGAAGCACTGTTCTAATTAGAAAGGTAGTTAAAGAAGAAAACAAATGGTGACAAGTGTCTTCTGCTTTACACACTCACGGAGACGTACGGATGGGCTTACAAAGCACACACACACACACATGCACATGCAGGCACACACCTGCTGCAGGCAAATTACAGGATGTATACAGCTCTGTCTCTCACGCACACACACTCACACACACACACACAGACTCAAGGACAATAGAGACCCACTGTTGTGTTTAGGGGCCAAGATAAAAGTTTGCATTAGCAACCAAAACTTCTTTTTCTATCCAATGGTCATCCCCTCTGTCTGTCCCCTCTGTCAACCTATAGTTTAACTGTGGCCTTCAAGTCTCATAAGCTGAAAACCTGGCTTAAATGTCAGCTCAGCACTCCGGCATTTAGTGCACAGAACGTTATGTTAATATTGAACTTTCAGACTAAACATCTTTACACCAAGACAGTCATGAGAAAACCACGAGACTTTGCTTCCCTCTTTATCAGTGATGGACATTTAGAGAGAACTGTCATGCAATGTCATGCAGCTACACACACAGTTAACACGTATCTAGATCCTATAAATTTGGATTAAGATTCATTCAAAAAGCAATTAGGCAAAGAAGAATATATACTGTAAGAAATATAAACCATAAGACACACACAATTATCAGGTAAAGACTAAAAGACTAAAAAGACTACATCATATCCAGTAAAGGATTCTCATTTCAACAATAAAGGTTGTCTACATCCTTGCAGGGTTTCACAGCAGATGCTGATATTTATCATGTCAAATGTTGGCAACATTAGTTGTTTACATCCTTGTTCTTTTTAAGACCATTTTTGGATTGAAGATGAAAACAACAAAAAGCCCTGTGAACATTAAAAAGCTTAAATATCTCAGTAAATATCTCAATATGCTGGTCTACAGCAGCTATCTTCTCAAAAAGTTGAAAAAAATGATAAACTCAGTGTATTCTGTTTTGTTTGAGGCGTTCTCACATCGAATAGAGGATTTCCTGAACACTGGCTGCCACTGCTGACCTGTGTCAGACTACAGGCTACTTAATTATCCAAACCTGACAAGTCTGCAGTGTGCTCCGCCAAGATGCCACGTCTTTATTCTCCCAGCTGGGAGAGGCTTCCCCCCTATCCACTGTGAGATCTCCTGAAATACGAGAGGATCTAGATCCATTAAAGCTTAGCTGTGTTGAGTTGTTTTATGTGCTGTCTGTGCAGGATCCAAACCTACACACTCACACTACTCATACGTCTGTTTTTCACATGTTGATGTGATGATATTATGATGCTAAGAGGGAACTTAACTGTCTGCTATATTTGTGGAAGAAAAAAAAGGTCCTCCCCACTGGGCTCCCATTGCTCTGGTATGCAGCAGCTGGATGTTAGAGTTAACAGAAGCAGCACAACTGTGGGAGGCGGGAAGAATGCAAACCCTGCTGCTTATCCTCCGGAGACACATTTAAAAAAGAACGAGAGAGGGAGAAATAAACCAGGGGCATCCGAAAGTTGACATTTTAGAGGGTATAGCATGTGTGAGATATGAGCGGTAAGTTAAAGGGGAAGTCCAGTTAAGCGGCCATGTTCACAAAGGGAGTGTTACATTTTATTCAGCAATTCTGCGACAACAACAACAGCTCTGAGGCACACTGTCAGGTACACAGTCTACAAATGAGTTAGATGCATGCTTAGATATCATATCAGTGTAAACCCTGTTTTGCAGTGCCCTCAGGGGAGTAGCAATAAAACAGTGCCAATAACACAATCTTAATCAGATATAGCTTCATATAGTATGTGTGCACAAACACACAGGAAGGGTTTTATATTGCTCTCAGTGCACATACATAGAAAAAGACATATAGCGAGCGAGGAATAAGAACAGCAAAGACTGAACGAATTAGCTAAAGAATGACAAAGAACAGTGGACTGTACCATGTATGCAAATTAAAATAAGTATTAAGTATTATAAGATCACCATGGGTCCAGTCATCAAAATATGCAACATAGAAGTATATTCACGACGCAAGTCAAGTGTACTGTGCTGCAAGAAGTGCAAAGATGTATTAGTGGTGCAAAGAAATAAGTAATAAATACTGGATGCAAGTGTTTACATAAGGTAGAAGGATTATGTACAGTCTGTGCATGGATACACATCTATGTACATCATGTATATCATGCAGGGTATACTGTATATTGACTTTTATGTGTGCAGTTGTATAGTGTCGTTGTTTACAATGTCTTGCTTTTAGGCATTAATGCAAACAGGAAAAACACGTCTAATCACATGGAAAATGCCTTGGGTCAGTCTGTCACTACATGCTTCAAGCAGACACACACACGCACGCACACACAATAAGGCAAACAACCTAAGGTCGATCTTTTCTTTAGAGATGAAAGATTCTGTAATCTGCCGCAGAATTAAAATGAGAGATTTGAATATTCAGGGACTCTCTCTCTCTCTCTCTCTTTCTCTCACATTGCTCTGTGGCTCCCTCGGCTCTGCTCTCTCTAATTCCTCTTTAATCTCCGCAGTCAACACCTCCTGAGCCCCCTTCTGTCTTCAGCTCTCCCACACACATACACACACATACACACACACACATACACACAGATGCATGCATGCATAGACACACGAGCATTAATGTGTAAGTCCTTAAAGTCAAGCCAGGCTGTCACTGCAAAGCCAGCGCAGTAGACGCACTGATTTGCCATAAACAGCAAAACGAAGCGAAGATCCTGGTGTTTTTCAAGTTTCTTTTGGATTCTGCATCTCTCTCTCTCACACACACAAGCTCAAATTGGGATGCGTAGTCGTTTTCCCTATGAGCCACATCAAATAGAGTGTATTGGTCGGCATTCCTCCTGAGGTGGAGACAGATCCAGGCCCGGAACACAATGCTCCCAGTCTCATTTGTTAAGGTCGATTCATGCTGCAGCTCTCTAAGAGAGAGAGAGAAAAAGGTCTGTGTTGTGTCATACTGGATGTGGGGGATTGTGGGTATTTACTGCGTTGTTCCTGTTCCGTATTAACATTTATAACCTGTACATATAACAGGAACTCATATGCACGGAAACTCAATTTAGGTCAGTAATGCACAGATGTAGATTTACCCAGAAAAACTTGTTTTTATGACCCAGTTTGTTATTTTCACATTAATTTGGGGTCATACAGGTACGGAAACTAATATGTGCTTGTATTAAACCAGTGTTTGAGGGGACGGTCAGGTTTTTCCTCAAACTGTCAAGGATGGTTAGTTGTACAACAAAATATGGCATATAATACTGAGAACTGAAGAGAATTTAGAAAACTACATGACAGTGGCAAATAAAATGTTAAAAGAGCTTAAGAGTATTTGAATATTTTGTAACTATTCAATTCTTAAGTTTAGGAAATAGCCCAATAGTAATAAAGAGTAACACTAAAACATGGGCCAAACAACTCAGTGTCTTTGATGGTTCTTTAACCTGCATTGGTGCTTTATCGTCCCAATTATGGTTTTACTCAGTGATATTTAGTGTGTATTAACCTCCTGGCTGACCGCAGCGATGTGAACTCACATGCACAGAAACTCAATTTAGGTCAGTAATGCACAGATTTAGCTTTACCCAGAAAAATTTGTTTTTATGACCCATTTTGTTATTTTCACATTAATTTTGGGTTATACAGGTAAAAGGCTCATTTTAAGGTAATGAAAGTTGGTGTGGTTTTTACACTGTGAATATCATGGTCCTTTTTTCCATATTCTGCCAATAGACTACCCGAAATCAAGACCTTTAAAAGTTAAATTTCAGATACATTAATCTGTTCATTGTCTTCCTACTAATGAAGACATTAGAGGCAAGCACAGAGTAACTTGCTCATTCATTTATCAACTTAAAAGCTTTAATTGTGCAGCAGATGCATGATGGTCAATCTTATATATTTGTGGCAGATTTAAGTAAATGGCTCCTCACTCCTTTTTAAATAAAAACAAGTTTTACACAGCATTAACCAATGCATCTTTCAGCAAGACCACAGGGTCAAAACTACTTTTTATTGACTTACTTTATGGTTCTTTCACTAGCTTAGCTCCTACGACCAAAGTCTTCTATCAAAATAGGCACAAAATTAGTCTGCAGGAGCACTTTAGTTGCTTGCTTATAGGCAGAAAGAAATTACTCTATGCATTAAAAAGAAATTCAAAAGAAGTCAGGTTGCAAAAATATACATAAAGAAAGACACATACATAAAGAGAAAAAGTTCGGGAGATGCTTGAGAACTTGCAAAAAAGACATATACTCTGCATTAATTGCATTCATCTGTTACTGTATAATGGGTTTTGCATGAGTCAGTGTTTATCTTTAGCATCTGCTGTGCAAATATGTAACAATACGAGCCTTCCAAGGTAAACAAGACACACATATCACAATGTAATATTAAGCATTTGCAAGAGTCTGTTAAATTTATACCACACTCTGTCATAGCAAAGTCTCACACCTACAGCGACTGTGATAACACTTACACACACTCATTAAGTGAATACAAACACATACACACATACAAAAAAATGCATAGTACTTGCATACATATGTACACTCAGTAAAGTATGGCCTGCAAGTTGGTGTTTTTTTTCCTTTTTTCTCAACTGCAACATGAAAAACACAGTAGCACTGCATCATTCCCTGGTAAAAAGAGCTCACACACTAACACACTAACACATACACACACACACACACAAACACCCACAC
>JAPZDV010000009.1:14735332-14750246 GCA_029814665.1 Acanthurus lineatus | reverse complement strand
CCCCCCCCCCCCCCCCCCCCCCCCCCCCCCCCCCCCGCGCGCGGGGCCCGCCCCGGCCCCGCGGCGGGCCCGGGAGATATGTAGGGTTAGGCAGAAATGTGCATATGGAGAGGTTTAATGTGGATTTTATTGAATAATGTAGGGCGGCTTGTTCTCCTCTCAGAATTACTGTGCACTTGTAGAACCAGACATGTCCCTGCTGTTTCCACACTACATTAACAGCTTTGTGTGTGTGTGTGGTGGGTGGGGGGATGCGTGTGCATGTGTGAGTGTGCGTGTGAGCTTGTTGGCTTTAGGCATGTGTTTTATGGTCAGAGAGAGATGAGGCACAGATTGATACTCTCTCCTGACGGTGCTCATTCAACCTTCAAAGCTCATCACTTTCTCTGCTCTCTCTCTTTCTCTCTCTCTCTCTCTCTCTCTCCTCCAGCTCTCTCCTCAGCGTCTCTCACTCTTCCCTCTCATCCAACATAAGCTCAGTCTTAATGTAATTTAAACTGATTTCACTGGCTCTGCTGTATTTAGCCTGATTGCACTTCCCATCTCTTCTAATTTTTCTCCCTCTAAAAATCTGAACTTTCATCTCCTTCACTTCTCTTGCCCTTTTTTTGCTTTTTCTCTTTGTTGCTCTCTTTTTCTGTTTTCACATGGACCCCTTTTTTGACTCTCTGATTAACCATCTTTTTGTTTAGTTTTTCAAAGCCACCTGGTGTTTAAGTTGTAAATACTTTAAGTAAAGGATCCATTCATTTCCTCAACACTGAAAAACAAACTTTTATTTTGCTGTTTTTAGTATATTTTTAAGTCAGTAATCAACTTTTTACTTTATTTTATTACAGCTAGTGTGCTCTAAATGTGATGGGGTTAGCAGTGATGTTAAATGTACTTCATAAATATTAATAACTTTGACAATAACTTCTATACAGCACTTTTTAAAACAAAGTTACAAAGATATCAAACAGAGAAAAAAGACACACTCAAAGCAAAAAAAAAGGAAGTGACCTGCTACTTTGAAACAATCCTTTAACTGTTCTGCTGGGTAAGTTTGTGTTTTGTGATTCTTTAATTGACCCCTGGAGGGAAGTACTTTTTATATGCTCTCTGTCCTCACAGAGCAGCTGGTAAGGAGTCAGTGACTTGTTCAGAGATTTTTCTAAAGGGTGCACATTGAAAACTCATGAAGACAAAAAGATCCAAGCTACCAACAGAATCCAGTTTTCATGCTAAAATGATCTGGACTCAATAAAAAAAGCTATAAAACCACACAAGACATATAAGGTCTTGACAGAATCTGAGAGGGTGGAACACTGATGTATTCCCATTGACTCCAATTCAAATAATGCACAGTGATCAGTTCTTGTTAACAATTCTGCACAAGTAAACGCTGTAAATTGATCAGTATTATATCATGCAATTGCTCAGCCATCATATCAGCTGAGCATGGCACTGACTGGACAAAATTCAATTTTTATTAAAACGCCAATTATCAGCCAAGTGAATATACCAGTAGGTGTGCAGACGTTGCAGCACAGAGAGACAAATTTACAACCTATTCTGACAGTATTTCAGTTTGAACTGGCAGATTTAAAGGCCAGCCAGGAGACTCTTAAATGAGTCTACAAATATTGGCTTATTCCAGGCTCTCCCTAATACTCTCCTTCTTTCACATCATTTACTCCTGCAGCATTTCTGAATCTATATTTCAGCCCAATTCTGCTTATTCTCCTCCCTCTTCACATGGTCCTCATCTCTCTTAAATTAAATGTCATCAAATCCAACTGTCTGCCCCAGACGCTCCCTCTCTCTTGTCATGTGCGTGTGTTAGGAGCCACTTACGCAGGCCCTCCATTACTCCTAATGAGAGGAGCTGCAAGAGGCCTGTCATTCCATTAACCTCATGAGCATCATTCTCTCTTTTCTCTGCAACACACACACACACACACACAAACACACACAGACACATGATGCACTGGATTGATGCTCACATGCACGAGCACATGTGCTTGCATTTACAGAAATAATGATCTGCAATGCTATTGTGTCTGATTGATGAAGCTGAACTCTTTGACATGAGGTCAAAAGACTGAGAGACACACACACACACAAGTGCATAATGGTACAAAACAATGATGGCTACCAAAAAAAAATTGGAGAAAAAACACTTCAAACTCTGTAACTTCTGTTTTGAATTTCTTCCTCAATGGCTGGAAAGTAGTCTTATTCCACAGTCTGACATGATCGTATATTCAGCGTCAACTTCTTCCAACTCTGAAGCTGCATGATGCTGATACTGAGTGACACATTCAAACTTTTCATGTTCTTTTTCTATAGCTGCACCACATCATCAAAAAGAAATACACAAACTTGATGTCTTTGCATAGGATTTCACACAATTACCCTAAATACCATGTGACATATTTGGAAACTTTAGACTCTCAGCTGAAATGTAAAATAATGCCATGTGGGTTTGGACATGGTTGGGCTGCACTGCATGAGTCTACAATGTGTGATCCACCTGCAGATCATTGAGGGCTGACATTATAACACTGTTGTTCAAAAATAGCAAAAAAAAAAAAAAAAGTTTCTTCCTTGACTCACAGCTTTGATGACACTTGATGATTCAACACAGAGCAATCTGTTAAAAAATGCCACAGATAAGAACTGACAGTAGCCTTAAGAGACCACAATGCAATGCAGCCACATTGATATGTCATGTTTGAGTGACATGCATGACTCACTCGAGTCTCCACCTTCATGTCTAACTGGCAGTTGAAGGTCCTAAACTGGAGCCTATGCTTACACAAGCCACCTGACAGTTTCTAACAGCCACCAGTTAGCAAGCTGTCCTTAATTTAAATATGTTAAACTTAAAGCTCTCATGAGGGAACTCATGTAAGGATGCAAATTGCAAGGAAAAAAAAGTCCAACCTGCTAAGCATCTGCTGCTACACAAGCTGCGCCTTTGTGTTTTAATGACAAGCATATTTAGACATTAAAAATATAGATGGGCTGCTTTCCAATGCACATACTACCATAACATTTAGTGTCCTAGTTAAGTATTTAGCATTGCAAATCAAATATTTTAGCATATCAAATGCAGTATGTCACATAATCAGGCCATCCTGCATCTGGTTGACTTTGTGGCTTTAAAACCATCATGCTTTTCTGGCTATTCTGACCCCATTATAAAGGCTTCTATAAGTATTTAGCAATTTTTGCAGCATGCATGTGCAAATAATGTTGTGCTATTTTGCATTATATGTATGAGTAAGAGGATCAAAGGTCAGGACGCAATGTTATGATGAAGTAGTATGCACACTGTGTGCAACAGTATGGACTTTGTAAGGGTATCTGCAGTTTGTACTAAAAGTGATATGTTATGTGACACAGAATGGAGGCGTGATCATCATAAAAAATGGCCTCTGTCCTGCAGTGCTGTACACAGAGTCGAAGCTCAACAAATCAAGGACCTATTTTTAACTTTTTACTGTATGTGAGGGACCGTATATCCCTTGTGTGACCCACTCCAGGGCTCTGGTTTCACATTATGGCTCCGCAGTCTAATTCTTTATCTAAAAGAGCTTTGAGGAGCTATTAGACATCTATCTGGAGTTATCCATTTTTTACTGTTTCTCATGTCCAACTCTGCTTTCACATCCAGCGTGGCCCCGCCCTTTGGTCTCTCCTTTTTATCTCGAAACATCTCCCTATCTCGCATTAACCTCCATGAATGTGTGTGTGTTGTGTTTGTCTGCATTGCATTAGCTTTTGGCATTTTTTATGTCTCTGCATGCTTGGGTGCTTCTTTATATCTTAGTAGATAGCTGCATAAGAAGTCTGTGTGTGTGTGTGTGTGTGTGTGTGTGTGTGTGTGTGTGTGAGACCCTCAAGGCAAGTCTCCAGATGGCCTTAAAACAATGAACCATCTCTCTGACCCTCTCATTATTCTCTCAGATTCAATTAGCTGCTGATCAAACCAAACCAAGCAGGAGAAGCTGTTCACTTCTAGATGCTCTGTAAAACACCAAACACACACACATATTCACACACACACACAAGAAACTATAGCCACAGTTGTACACTGACAGTAAAAAAATCCCTCTGGTGCCCTTGTCATGCAAAAAGATGTATGCATGCATGTGTGACTCTCAATGTATGTGCTGGTGCATTGCAGCTGACACACACACACACTTACACACACAGTTATTTTTAAGATCTAATATATCTCATATCTGTATGCAATTGGAGCCACAGAGTGAAAAACCTCTTGGCTTTGTGCTTGACTGCAGGAAACTCAACTCTCACCCTTCCTCCTCCTCCTCCTGCCCTCTTCCTCTTTTCCATTCTACTTTTCCTTCTATTCTTCCTTTCATCCACTTGACTTTCATTGCTTCTCTCCCTCCCTATCTCCATCTTCTCCTCTTCAGTCCCCTGTTTTGTTACGGCTTTTGTGTTCCTTGTCTCCCTCTATTCTCTCTTCGTCACTTCTTGTTTTTTTATTCTCTTTCTTCTCCCTCCATGTTTGCGCTGCTCACTTTGTGGTTCTGCTGTGTTTTCAAATTCATCCCTCTTCTCAACTTCTTGTTTTCTTCCTCTCAACAGTTCTCATTCTCCCCTCTACTGTGCTCCCATTTACAAACAAAATTACAGCCCAATCAGAAAAACAATGCCTCATTTAACCACCTCGATCAAAATAATTCCCATTGGGGTTATTTTTGTTTGTTTTTTTCTGTCATCTAATGATAGTAGGTCACTTGAGTAAAGGTTTCCTTGGAAGGGCACATGAATCTCTTTAACTGTTGCATCATTTACAAGCTCACTTTCCCACTGATGGTCTTTTTAAAAGTCTTCTCAGGGGAATAATCTGTGGTTTAGAGATGTTTACTAATTTCCAAGAGGGTCAACTGAACCTCAAGGGCAGCTCAGCTTCTCTCGTCTGGTGGTTTACTCAGACATCGCTGCTGCTGTAGTGGAAAGCTCAGCATTAAACTGATGGAGTCGCGCACTTAGTGCAGGTCCATCATTTACAAAGCTTTGCCGAGGCAAAGCGAGCCTGCCATAAGTCTTCTCTCTTATTACCGCATATATGAACAACACAATAATAAGCATAATGATGAGAGACTTCAGCTCATCTTTAAATCTCCTCCTCCTGCTTTCTAGCCACCCTGCAGCATCAGGTGATATCTGAGACTGAACAATAGAGCGCCTAAGTCCTGCCCCTTCCACTGAAACACAATGGGAAAAAAATGTACAGTACTCGATGGAGAGATGAAATTTTTTTGAATTCCTTTCATTAATTAAACATATGATGCTTCAAGAGCCAAGAAAGTCATAGTTTGTTGTGGAACTGCTGAAAACCCCCAAAAGTCACATACATGATGTCATCACAACCTTCTTTAACAGAACCAACCAACTCTGCTTTTGCATCACTGCAGCTCTCAACATGGCAGACTTTGAATATAATTTTTACCTATAAAATAAGTTTTCTTCTCATTTATGACAAAAAAAAGGCGTGAAATGTGCAAATGTTACGTCCGTGTGGGTGTTGGTTACCTACAATGTGCGAGACAAGAGACATTCACTGAGCCGTTTCACGTAAAACTAAGCAGTACTTTAAGTAATTTAAGAGTATTTCACATTATTGATATGCAAAATTATCTATTAAATTAACAAACACAATATGTTTAATGTGTAAACAGGAGTGATCTCTTTTGACTACTTTGTATATTTTTTCCCAAATGTGGTCCCATGAAGTTTACAGGAAACTGATTTTTGAACCTTACTCTGGTTTGTTCGCTCTTAACTCTAAGGCAGACCATAATAGTATCACCTTGTGGAAACATTACATTATGGAAACAAGTGACTATGCTACGATATAAAGTTTCCACGGACGCTAAACCACATTCCCACTATTATTTTCATGTAAACGTACTATTTGTTCCTCGGTCCCCCTCCGTCCCATCCTCCAGTCCAAGCCCTGGATGGCAGCTCCCT
This sequence comes from Acanthurus lineatus, assembly GCA_029814665.1. Lineage (NCBI taxonomy): Eukaryota > Metazoa > Chordata > Actinopteri > Acanthuriformes > Acanthuridae > Acanthurus > Acanthurus lineatus. The sequence goes on along the minus strand of JAPZDV010000009.1, from coordinate 14,744,252 downwards.
CTTCAGATAAGTGCGCACTTGAAACGAGTACAGACACAAAGCTAGGTGGGCTTGGATAAGTGTAAAATTAGCAGCTATCCATGCTGGGCTGTTAATGCCACATCCCTCCTCCTCCGGCCGACATTGTTTTAACCATCTCAGTGGGTCAGAATTAAATGTTCGAACGAAGCCAGACACATTTCGAGGTGGAGGTCATTTTCTACAAGTGCAAAATCCAAATTATATCACCGCTCACTGCACACAACTGAGTTTTGAAAGTATTTTTTGTGCAACAATTTTTTTTCCCTCTCTTTTCTGCTGATATTTTTATGGTAAAATTTTTCCTCCTTTCAAATGGCTTCGTGCTTATTTTTCGCTTCACCTCTCCCTCTCTGCTGTAACACAGAATTGCCTCTAAACAATAACACCCTCAAATGTGTGAGCACACACACACACACATTCATAACATATTCTCCACCTGATAGTAATCATTCAGAAAAACATTAAGCACTTGAGAGCATGTACACACACTCTGTTTCTCCCTCTCTCTCTCTCTCTCTCACACACACACACATGCATACACACACAAAGCTCACCATGTCAGTTACCAAATTAGGAAATAATATGCTAGGTCGCACAAACATCATGTTCTGCTCAGACTGGAAAACACACACACACACACATACACATAAGTGGCTTTTGCTTCCAGAGAAAGACAGATTTAATTGTTGTTGTAAACAGTTAAGTTCTTATTAAACAATTTATTAGTCAACTGAAATTAGATATTTAGTTTTTATAATTGTTGCTCTCTACTGTGTTGGATGGTAACACTAGGACATGGCAAACAAGTATCAGTTTAGGATTAGACAAAGATTTCAAATATTTTGACATCATAATACCACTAACTGCAACATCCAAAGGACAGCAGCTGCAAATTTTAGCTAAACTTTAAGTATGTCACAACATTCCATTATAAATAAAGCATTGCACTGCTATAGAGATGCCATAGCCTACAATTACATGCAATTATATCACATCATCATTTTAATAGTGTTCAGTGTAAAAATGAAAATTAAATTATCATTCTCACTTTGATCATAGCTCATGTCGCACTTGCAATTTGTTTGTTTCTTTGTTTGCAGATTGTTTAGTCTTATAGTGGATGTACGTGAATGGGACAGACAGAACTGTTCCTAAGCCTAAAGAGCTTAAACTCTGAGGGCTATGCAGGCTAACAAAGTTTAAATGGGAGGAAGAGTAAAAGAAATCTCAATGAGAGAAAAGCAAAAAAAACTAACATAAGATGCTGTCCAAAGTTTCATCACAGTATTTATGAGACCTTTTCAGTGTTAAGGGCCTTTCACATACATTATGATCCCAAGGGTGGACTACTTGCTTTAACTTTCCATGGCAAAATATCAATATTATAGACAAAGTTTGACTGAGAAATTCTCCTGAATATCACAGCACAATTACTTTGATCCTGATGTGTCACTCTTGTTGCTCTTGTTGGACTAAAGAAACACACTTCACTCTCAGCTACATCGGAGTATTATAGAGTGGTGTGTTTTATTTAAATCACAGTCGATCTTTGGCTAAAAAAAAAAAAAACACCAGCCTGCAGAGAGCAAATTAAACTTTACAACTGGCATAATCTTTTTTTTTAGCTTTTACAGAAATCATGTTGATTAGCTGCTGAAGATCTGGATTTAATCTGCAATGTTAATCATCGTAACTATCAAAATAAAAGGCTTGCTACCTATTTTTACATTTTCTCAAGCTAGCTAAAGGGAGCAGAAACAAAAAGTTTGATTATTGATAGCTCTGATGGTTCTTCACAGATCTGGGCATTGTGCCGAATCCAAAATGGAATCAACTTTAAGTTTCATCAGCTTGGGGACAAAAATGAACTTTTCAGAAAATGACGAGATGCATTAAAGAATTACTAAAAATGATCCATACTTATATTGGCTGTGTCTGGGAGTCACAACAGGAAGAACAAGGTGGTGTGGTCAATTGTAAAACTGAACATAAGAGAACCTGAGTGAAAAGCTTTGTGCCGAAGTGTCACCGACTTCTCTAAACTGTTGACACAGTTTATACACATTCCACAGTAAATTTATGGTCCACCTAAAATTGGCCTGTGCAAGGATGGAGTCCAGGATTAGCTGGAGATTTCGTTCCACATGAGTGTAAACACTGCACTGGGCTGTTAGTGGAACAGAGTGCTGGTTTACCACTGAAAAACTCAAGGGGTTTAAATCTCCACCAGCCACAAGGGTGCTGATCTGTAGCTGACCACACGAAGACAAAACTCTCTTTGAGCAATCAATTTAGCATGAAAAATCGGGACTTTTGATATGTCACACACACAGTTTTCTCTAAAACTCCCTCAGGCTGCAAACAGTGATTTCATCAAATTGATTTCACATCCCCTAATATCAATGTCGAGTGTGTCACCAAGGACACTGAGGAGAAGATTGTTTGTTGGATTGTCATTCAGTTTAATTAAAAAAAATGAGCTTTTAAAGCTTTTTTTTTCTCTGTATTAGCCTCGGATGTAATGGAGGATAACTAGCTAATGGACTTGAGTTTTGTCGTCCTGACAGATGATGATCCTATCACATACACACACACACCAGCACCAGCATGCATCCTCCCTCCTGCTCTCTCTCACATAGCCACACACACACACACACACACTTTGCTTCTCAGCCCAGCGCTCTCTGATCTGTTCGTTAGCATAGCGCGTCCTCAAGCTTCTGTGCTCGGCTCGCCAACAGGAACCTTGTCCAGCTTCCTGCTCCGCTGACACAAGGCCTCCAACTGGAACAGACCAGATGAGAGCTCGGTGCGTGGGAGGTCTGTCACACACGCTCATGTTAGCACCCCTCTGCCTGCAGTGCGCTACGGCAAACACACATACATAGAACAAACATACACACACACTGAAGCACCATTGGAACTCCTAGCAGAGTTCTATGAGACGCAGTGACATACATGCACACACAAATGCCAACTACTGCACAAACTCATGGCAACTGTCTTCCTGCTGCATTATGCATGGACCCAAACACACACCGAACATGCACACACACACACACTTTGACAACCACACACACTAAAATGCTACAGAGGGCAGTCCAGTGCCTCTTGATTACATCTTTACTGGATGTTTTTGAGGTGAAATGCTGGTCATTCTCCTTGCTGGGTTAACTGCAGGTTAAACTAATTGAAGAATGTTCTTGCAGGTAATTTGTCATTTTCAATTTGCCTCTTAAAGGATTATGGGAAACAGACCTGCAAGCTCTACGTTTTGACCACCAGAGGTCTAATATTTCTACATTCTGCTTCACACTTTGAGTTTGTACTTGGAAAATGCACGGAACTCACACCAACTTAATTCATTAATTTATTCATTCAATCATCTCTTCTCTGAGCTTCCAAAGCTCTACGGTGTTGAGAGAGTGAGTAGACAATTTTTAATCAAACTTCTTGAAGCATCCTCTCCTAATAGGCATCATCTTTTAATGGATAAATGAATGGCTGAGCAAAGGAAAGACTTAGTAAATACTAGATGAGAGAGTAGCTTTATGGATACATGATGTGCTTTGCAACTGCACTTAGTTCAATGTCAGAGCGAGTTCATCTGCCTGTTTTTACTTGCGTTTTCAGCATCAAAGATCATCAAATTTTACAGAAAAACTTGAAATTTACCACTTGCATTGTACTTATTTGAGACCTTGCTGAGGTTATAAAATAATAAAGCATGCTTAGTTTTATCAATCCTCAGCAGGGAATCACATCTTTACAGCAGCAACAAAGAGCAAAAAGTACTAAAATCCATCTCGAATCAAGGCAGTTCTTTGTGTGACAGCTTCGTTTTAGCTTCCTAAAGTGTTTTAACAGCAGACGTTGTTCCCAGCTCATGCCAGCAACCTCTGACCTGCACATTTAAGGAGCTCTGCACTCCGCAGAGACGTACAGAGTGCAGATGTAGACAGAAATTCTCAGTTAACACAAAAAGCTGATTTTGAACATTCTGCTTTAACTGATGTATGCTAAGACACACTCCCTGGCTCTCAAGTCTACCTTTGATATTTCTGCATCGCATTTCATTCAGAAACTATGTCTGACTGACCACATGTCTTCTTAATACAACTTATGTCTCGGCAAGTGTAACAATTATATAAATAGGCCTTCTGCAGTCAGACTGTGTAAACACTATTTAAATTCCTGTTTAGAGACGACGAGCACAGCAAAGCCACAATCACACCAAGGTTTCTCTTCGCAAATGTGGAATTTAGGTGGCCTTTGAGAGTTCAATGGCTTTGTTTAACCACATTTGTAATTACCTCTGCAGTGCATCAGTAAACATATATACACATTTGGTAAGATTTTTCTAAGTATTTGTTTTCATTCAACTGTTTTGCAATGTTATTTCTTAACTTAAACACACACTGAAGTCAACTGGCCCTAATAGCCTTGAAAAGTAAGCAGCATTATGAGGTCGCGGATGACTGTCTTCTCTATATTCAGAGTAACAGCTTTTTTACTCTGTGACGTGAGGCTCTTTCCTCTCCAGACAAGTGTATAACAGCACCATTATATAGCCACTTCAGCTAAAATCAGGCTGTTTAACACACACCAGGCTGCCTGCACTTCAGCTGGGTCAGCTGCTTCATGACGCCCTTTCATCACACAGAGGCTCTGTGTGTGTGCGTGTGTGTGTGTGTGTGTGTTTTTCAAGTAAAATATGTGTGGACCAGTTTCCATGTGTGTTTAAGCTGTGATAATAGAGGTCCATTAGGAGACAGACAGGGGGCCAGAGAGAGCAGCGTTCCTTCATTACAGCCTAATGGACATTTAACAGAAGTCTCCTGCAGAAACACACACACACACAGACATACACACGCACAGACATACACCTACTCACAACAAAAAAAAAAGGCTGTTGATAAGGCTACCATTATGCTAAGAGACAATTAATGATCATCTGAACTGTCTATGAAAGATGAATTCATCCACAGTGACCCACTGTGTGTGTGCCTGTGTGTGTGTGTTTGTTTGAGTGTGTTTGTGCTTGTGTAACCTCTGAGCTAAGACAAACAATGCTAAGCTTGATCCCGACAACAACAGATCATTCATAGCGTAGCTCAGTTTATTGGGTTTTGTTTTAATCATGCTGACTTGTAGAAGTCTAGTTCCAAGTAACACTTCCTGGGAATTAACATTTACCTCTTTTCCCATGGTGCTCCACTGCCACACTGACTGGAATGATTAGCCCGAGGGCATGTGTGTACTTTGAAAAAATCCTCAGAGTAATTCAAGGATGCAAAGATTATCATTTAGTGGCTGCACACCTATCAGTCAATGTTAGTAACTGCCACCTGTTTTTATTTAGTTAACTTGTCAATGACAAGTAGGCAAGTAGGGCTTTTTTACTACAAGCTACACTGTGTTAGCAATAACACTGATTATGAATAACAGTAATAACCAAATATATCTTATTCAGTAGTTTAAAAAAAATCAGCAAATTTCTGTCTAACAATTGTATAGCTTAATACTCTTTGAGACCTATGACACAGAAATTTAAAACACTCTAGTTTATACAACTTTAAACTCACCCATTCAGATGGAGACTGAAGGGCCGAGCTTACTGAGCGTTTACTTGGTTAGAAACTAGTTGAAATCATGTCAAAGAACCAATCAGAACATCTTTCCCCAGTCTCATTTTAGTCCGGACTACTTTCTCATTAAGGGTCAGTTCAAGTCCATGACCCAACTACACAAAGTTTCACATAAGCAAAATGCGTCCCTGTTACCATGGTAACCCACCGGCTCCTGCCTGCCTGAGAGGGAGAGATGCTGCTGCTGGAGGACTTTGGTCTGTCCCTGTCAGTGTCCTCTTCCACTGCATTATCACTTCTGTTTTTTTTAACGGCAAGAGGAAATTGACTTGTGGTGTGAGGGCGAGTAAAAAGTGTCAGCGCACGAGTCTCAGGTCAATTGGTGATGACCTTTAGCAGATAGCTGAAAACCTCAACCAGCCATGTACCGTTTTATTAGATTACATTGTCTACATTTTTTTTTTGACAATAGCAGCATGTTTCCACATTTTGACAGTCTGGTTAATATTCATGCTGGTGTGCAGAGCATGACACTGAAGGTAGGGAGCTGTAATTGAAGCTGTGACTGTAGGAAATATTCTAAATTCACACGTTTTAAGAATCCTCGTGTGACTCACGCTGCAGCTGCAGAGTGTCTAGATTCAGATTTTTTTGTACGAATGATTAGTATAAAATGCTTCTTAAAAGCAGAAAACTATTTAACACATGACTGCTGCGAACTTATGTAATTCTTAGATTATTACATCAAGAATGAGAGACTAATGTATCGGTCAAATTTTCGAGAAAGAAATCAGATGCAGCGGCTCGTCATTTTGTGAGCTCACTGTCAGTTCACTTGAGGACAGGTTGCATTCTCAACCGGATATGAAGTCACCCCCCGAAAAAAATCAGATTCCAGCATCAATTCGGCGCTGAGTATGAGCGTTAGGTAAGCTAAGCCTGTCTTTTATTTTATTCATCCCCCTCCTCCTTTCCTTTTGTTTTATGTAGTCGAGCCAGCGCTGCTTCTCTCCAAAAGCTGTCTCCAACAGTGACTATTTCAAAGTGAGGCAGAGTTCAGCCTCAGCCGCTCAAAACCACCCGGTCAGGCGCTTGAAAGCTCAACGGCGTCTCTGTCTCTGTCCTGCAGTAAATATCTCACCGCCTCACCGCCAAAGCTGCTCCAATATCCTTTTAAATGTTACCGTCGCTGTATGACACCAAAGTACAACACACACCAGCACACAGAGTCTCTGTTACACATCTGAGACTAACACACACACACACACATATGCACACCGAAGTACCTTTTTATGTCCCCTCCCCCCACTCGTTTTGTCTCACGCACATACACACACTTTCTGTGAAAATGATGATAAACAATACAGTTATTGACTCAGCACTGGTCGCTCACACTCACATTGAAGATAGACCCCCCCCACCCACCCCCCAATGCTCCACTGAGCAGCAGTGCAATTCTGTTGCCTAGTAACCAGGTAGAGTTTCTAGTAAGAGCCGATTCGCTGAGAGAATCCCACTGTCCTCAACTTCTCCCTTTACCTCACTATCCCACTCTCTTTCACACACATGCACACACACACACACACGCATGCCAGGCACACAAATTGCGACGCACACGTGCCGTTTGAAGTCGCTCTCTTTAAACATGCATTTGCATTTTTCTTCGCCATCGACCGACAGTCGCCACTCTGCCGTAAAACTAGGCTGCTGTGACTGTTTTTCTTAACACTAAATTCATCTAGACACCTTAACTCTCTCTCTCTCTCTCTCTCTGTCTCTCTCCCTTTGCCCATCAAACACACACAAACACACACACAGAGTTACCCCAGTGAATATAGACCTGTTTTTGTAGACAAAACTGAAACATATGCTGCAGAGTCGAGAGAGGAAGAGAACCAGAGATGAGAGGCATCAGGTCTCCATGGACATGCAGCTAAGTATGAGGCTATAGACATTAAAAACTACTGCTGCGTCTCTTATACTTACACTCACACACATATACACAAAGATGGGTACTTAATAAGCATGGGGGCACACAACTAAACCGAGGAGGCTACATCCTTAATGAGTCAGTGTAAAAAAAAGGAGCCTGAAATACACAAAAATAAACCTCTGCAATACCAAGATGGCGGTTTCTTGTTCGTATTAAAGGAGGCCTGGACGGATGAATAAAGTTTCTATACACTAAAATATTGCAGTGACATGACTGCCATGTCTCTTTTTCACTCACACACTCACACACACTGTACTTTGCTGTCCGTATTGCCATGACAACCCCAGTGCAAGATGCTGATGGGTTTCCCAGATCTTTTATTTATTCATCTATCTCTGCATTGCTCTTTTTGAGACTGCACACACACACACACACACATACACATGCATCTTTACACATGCATCCTTGCATGCTCTCCCACCGCGCTTCCCAACATACATAAGCCCTCATTTGCAAGCTGGTTTCAACGTCAGAGTTTCTATCACACAGAAAATCTGTATGTGTCAAGAGAGTACGTGCGCCTGTGTTTAGGCAGATTTGTGAGCGCAGGTTTTTTTTTTTTGTTGCCTCTGAAAACACCGCTGTGTGAAATGAAAAGCTGTCCATACAAAGTAGGCCATTACAAACGGTGTGCATGCGTGAGTGTTTCTGTCATTCCAGCCATCTTTCAGACAGTAATGTGATCAGCAGCAGCAGCGTGAGGGCTGCTGTGTTATTCATGTGGCGCTCGACCGTGCTTAGAACAGCAGGAACACACATGCTGTACAAACACACACCACCACCACCACCACCACCAACACCAACAACAACAAAAAAAAGCTCATTAGGAAATGGAGCGCAGCGACTAAACAGCAATATGACCCAAAAACATAACTGAATACTAAGCGCTCTGCTGAAGAAAGGATGAAGCGAGGGAGATCCAACGGACTGCAAGGGTCTGCTGGTGTCCTCCAAACCCCAGCACGATGCACGGCCCCTGGGGAACGCCGAGCTGACCTCCCTGTCAGCTCCTCCTCCAGAAAAAGAAATACATTATCACCTTTTCTGGTTATTTCTTGAGGATCCCATCGGGTGTGCGTGTGGGTTTTTTTTTTTGGGAGATGCACAATGAAGTGTAGAAGTCTGAATCTGTGGTGACTTGGTTTTCAAACATACCCTACCCGCTGATTCTCTGTACTTTCACCTCTTATCTTCCTATTATTTTACAGCTCACTCTCACTGAACTCTATGGGGGGGGGGGCGGGGGGGGGGGGGGGGGGGGGGGGGGGGGGGGGGGGGGGGGGGGGGGGGGGGGGGCGGGGGGGGGGGGGGGGGGGGG
>JAPZDV010000009.1:14710112-14735232 GCA_029814665.1 Acanthurus lineatus | reverse complement strand
CTCACTGAACTCTATTCCCCCCCCCCCCCCCAGCTCAACCCCCTTGGCCAACATCACGCTCCAACACACACACAAACACACTCATGCCTATAAATCAATACAGCCTTTGGAGTAAGTCAGTCCATGTCAAATGAGAGGACACTGAGAGAAATGATGAGGAGAAGAAAGACTCTGAAAACTGAGTGTTTTCTTATCATCACGAAAAAGAAACTACAAAACGCCCCCTTCCCTAGCATGAGTGTGTGTGCGTGTGTTTGAAAATGCATATTTCATACTGCAGTGCACTGAAAAAAAAAAAACATGCATAACTGATCCCTGCCTTTAATAGAGCGGCATGAAGAAAAAAAAAAAAGAAAAACTACGAGTGCTTTGGTGCATTTGCAGTCGGGATCCGCACATGTTTTAGCAGCAATAAAAAGACAAAGGAATGAAAGGAGAACGAAGGAGAAACAAAAGAAAAGAGCACACATTATTCAGCCCCGGCTTTTTTGGAAAGAGAGAGAGAGAGAGAAAGAGAGAGAGAGAGAGAGGGGGAAGATGAGGATGGGGGGATTGGTAGGAGGAGGACGGGTGGGGTGGGGGTTGTGGAGGGGAGGCTGCTTGAGAGCGTAGTTGTGTCTTGAAGACGAGGAAGCCACTGCATCTCCACTGCAGCAGCCATCATCCAGCAGATAACAGACAATAAAAAGCACAACAGAGGTGCGGAGGGCAGAGCGCTCGTCACTCACACCTCAGTGTTTTGGAGTAACTAGTTACATGTAATTTAATTACAAAATTAACATAATTATAATCAGCTACAGTTAGGGGAAAATATGTAATTAAATCATGGCCTCTGACTTAAATGTCACTGATATCAAAGTGGTTACATCTAGTTATAGTTTTATTTGGTAATAAGCTTCTAAATGGAATATTATATTAATTCTAATGCTGAGTATCTTCTCACTGAGCAGGAATGTGTTTTTTTGACATAACTCTAGATGACACAGGTCAGCAGAGCCTGTTGGAAAAACTGAAGTGCAAAACCATTAAGGGTAAGACGGCTGACAGGGAGCTGTCTCTGCATTAAAACAGGCTCCAACATATCAGGCTGTAAGAACTCATCACACAAAATATGTCAGGCCCAAAAAAATGCAGTTTTACAACCCAGTTTAAAACACTGGTCAGAAAAAGAATTTAAAAAATCATTAAAACATAAGTTACATAATTTTATGGAGTATTCAAAATAGTTACGTAAGTTTTTGGTTTTTTTTAAGTGCTCTACACAGAAAAAAAGTGACCAGTATTTCCATGGATCATGTTTTGAGGCATGGGGTCCTAATTACAAAAGACTTTGCACATTCATCAACCTTGTTTTAACTTCAAAATTAACTCTCAAAATGAAACTCAGTATCAGAAAAAGAATCAGAAAGTCTGTCCTTATGTTATCAATCTCTCTCTCTCTCCCTCTCTCTCTCTCTCTCTCTCTCTCTCCCTCGTCTGTCGCTTCCTTGTACTGGCTGATTAGAGGCTTTTACTCTTTTGCCACGATCTCTATCAGCCAATCTTATCTTTGCTGTTCCTCTCTCAGTTGCTGTCTGCCAGCATGGACGTGAGTGATACTTTACGGCACGGATGATTGCAATCAGATTCAATACAAGGGGAAATTGCATCCAGCTGCAAAAAACTTTATGGACATGTTTGCGCTGTAATGTCATTAGCGTACATCTTCTGTGAATCGATAACTGTTGCCTGTGATGTTCAATCCATGGTGCTGTCAGCGGCTACGGTGTGTCACACAGAATTAATCACCTGAGGCCAGAGAAAAGCAAGCAGACAAGAACGGGAACAGGTGAGCATCAGTTTGCCCCTCGGTAATGTAGTTTATTTGGGGCCATTCACATTGGCCAGACAAATGACAGAAAACAGCACAAGCAGCCTGTAAGAATGGCACAAATCATTATACACTGAAATATAAAGTGTAGAAGTGCCAAAACTTTGTACCGGTGAGTACTGACCAGCTTCATTGACTAAATTTTTAAAAGGGTAACTAGTTATCTGTAACCTTTTTAAAAGTTTCTCCCCAACACTGCTCAGGATTCACGTCACGCTGTGTCCAATTTTTTAGACAAGAGCACCGTGGTAAAGTGCACGCAGCTTGCAGAACAGATTGGATTTTAAATGACCAATTTCTGTGCTCTTTGCTTCTCGCTGTGTTCCTGTTTCGTCTTGTGCACTTCTCCTCTTCCATAATCCATCTCTGATTCTCCTCTTTATCCCCTCCATCCACTCTCTCCCTCCTCCTCTTTTCTTGTCTCGAACTTATTAACTCCCACCTTTTGCCAACATCCTGCTCTTCTACCTCCTGTTTTCTGTCTTTGACCTCCCTTGTCTGTTTTCTATCTCAGACTTCATTTCACTTCCTCTTTTCCTCCATTTCTTGACTTTTTTTTTTTTTTTTTTGCTCATTGTCATCCATCTATACTTGTCTTTCTTTGTCCCCTCTTACATTCTTTGTCTCTTGTGTTCTCTCTTTTTCACCCTGGTGTCAGCTTTGCCTGACACCTACCTCGCTCACACACATTCAGTTTGCCGTCATCTTTCCGAGCCTAATGGGAGATTTTTTTTTTTTTTTTTTAAAACTAAGAGACACTGCATCACATTTTCTGTCCGGATTTCCAGGATGAGAGTGACAGTGCAGGTTTGGAGTGGTGGGTTGAACAGTGGAAACACAGAATACACTTCTAGAGCATCATCAACACATTGCGTAGCCATGGCAACAGCTGCCAAAAAACCCTCCCATGGTAAAGGAGGGCCAATCAGTGTGTGCCTGCTGCCACTACAGGGAACTTGACTGACGGCTCTCACAGATAAAAAACAACATACTTGGTAGAAACGGCTGAGATACTGTATGTATTTTCTCTTTTTTTTCCTATTTTACACGTTGGAGTCCACTGTTATAAATGCTGGGTAACAGCAGTGACATGCTGGGAAATGGCTAACTAGCTATTCTTGGATTGTCTGATGGTATCAGGACACTTGTCCTCCTGCTGAAGCTCATCGCTGGCAGGTGGATAGAAGTGTCAGGCAGACATGTATCACAGAGGTGACACATGTCTGTCTGTCTGCAGCTCTCTCCAGGGCCAAGTGTGCAGTTAGCAGTGACAAGCACTGCAGTGAAAAGGGATCTGGCCGTTTGAAGCTGAGAAAACAATTTCACAACATATTTTTAATCACTAATAAAAGCCCAGGACAGAAATGACCTGTTTTACTGTGTTCAGATAGCAGAGGGATGTTCAAGAACTCAATAGTCTACTCTTTAACAGATTAACCCTGTGACCTCTGAACACCAGCAGCTTCCAGCTTCACTCAGATTGACCTTTAACCTTTGACAGAACAGACTCATCAACATGCTTTGATAAGCCACAACCTGGTTGGCTGAAAGAAAGCTTTGTGAAACACACTGATGTTGACACATTGTCTTCCAATACATCCAACCGCTTTATCTGACTTACCACGGCTGAAACTAAATGCTTATCTCCCAATTTATCACTGACGCAATGCTTAGGTGCCATTTCAAATATGCATCAAACTATATGTAGTTAACTCTAGACCAGTGGAAAATATTGGATCATACTTTTCCACAGAATGTAAATTCTGAGGCACTTTTTTCAACAACAATGTACATCACATGTCACCAGTGTTACTGTACCGCTTATAACAGTGGTGAATAAAATGCTGTTTGAAGTAAACTGCTGCATTTGAAGATGTGGAACTATAGCTTTAATCTTGACCACAGCAAAATTTAACATACTTATTGCATGAGGCTGTGGATAAAAAAGCATCTGCTGAATGAATGTAGTTTAATGTAACCTGAACCCAACCACGACTGGGCAATCTCAGTGTTTTTGCCCATAACCCCAATGGTACCCATAATTTAATAGAGAGCAGCTATTATCTTGCCAGCAGCACAAACACACCAAAATTGAGAAGCACACACACACAAACATACACACACACACACACACACACATATATTCTGGAGTACTTTGTGGAGTCAGACGCTCAGAGCCCGAAGCAGGCGAGGGTCACTGATGTGTGTGAATGCACACAATCTTGCAAATACCATTTGAGTACGCACATATGCGCTCCTATATGTGCACATACACAATGCATTTCCACACATGAGAGTCGGGGCCATTAGTTCCAGATCATTTTGCGAAGCAGCCTGTAGACAGTGAGCCCAGGGATAAACAAAGATCCTGCTGTACTGGAAGTAATCCCACGGCACACACAACTTAACACCCTGTGGACTCATGCACCTAACCAACCGCATTCACACACATGCAAACACACACACATACACACATATTAGAAAAACACCTTAAGGGACAGCAAACAATATCACACTGAAATTTCTGTTTACTCACTGTGCTTGGCTACATATTGCAACAACAATAATGAACTATGGATGTTTGGTAGAAATTTTACTATAAAACTGCAAATATCATACCTGAGTTTCAGTACCAAAGCAGAGCTATTTTAAAAACTTACAAGAAGCAAAGTCATACAATAAACATGTTTTTTTTACCATTTTTTTAAACTGTCTGATCAAAAATTTATTCATGAAATGAAAATTTTTAGTCTTTAATACAATAAAGTAAAATACAAAAAGCTAAAAATAATAACATAGCAATTTATACAGCTATATTTATATACATATATGTATACACACGTAGGCAAATGCATCCAGGAGGTATTTTTCTGTATTTTCCCTGAGAATCCCTGACCGACAGGGACATAACTCTCTACTTTGTAGTCCTGCTCAATGCAGACTGCTCTCCTCTCCAACAGCATGTGAGAGCCTTTCCAAGGATTAATCAAGAGTAAAAAAGTTTGAGTTAGCACCAGCGGCAAGGACACAAGGTCTGCCAGGGGATTTTTACAATTAACAGGGGTTACAAATCAGAGTTAGGGCCAAGCTGCTAAGCATCAACCAGTGGGGTCCTCAGAGACAAAGAGGTGACACGCCCACACTGGCTTTTAGCCAACCAGGAAGTTTCACAAACCTGCAGCACAGAACAGCATCCTTTCCCTTCATTGACTTGGTAACATAACTGGGTCAAACATAGCATAGCATGTTTAGCATAGCATACAGGGAGCATATAGAATAGTACATGTGTTCACTGAGATACACAAATATATCTGTTTATATTTTCAAACATACAAGACTGGAAGTATACTCAGTATCTTGCTTTAACTAACCCCTTTTTCAACTTGGCACCCTTATTTTGCACACTTGGGCCTTACACAAAGAAACCCTTATTAACCTCCTTTTATCAGCCATGTAGTTTGAAGGCCATCTTGGATTCTGTCATCTTTTTTGTAGGTTCCTTTGATTAAGATATGAGGTCTTAGCCACCATTTTGAGTCAGCCATCTTGCCTTTTGTTGCAACATACACACACATACAAACACCCGCATTAAGTACTTTAGTAGACTGCATTGTGGTTTCACTTGGGCCCATTTGCTAAATAAATGCTTCTGACTATGAAATTATTTGCAGCTTTTAGATGTTGCACAACAGTTATTGCTGCAAACCTCATCTCTGCAGAACTCCAGATCCTTCCACCTCTACTGACAACTGATTGGCTAACTTTCATTATGGATACTAATTAATGGTTCGAAAACTGACAGTCAGTTTACTTATGAGACTGAATAAATAAATAGGCAACCATTTCCCATTTGTAAGGGTGGTGCTCCGAGGCAGACTGAATGTGAATTAAATCCTATTACTCAACGTAATAATTAATTATTTTTAATAGCCAAATTTAATAAGTTGTGGCACCAAAATCCCCGACATTTCTGTGGAGCATACCGTGAATGTTCTTTGTATTACACAAGCAGAGAGAGCATTTGTGCATGAGAGAGCTTGTGGATGATTTGTTTCTCTAAAAAGGCAGGCATGCGGGTTTGTGCATAGCTGTTTTGGTCAGAATATTTTACAGAAATAATAATATTAGTGCACCATGTCTGGTGCATGGCAATAAAGTGCTAATATGGTGTCCCAAGATGTTTCATCTTCCCTTATAAAGTAAGACTTCCTGCACATACTGTACACTGCACACACACCACACACATGCACAAAGACACACACAACCACACACATTGTGAGGACTTTGCAGGCTGTGCCAGGATTTTATACGTCAGAGAGACAGGATCCCTCCGTCTCCTCAGCAATACACACCTCATGACCCCCAATCTGCTGTTATCATGAGCTCAAGCCAAATAAAATGAGTCACCAAACACACACACACACACACGAAGCACTGCTCGATATAAATACAGCAAGGCGAACACTGAGACTGGCAGAGATGGAGAGATGCACAGAAGCTTGTGTGTGTGTGTGTGTGTTATTGTGTGTGCTTATACCAATGCACACACACCTCAGGATGTCTGTCTGAGTGGCAGCAGGCGAAGGACAACCTCCTGACATCAAGGCCAGCTCTCTTTATGCCTCGCACTGCAGAGATTAAGTCATCTTAAGACCAGAGAGAGAGACCTGAAAAATGGCATCGCTGCGGGTTTCAGAGCAAGTGGACACTTCAAACTTTTTGCCCTGAAGACAGAGCTTATGGGTCATTTTATCACTGCTGTGCCGGAGGTTGAAAGAACAGTGAGGCCTTTTATCATCCTGAGTCAACACTCGTACCTGACTGCATTTTAATGAGAATCTTCATGCTGGAGATTTTAATTTGGGACGGCTGTCACCTGTATCAGACTGCTTGAAATTTGTCTTTAATGTCATTTAGAATGTCAGACTGACAGTTCAATCCACCAGAGACCACAAATGGCCAGAGAGAATAATGAAATTCAACAAATAGATCAGATACATCAAACCAGCCAACACCGACTGCTGCTTTGTGTGAAAATGTGTGTGTGTGAGAGTGTGTGGGTGTGTGTGTGAGTGTGTGTGCGCAGCCTCATCTGTATTCATTTATGAAGGAAACACGAGAGGCCTTCCCAACATGTTCAGAGCACAGGATGACTAATGGAGACAGATAGCATGATGAATCCACTCATCTGTAATGGATTAACCTCGTCTGGCCCCCAAACCTGATCTAATCAGCCTGAATCAGCTTGTTATTCCATCGCACCAACGAACAAGTGACTTCTTAACATTCAGTCTTGTGACAGCGTCACTGGAGGTATTAGCGCTGAAAAGTCGATTCAGGTATAATGGACTGCACCACATTATCTACTGAAGAGACGGCTTCTTAGGCTTTTCTTTAAGGGCCACACACACACACTGCTGGTTTTAACCAATTACCAACCACTTTAAATTACTGCGAAACAAGTAACTATTGGTTTTCTGTTCATTGCAATAGATTTTAGAAGTAAATTAACAATATTTCAGTACCAATTAAGCTGTCAGTAATATCTATTGATGAATTAGCTGCTGTATTTGTAAAACGTAGAAAAATAGTAATAATTTCCAATAAAATATGAGACATCTGAGACAAACTAAAACAAAAAATTCTGCTGTTGTTGGAGCTGGAGCATATTTAATCAATACATAAATTTAATTTTCTGTCAGTGAACTATTCAATAATTAACTATTTGATTCATTCTTTGACAAGTCAACTCTATCTTGCTGTGGTTCGTTAATAGCCAGATGCAAAAAAGTTCTTGTTAGCTCTGATGTACGAGGAAAACATGAAGCAGAGACATCTGTGGCACCAAAGCCAAAAACCAAAACAGGCCGTTATTCAGCAAGTGACAGTCTCAGAGCTTTGAGGTATCAATAGTATCCCAAAATGGACCCACAAATACAAACACAAACAAAAAGTTGATCCGTGCGTCTTATCTAAAATTTGCATCTCATGTTATTTCCTAAATGTTTTGCAGTTAATATGTTCTACACCACGAAAAAAAAACTCTGGTGCTTCGCTGCCAGACTGTGTATGTATTCACCCAAAGAACATACTTCAAACTGTCAAAGTCCCTCTATTTAAGTCCTGCCACTCAGAGGCCATCTTGGCAACTCTGCCAGGCACTTATTTCAGGCTAACCAGACCAGGCCTCTGTATAAATAAATGGAGAGAGAGTTGTAACTTTACTTTAAATGGTCACTGGGACATTATAAGTGCATGTGTAGAATTGACAATTGCTAAATCCGATAAAAACAGCTTTAAAAGGTTGGCGACTTTCTTCCAAAATGAAGTTTAAAACGTATAAGTTATCCCTCTGTTACACATGCACAAGGTTTCACGACATGAACTTCTTTAACAGCTCACGAACACGACAGGCGCAATATGCCTCCCAGTTTGGCTATTGAAAAGAAAGGAGCAATATATATGTGAAATACTACTATCATCCCTGGTATTACACACTATTCTCATCAAAATGCTTTAAGTGCTTTTTCCCCTCTCTTGTATAACATCTCTAAGCTGTCCGCTGTGGCTGGCTGTCTGCTCTACACGAGTCTGTGTGTGTGTGTGGCCCCGCCCCTGTCAGACACACAGACCTGAAGAGGGAACCACAAAAAGCAAAGACTAAGAGGTTCATACATCCTCATATAGAAAACTACCTCAGGTCATATGGGAGAAAGGTTTAAAAGGAGAGGGGGCAGTAAAAGTAACATTTTGATGCCGAAATGTACAGATTTCAATCCAAATCTGAAGGTTCAGGTTTGAATGCTTATAAAGAGTGCCAAGGGGAAATTACAGGAAAAAAATGATGGATGAAAAAATAATGGATCTGCCTTTCAAAAATGAAAGCCATTAAAATAATCGCCATGCCAGTTTCATCTTTTCATTGTTGTTGTTAGGCGGACAAGTCGATAGCAAAGCAGTAAATGAAATAAATAACTTCAGTAGCTCGCTGCTGCTGCAGCATGAGAACAGACATTTTCCTTCAAATCCTAAGATGTTTATGTACAGACAAAAGGAGCAGGTCAGTGGATCAATGATGACAAGCACAAATTACATGATGAACAAGAAATCATTTGTTATTGTCACATGTAATCAGTAGCTTCCTGGGTCCAGATTAGATTTTTTTTTGGCAGCAGGTAGACATAGACTGAGTGGAATCTGGATTTTATAAGAGTGAATAACTCTGACATGAGTTTGACCCCTGGTTTGTTCAATCTCCAGCATGAGATAAGCTGAGAAAACGCATAGCCGTAAAGAGATTAGAAAGCCAGGCGACCGTTTCACTTTATTTAGCTCTTTGTCTGTCCTTTCCACACTCACACCTCAACCAGTGCATGCCTTTGTGGTGTTGAGCGGCTGAGCATTTATGCTGCAAATAATATTTACATAGGCAACTATGGACCACCAACTCTGCAGTGCTTACCCAGTGGCTTCTGCACATGCATACACACACACACACACTCACACACACTCCCAGACATTGAGGAACAAAACACAGAGAGCTGTTCAGAGAGACCAGGTCTAGTGACATAACCTGGTTCAGGTCTTAAACAAGCGTTTACAATGCAATATCAAGCATGTGATAGTGATAGTATTCATTAGTCATGCTGTCTTTGTACAAACAGTCCTTGCTGTCCCCGAACAATAACACATCTTATACCATCAGCACTCAGCTGGAAATCAAAAATGTGATCAGGACACGAGCATGAAAAAGCACATGTGCTGACCATGGGAGCATCTGCTACATAGTAATATATCTCAGCAGCCACTGCAGTATTATCCCTGCTTCAGTGCTGTGAACAAAACAGACATAATGTAACTCAACGTTAGCATCTGCCAAACAGCGGGCTGCCAAGCCATATGTCCTATGAGTTGAAGGCTGCATTTCAAAATGGATGAGTTGGATGATTTTCCAACTTTGCCCCCTCTTACCCCTGTCCCCATCCACCTGCTATAATTTGCTCTTATTTGAAATAAAATTCCCGTTTTGCTGCATCTTGAATTTTCATTTTCTAACATGATTCACATCCTTGTAACATTTAAGGTTCAGAGAGTCAGATTTTGGGGAAACTATTGGCAGATTATAACAGAAATGGAGCACAATATTCATCAATATATTTACATGAGTATGTAATCACATAAAATTACAGATCATTGTGTTTTTATAACTTTTAAGTGAGTTTTTTACATCCAGAGTGAGCAGGTCCTCTTCCACAGAGTCAGTCATGTTAAACCGCCATATTTCTACAGTAACAGACAAACCAACCGCTGTTTCAAGAGAGTGCCTTTCTCGTTTTATGTAACTTATATGTTATATGTAGTCTCTTAACTAGGCTTGGAGGGGGAAGGTGAGCAAAGGAATATTCTGTTGGGTGCAGTCTGCAACCTTACCATTAGATGGTGTTAAATCCTGTATACTGGATCTTTAAAAACTGTATTTACCCAACACTAAATCTACACTGGAACAATACTAGAAATCCAACAAAGAAAACCATAAGAAAATAAGTTCAAAAAGGGCATTTTAAGAATTCCTTGTCCACATTTTGACATATCTAGATAAATCCTCATTCTGCATGGAAGCGGAGTAAGAAGAAATAGACTTGGCTAGGATCTCTGCCACTTCATGTTCTAATCATCTAAAAACAGCCGTCAAGATGTGCATTTGTATGACTTCCAAAACAACTCAACAGGTCTTCCAACTCAATCCCCCTGGAAATTACTTCAAAACTTGGATGCAAGTGTTTATGCTGCAGGGCTAACCTCCCTGAATTGTAATTGTAATATTTTAAGTTCAACAAGTAACTCTGCTCTGAGAAGAGTGTGATAAGCTTTTCATTTTGATGGCTGGGTTGTCTAAACTGACCAATGTAGATACAACACCGTGATATATATCCCCAAAGGATTATTCCCTTTTGAAAACAGAAGAATTGAAGCCGGTAAAGAGAAAATCAAATAAAACGTTGGCTTAGTTACCTTGCAAGGCACCTGGATTTGTAAAATCCTGTTATCTCACAAATCCATCTCGTCAGGTTTCAAGCTATGTGCTTGTGTTTAAACACAGTGGTCGACCAATCAGCTAGAGGCAGCTACGGAAGTGGTTTTAGTCAGATGACCAGCGAAAGCAGCAACTTCTTAAGAGGTTCACCTTCATGAACACCAATGAATTCCTAATGCATTCTTTGATCTCTCCATCCTTCTCCAATCATGTGTCAGGTCACACAGGTATTCATCTGTTAAGTCTCTTGATGTCTTAAGTTCTGGATCTTATTCCTTCTAATTGCATTTGTCTTTTCCTCAACTACCTGATGGACTATTAAAAAAGATTACCATCTGCACAAAGCATGGAAGATCATAATCACTCAAAAAATCTCTTCAAAAAGATGATGCACATAGCAAAAAATCAATTTCCATCCCAGACTTGTCGTAAGGAAGGTCATTAAGGAGAGTTGACGGTTGTGCATTGACCCATCCAGACAGTACATGGACAAGGGTTTGACTCGTGTCCCTACGTCTACCTGAATGAAGGTATGAGTTATCAGCTTCCCTTTCCAGAGCTTACAAGCTTTTATAAGGAAGAAAAACTAATAAAATCTCCATCTTCATCTTTGCAGCTAAATACTTATGAAACATCTTCTCAGTATCCATTTCCTCTCAGACTTAAGAACATCTTTTAAAGATGAATCTCCAAGGAGATACACTTCCACCTCCAGGCTGCCACTACTATAGACCTGCATATACACACACACACACAAGGTACCAAAACATCACGCAGTGTTGCTACAGAATCATTCGCGTTTACAGCCAGTTAGAGTTTACAGCATTTATAACCTCCCCACAAAATGAGAAGACAAATGGAAGCTATGAGAAGTGAGTACAAGTTTGCATTTTATGATTTTACTTTCATTTTTATGCTCTCTCTCTCAGTTTCCTGCAAATTTGGCTCCAGGTACACAAGAATCTACTTAGCAAATTAGCATGACTCTGGTTCTGATTTTGTGTTTACACCACCCTCCTCTCACAGCAGCAGGAATTTAAAAAAAAAAAACATTGCAGTGGTTCATCTTCGAGTTCTTTTCATAGTGCTTGGATTTGGATGCGCATTATGTTCCTTTTTGTCTGTGCTCCAGTGTGTTAAAACATCCCACAGATGAAAATTAACTAGGCAGGATGTTCAGCTGAGGGGTAATAATAGATACTAAAAAAGACACAAGCAGCTAAAAACTGATTTCATTTGGACTATTTTGCATCTGTGCATTAAATTAAAATGGCTGCCAGAAAGTGTTTGCAGAGGGACACTCTGTCCTAAAAGACTGCGCTTTATCTGTAAAGTTACAGGTGATTAATGATGTGTATCCTCCAACATACAGGACAGATCACTCAAGTGAATATTACCTAACTACCCTCAAGATAAATCTGGCTTCATTACAATGAAAGAAGAGTGAAAGTAAACCCAGAAACAATGGAAAGCTGCATTTAAGATATGCATGAAAAATCAGTGGAAGGATGCTACCAAATATGACTCGAAAAAGCACATAATTCCCTGTGTTTGGATTCTCTGCACACTCTGAAAACATCAAACTTTGCCCTTTTGCATTCACTAATACTGATGATGAATCAAAGTGAATATGTGCTATGCAAATATTTATACAGCAAACTAACACTTGGGATATTTGTCCCTTGGCTTGAGTCGGCCAAAAAACACAGTCTACAGACACAGAGGAGGTCAAATATGTCCCAAAAAAAGTAACTGATTGTGCCTGTGAGCTCCAAAAAGCTCTGTTAGTGGCCCCCTGCAGAGGCTCTTTCGCCACCCCAGTGTGGT
The DNA here is from genome assembly GCA_029814665.1 of Acanthurus lineatus. Taxonomy (NCBI): domain Eukaryota; kingdom Metazoa; phylum Chordata; class Actinopteri; order Acanthuriformes; family Acanthuridae; genus Acanthurus; species Acanthurus lineatus. Next base: position 14,722,501 of record JAPZDV010000009.1, on the reverse strand, counting down.
TTGAATGACCAACTAACTGGATCTGGAGTCCAATACAGAAAAGCACAGACCAGAACATGAGATTAAAATATAAACCATCCATATTGCAAGGCACTGCAGGAGAAGAGCTCAGCAAAAGCAACACCGACTATCATCCCAATGAAGACAAGCACAAGACAACCACAGCAAGAGAGCGGTTAGTCTTAAATATACAGCCACACACTCCATCAGTCATCCCATATGCCCAAACAATGGCATCCAAGGTTTAACCCCAACAGTTGGACAAATGACCTGTCAGGTTTCACCGTGTGGCGCCAGCTACTGGTTCTTGTTTAGTCTCACAGAAACAAGCTGCCTGCATCATGGAGTTTTGACGTGTGTTTTGAATGGAAAAGCATATGAATCACATACCTTTTTTAAAAAAAGTGATGTGCGTGAGCTTTGGCAGTGCTCACGCGTGCAGGAGTGGGGACATATTTGGTCTTACCGGGTGTGAGAATGAGTTATGTTTCCCAGCGTATGAAAGGATATGGGTTACAGACGACACGGAGACACCAGTTGCGAGGCCTTGTTGTTTGCTTCAGGCAGAAGAAGGCCACAGGGGCCAGGGCCGGGTACGGCTGCTGCTCCTCCTCCTCGGAGACACAGTCTGGGTCACGAATAGGAGCCCGGATCCGAACTCCCAATGTTGGTCCAACTTCCACTTCCAGTTCCTGCTCCTGCTCTTCCTGCTCTTGAACCTCAGGATTCCATTCTCCTCCTTCGTCTTGACCGCTACTGGCCCTTCTCCTTCTCTCCTCCTTCTCTTCCTCCTCTTCCTCCTCATCATCATGGCCTTCTTCAGAGTCAACATCATGACCCTGGGCATCCTGCCTGTAGGGCGTCGGTATAGCAAGCCTCACCTCCTCCTGCACCTCCTCCAGCTCCTGCCCCTCCGGGCACTCTGCGTACTGAAAGCGCGCTCTCCCCTCGCCATCAGTCATGATAGAGCATCAGGCAGAGCCACTCTGAAGGGAGGTCAGAAGGAGAGAGGTTAGAGAGAGGTGGAAAGTGGGAGGATAGCAAAGATGGACGACAGCGTGGTGAGACAGGCAGAGATGGAGGTAAAGAGGAAAGAACATTGGCAGAAGAGGTGAAAAAGACGGATCAACTCAGCAAAGAGCAACTGGAGACATATCACACAATGATCCGAATAAACACTCAGACCACTCGCTCCGCAGATCCCTCAGCCCCAAAAGTACTTGCTTCCAATCAATCCAGACACAGATTTTCAATATTCCTTTACTAACCTGGCAGAGCTCTTTCCATGATCATTTATTTCACAAAGCCCTCTGTCAGTTCAAGCACTTCCTCTTTCTGTCTCTCTTTCTCTTCTCTTAAAAATGACCTTTTCCATCCCAATGATGGAAAACAAAATAATCACACAAAACTAACAATTTTTTGTTAAAAAACATCAAGGAAATACTGTGTATATATGATAAAAGAGACACAATAATACGTTTAACTGACTACTGAGCCTCACAAATGGACTATTATTTGCTGTTTTAGTAACCAAATATAGTTAGAAACACAAAAATGTGGCCATTACAATTAGATAATAAACTCTATGAGTGCAACATTATTATGCTGTTATATTATGGGAACAGTGAGAATATTTTTTTTCTCTTTCTCTTCGCTCTTCCTGTTGCTATGTGATCGAACAGATGGACTGCTCTGTCTCTGGTCTACTGGAGGTTTTTAGCCCACACCACGCAATGGTGGGTAGGCAATGCGCAAAAAAAAACACTCAATAAATACCACACTAATCCCGATGATTATACTAAGTAGAATAACATCGAGAGCAAAACATTATTAGTCATAATCCAGCTAACAGACTTTTCTCTTTATAACGCTTTTTTTTTGTAATGGGCTTTGTTGTCCATCGTTTGCCGTTTTCTGAGAAAAGCGCATCTCACGGTGGAGCCAGTCGTATGCTCTCCCCAGAGAATTGTATGACAAAGAGGGAAAAAATGTCAAAAATGCTCTCAATAGAATAGCTTTTGAAAAGTACTTACATTTCAAACGGTGACAAAGGCAATAAAAACCGCCTGAGAGAACGGAGCGCCCATCACCTGTGCTTTTCTTTGTTTAATTCGTATTTAAAAAGTGGACTCAGTCTTGGATTCGATAGAGATTAATACATTAGAAGCAAAGGAAACAACTTTACTCTTGAAAAAATACCTTATCGAGACGGAATCGGAAGTTCCCATAAGCATGATCCGTGACTTTCCGTGTTTCTAGCGCACCCAGCCTTTCTCAGCAACGCAGAGCTTTCCTCTCTTTCTCTCTCTCTTTCTTTCTTTCTTTCCTCTCTTGTCTCTCCTCAACAAATACTCTCCTTACTTCTGTTGCTTTTCACAGACCAAAGGTAATCCAAAAGCGATTAAAAACAATCACTGGAAGTAATCAAAGAATCACTTGAAGTGGGTCTTCATCTGCGCGTTCGGTTAAACGTAACATCTCAGCACATCCACGCGTCCATCCATCCGTCCATCCTCGCCGAGGTGTTCGTTTACGCAGCGTGGAGCGGAGATGCGCGCGGGAGGGTCGGGCCGTGTGGGTCGCCGTGCTAGAAGCTCCGTGAATGATCTGACACGGAAAAACTTGGCCCAGGACCCGAGAGCCCTGACACGTGACGTGATGCCGGGCTATAGGGACGTAGCGCACAGTGGGAGACACACACGCGCGCGCGCAAGGGAGCCGCGGAGAGTCAAGCCGGGCGCGCACGCCCTGCGATGTTTCATGCATCACTACTGCATGTCAGCAGTAGATAATGGAAATGGTATGAATCATATATTAGCCTATGGGCCTACCTTCCGGGGGTGTAAGAGACGGAAACGGACAATTTATTAGATTATTATTATTATTATTATTATTATTATTATTATTATTATTATTATTGTTATTATTATTGTTATTATTATTATTAGCAATTATAATAATAATAATTAGTAGTAGTAGTATGAAAAAAAACATCCATGCGGTATCAATAAAGAAAGTATTTTTTTCTCCTTAATGTTGCAGTTAACATAAAATTAAATTAAAGCTTAAACCTTTGTGGGTTTTTAAATAGTTTATGTACTAACTCAATATTAGCATTCATGTTTGGTTCAGCATATTTGTAATGGTTCAGTTCCTTTAGTCAGCCAACGAATGCTTATGTGCCGCGTCAACGCCTTTATAGGCTATTTGATTGGAGGATCACTTTAAACTCCCCTGTCGCCCGGATGATCGATCACTAATACATACACAATATTTAATGGAGAGTGTTTTAGTGAGATAAAGTGAGGGATGGAGGAGGGGACAGTAGACTGGGTGCTGGTCAATGTTTACACTGAGTTTAGTGCCGTACTATTAGGGCCGACGCTGCTCACATCAAGGCTATAAGAAGAACCTGCCCGAAAGTTGACAGTAATTGATATCAGGATTGGGGAGAATAAGAAGAAAACTCCCATCTGGAATCAAATCCCTCGGCGTTCATTAAGATCTGACAGCTGATAGAACGAGAATCCGATCCGTCAGACGTGGTCACAGAAAAAAAAAAAAGTTGCTCGTCATTCAGACATACCGAGTGTGTGGGAGATCTGGGCAGAGAAACAAAGTCTGAGAAGTCATCCATGTGTTCCTGGTGGATCGCTCACTCTGGCACTTCCACACTAACACAGGAAAACCAATAAAACCGTTTGGAGCTATAAGCGCTGCTTTTGTTCCCACTGGAAAATAAGGAGAGGAAGGAGCTGGAGAACTGCAGCAAAAAGTCACCACAAAGAAAAAAAAATTGTGCCAAAGTAGTAACTTAATTTAAAAAAGTGGGGAAAGGGGATACACTGATTAGAGGTAACTTAAAGCCAGAGGTTGTTTTACTTATAAAATTCTTATCAATAAAACAAAACAAGTCTTATGATGTATTATAAGCCAAGAATAGCTTATAAATTCAATTACAAGGTTAATGTTATACTGCTTCCCATTTCCTGTGCCTTAGTTAGCATAAACTATGCTTGAGAAGGGAACTATCAATCAGGGACAGAGTGCATGGACCATATTGGTGTTTCTGTTATATAAACAAGAAGAAGACCAGCAGACGGACCCTCTGTCTTTCTGGTGTAATACTTCAAACTACTTTGAAGTGTTTGTGTTCACATACAGGTGGACGCAACACACATAACATTCCAGACTCTGTTGTTCCCTCATATCTTGTTCATTTGTTTAGTTATTTAAGCCCTTTTTTACCTAGTAACAATAGTCATGTATTTAACTAATGTCATTTTATACATTTTAATGCAAAAATGAAATAAAATGTATAAAGTGCATCAGCTGCTCTTTCTAAACAAAGACAGTGACCCAACTTGGCAATGTTACTGATGGAATAATGGAGCTCCTGGACCTTATTTTCTCCAGAAGTTGCAGACTTTTCTGGTTGCTGTTGTACTTCTTCTTTAAATTAGCTGCTAGCTGATGCTAGCTGTCCTTAAATCTCTTGTTTGTGGGTTTCACATTTAACACACGGTCGATACACTACAACCCAGTTCTGGCATGCTACCTCACTTATTTCCACAGATGTTAATTTGGCACAGTCGCTACATCACTTACCAGGGAGGGAGCCACAGTAACAGCGGAATATTACTGGACGTTATTGGACAAGCTGTGTAAAAGGGGCTAAAGGCAAAGTAGCAACATCGACTGGATCAGACTAGGTATGTAACTTCTCTCTTTCCCAAACTTCAAATCAATCTTTACTACTTTGAAATGCCATTGAGCCTACTTTGTTTCTTTAAGTGCCTTGTCTAGACATCAAATGGTTCAAAACTTCTAATCCATTAAAAGTTCACAGAACAAAAGCAGCAGCAGTCATTCTTGAAGAGATTCTTTGGGATGACGGACTCTCATCAGGGGTAAAAACAAAAACTAATCCTTTAACTTGGGTCAACAAACCTTGAGCAGCTGTTCACTTTGATTAATGCAGCATGTTACAATAAGATTTGTTGTAACTACAACGCCAGTAATTCAGTCTTTTATTGAACAGCATTGCCCTCAAGCGATGCTGTGCAGTTCACAGATCATTCTGAAGCATCAGCCACGCTGGAGCAAACTGAATAAATGCTGGGCACGCGGTTGTGAGCCTGCTGCCAACCTTGTCGTCGCACAAGGCTAAGCTGATCGAAATAATAATTTGCCAAAAGGTTGATGTTCTCCTTCAGGACCCTTGGCTGTGGAGCCGTGTCCCCGAAAGCCAATTATGGAGTTGTTTGAAGTGGTGAAAGTGTGACAATGGAGACACACAGGTTTATTTCAAAGAGGGCAAACTAACTTTAATCTGTTAGAGAGCAGGATGGTTTGCATTTTGATGGTTTCCTTTGAATTTCACTTCATGTGTTGACTCCTCTGTTATCCGTCTGTGAAATGAGACATTACATTACTCAAAGTCACACCCATTAGGAAGACTTCCTAAAGTAACTACAGGAGTTTAACGCTCTGTGCCTGTGTGTGTGTTTGTGTGTGTGTGTGTGTCCATTCATTCTCAGCTGTGAGCAAGAGCAAGCTGACAGATCTAGCTCTACTGCAAACACTCCTCTGACACCTGTCTTTCTCTCCCACCTGTCTGTCCCCCCTCTTGCATATCCATCCTGCAGAGCTGGAGCTCATATCCTCATTACCGAAGGGCTTGGCCCCAAAATGTCTCCCATGAGGCGTTTGCTAATGTTGGCTCCAGTTTCATTCCACTCTCAGCTGTGTGTACAAAGCCTTGAAAGCCTGGTTTAAATTTGCTCAAGGCGTCTCTGACTCTAAACCAACCCTCAGCAGCACGTTTACCTCTGGGAGGCAAAATATCTAAATTTCTCTGCCCTTCTCTACATTTCTTTACACAATAAAGTGTCTCTTGATCCCTCTACTTCAATGTAATTTGGCATATTAAAGTGTCTAAAACTGACTCATATATTTTGTTGAGTTGCGTACTCACACCACTCCAAATGTTCTCAACGATGTTCAAACTCTTGGAAATCAGTATTTTATTCAAGGTACTGGTGCATTTTATTTTATGGCTTGTTGCAAACTTCTGAGGCACCATCAGTAAGACATTAACATAATGCGAATAAAACTTTAATACATTAATTTGTCTGGGAACATTTCTACTCGAGTCAGTCAGATAGATTTTCACTTGCATGACAGCTGCTCAACAATAAGATAAACAAATCCCATGATCCAATGCTACTTCATGATGTCAACAAACTATATTTTTATTTTCACTGTTTTGATCGAGAAGCTTCTAGTGTCAAAATTACATATTATGCATTAAACTGCTAATTTCATGACAAATATATGTACACAGCATATATATGTTATATGCACCATGTCGTATCTTTAAGAAAGACAACATCTCTCACACACACTTTTTAATTCATTTACACATACATTTTGCAACCTTTCTAAATCAATAGGAACACATGTGCTTCCCACAGATAATCAATATTCCTCAGTCAGCCTGCACTCTCTGCCATGCACTCTCTGGCTTTCCCGGCCACTTCCCCATCCCCCCACCCCATCATCCTCCACCCTGCCCCTCCACTGACTCCCACGCCTTCATCATCCAGCCTTTTCTTCCTGCTTTTCTCATCTCCTTCTCATCAACCCTCCTCTCCAAGTATATTGTAGGAAAGAGGAAACCATTTAAACTCAGACATGAAGTGATGGGTTTTCATTTCAAAATCTATGTAAATCTGAAAAGCGAGACATCCAATCAGACACAGACATAGATAATTTAATTTTAGAGGATGAGGAGTAAATTTAAATCAGCTTTTGCTATAAAGGAGCACATTATGTTGTTTGGGAAAGTACATCTTTAAGTAAAGAATGATTTCAGGTATATATTGTTTGTTATCAGTTGTAATTCATTTTAAAACATGTACAGTGCGTTACATAATGATAACGGGATGGTATGAACAGCCAGAGCCAAAATGGCTGCAAATACAAAATACACAGCACCACCCAAACAGCTTCTCTGATAGAAGCTGCAAGAATAACATCGTGTTTACATCCTGCCCGCACTGTTTGATAGACATGTGATCTCCAGAGATGTGCAGGGTGAAAAACACAACAAAAACATCAAAGGCATCTCCAAAGTAATGAATAAAGGCAACCAAGTCGAAGAGCAGTTCTTAAAAACCTCAGCATCATCTCGGTACCTCACCTTGTTCCTCTGATCTATCTTAATTTAGTGTATCTGAGCATCTACCGCCCATTTCTCTCTCCCCCTCTGTCTCCGGGGGCTGGCGTCTTCTCATTAGGCCTGCTGACGTGTATGAGGAGGGGGAGACCCAGCACATCTTCCTTTTGAGGGCTTCCCTCAGCAGCAGCACGGGCACTTCTATACTGTACATGTGCAGTACGTCACGAGTGTATTGCACAAAGCCACTGAAATATGCATACTCTTGATGTATTATTGAAACCCAGCTAAGAAAAGTACTGTGAGATACATAGGAGAGTGGAAGGAGGACTGGCATGGTTAGAAAGACAGAGAGGGAGGATCAAAGAGACTTTTTTCGGGGGTGTTTTTTTTTTTTATCCCTGTTTTTCAGTTGCATGCCAAAGTAATCATTCTAATTAGGGTATGGGAGAGGAAAAAAATATCTGTGTATTCACAAACACCGAAGGAACAGAGGAAATGGTTATATAATCTCTCACACAAACACCGACAGACTCTTTATGCACACTCATGTCAGTATGGAGCAGCATCACAGGCAGCGTTGGAGGGAAATCTGTCATGCTACAGGGTGCAATCAGCCATGCTGCCCAGTCATACATGTTGACATGTGAGAGACACCTGTGTGTGAGGCATAGAAGCATCAAATCTGTTGTGGTTGCATACAGCCAGAGCGTACACTTTATCTGTTGGCTCATTTGCATTTACTTACATGTAAATGTGTTATTAAACAAATCCAGTGTTATGAACCAATGTCATGGTATTTAACTGTAAGTAGGTATTGTTATCATAGTGTTTGTATGAGGCGTTTAGTCAAGCTAACAAAGCAGCATCCTAACTAACACATTGGTTTTTACTGTTTTAATTGACCTAAAACAAGAGAAGAAGATTCACTTTTGGGTTTGAGTTGAAAAATAGACATGAGAAGACAAAGGGCACCTAAAAGCAAAGCACATATATGAGATATAGATGACTTTTGAAACTGAATGACAACATCAAGCTCCTCCAATTAGGGAAGGTTACACTCACTCAGGGAAGATTATGTCACATTGTCACATCTATTGATACACACAGGGTGAGGCGCTGGGCTACAGGCTTGCTAGCCTTAGAGTGAGGATTAAATCACAAGTTCAAGCTAGCATAGCATCATAAAAAGTATATTTAAGTACTGGAACAGTTTTGGAATGTTTGTACTTGAATTTTACATTTCATGCAACTCTATACTTATACATTTCAGAGAGAAATATATCTAACAGGTTTAGTCATTAGGTACTTGAATATTAAGAGTTCGCATCAAAAATATACTGAGTTTATTGAATACAAACAATTGTTAATGATTAAACCAGTTGATTAAGTTTTCTTTTGGTTTGTGTCCAACAGTCGTTCCTCTCTAATATTGAATATCAGTTTGAGAATCTAAAAAAAGGTAAAACTTTTCAGTATTTCACAAAGATGTGAGAGAAGTTCAAAAGAAGAGGACAAAATTTGTTTAGCAGAACTCTGTTCTTTCTCCTTTTCTACTCCACAAATAATCTTTAGATCTCAAGGATCCACTCAAGAAGCAACAACCATTCTTCTTCCTCTCCTGCTGTCTTTAGCTCCACCAGCCACTGTGGCATCAGTTCACACAGGGCCGTCTTCATTAACACACAACTAAAACAATGACTTAAACACTGATGTAAATATTGACTGAGTTTCAAATCATCAGACTTGCACATACACCCATATATAACACATGTGCCACCTATATTTACGTAAAAGAATACACAGGCATTTATAAGACACACACACAAAGACACATGTATATACACATGCACATAGCCTGTTTTATCTGTTAAGTTATTTTTCTCCTCTATCTCTTCTTTGTTCAGATGTTTTATCCTGAACCTAAGATCCTCACCACAGACAGAGGCTGTACATTATCTACAGTTTTAAGTCACACATATACATTATAAAGTATATGTATATGCATAATATATGTAACTTTCATGTGAATGAATTATTTAGGTCGTTTGAAGACTTAGAACCAGATTATGTTGTCTGGGTTTGAGCATGTGAGCAGCCATGAGTGCTGTGAATATGATGTAGGAGCGTGCTTATGTGCATGTCAATATGATCCTGGCGGCGGATATCTTCCGTGGTGTGATTCTGTTGTGTCTGCACTCTGTCTGCTTTCATCTTCCGAAAATAAAAAGGAATATATATATACGCACACACACATACAAACACACACACAGACGCTGACTGCCTGCTGGCCTCTTGAAAAATATAAAAACCCATTGTCAATACAAAGACCTGCAGGTTGCAGGCCGTCCTCACCCACACACACACCCCTACTGGTAGACTTCAAACCGGCTTAGAGAGAGACAGAGAGGCTGATACCAAAACAGAGGAGAGAGTGAATGTAGAAGGTATACAAAGAGAAATCGAGACAGAGTGAGAGAGAGGTAAAGGGAGAGAGAGAGAGAGAGAGCACTGAAACAAAGACGCAAAGAGAGTGAGAGAGAGTGATGTGTCATAGCAGCAGTAATGACATTAACATCTGGATTATAGTCTGGTGGTGTATAACAGTGTCTGACAGCCTTATGCATTACATTACATTAACAAATACATGGACAGTCACATATTAAACAAAAACCCTCCTGCACAGAAAGCAGACAGTGCCGATGAAACGGGCAGTTTCACTGCAACATCTTGAGCTCAGTTAGAAACATCTGTGTGCATTTGTTTTTTTTGCTAACAGCATCATACTGACACACATGTACATCATTTGTTTCTTTCTAATGTGTATATATTTCTGCAGTATACATATCTTTTTTTTGTACAAAATAATTATAATTTAGTTTCAATTAAATGCAATTTACTACTGTTATGTGCATCAGAGTCTAAAAAGTTTGGAGGCATGAGGCCCCCTTAATATTCCACAAAACCTCAGAGACCATATGGCCCACCCCCATCTCACTGAATCATGAACATAGAAAACACTAACGAGTAAATGGCCCACTGCACAAAATCCCATTATGTATTTAAAATGAGCAAAGGGTCCAGTGAAACTCTCAACATTATAGGGGGAGGGGCATTTGCTAAGCTGATGGCTTTCATTTTCTGATGAAAGGTTATAGTTAATTAGAAATGACATTGATTGTGAATAGAAATGGCAATATTTACTCAAAGTTTTTGTTTTCATAATAGTCTGTTTAAATAGACTGTAAGACTTATGAGGCAATGTTGGACTTAAGTTGTGATATTAACCCTGAAAGATGTAAACAGCCACTGGCAGCTAGAAATTGCTACCATTTTTTAAAGTTTATTAACTTTTTGATTACTCAAGCAATCCACATGCTTTGAAGAGTCATTGGAATAGCAGATCTCTAGCTTTACTAGGTATCCCATCTGTCTTGCCTGGAATAATGTTTTAAAAAATGTCTGTAACTTAGGATCAGATAATCAATTCTCGAGCAAATCAAATGTGAAATTAGGACTTTAAAAAAAGGACAAGGTTGAAACCTAAGGATCTTCTTAATCAAATGATGTTCGAATAGGTCAAGAAATACAAAATAAAATATGACAGTCAAACAGCCCTGGGTCTTAAGGGGTTTTAAGCAACCGTCTAAAGAAACTGTGTGAATGTTAAACCTCACTGGAATAGCTAAGCTACCGTTTGCTTTTTTTTTTTGTTACACAAAGACCCATTTTCCCTGATCCTCGCCTGCACATATGTGTGTGTATGTGTTGCTGCTCTATGTAAATGAGCTCAATAGAATGCCCTGAAGGTAATGAAGCAGCTACAAGTGAAAAGAAATGATCAAATAGCAGATATTCATGTGTTTGGCTATGCTGTGGAACTGATTAGCATCCACTTAGTCAACCGGAGTTTAAGGTGCACTCAGTGAACTGTGGATAATGTATTTAAACTAGAGATCATGTGTGTTTTTATTATTCTACTGACTTATCAATTAGTTTATGAGAAGGTAAATATTCCTTTAACCAAAACTGTCTTTGCTTGACTCCAGCCCTATAGTTAATTAAATAAAACATGTTATAATGTTCAGCTAACATGTTTTAGGTGAGTTTATTCTCCTTCCACTTAAAACATGTCTTTAAAACCCACCGCTGTGTGTTTCTGTTTAACTTTCCCCTCCACTGAGTGTTACTGAAGCAGTCGTGAGATGAGTCTGCTCTGTCTGTCACCGTCCGAGCTCCCGCAGAGAGACAGACATGGAGTGATACAAAGACATAAAATTACATCTGCCTCACTGCCACACTGTGTGTGTGTGTGTGTGTGTGCGTGTGTGTGTGTGTTGAGAGCGAGCCTGAGTAGCTGGGCAGAGTCGCACCAATAAAAGGTGAAACTGGAAACAGGGATGGACTCATGGGGGTGGGGGAGAGAGAAGATGGGATGGAAATGACAGAAGATAAATAAGAAGATGGGCAGACAGACAGACAGGAAGAAGCAGACTTCCACTGCTGAGTCACACAGCTCTGCGAAGCCTCACTACACTTCCAGAAACTTCTGCGCGGTCCTCACATACTCAGCTGTGTGACGATATGTGTGCGCACTTGTGCGTGTACTTGTGTGAGTGCTGGCGCAGCTGTGCATTTCAATCAAGGAGATTTAACCCTCTCGCCCACACGGAGTGGAAGGACTCCCCCACCACACCCATCACCATCTCCAACACAATATCCACTAATACCCTCTGCAGTCCTCCCATCTGGACCAGTAACTGCTACCAGTTAGTATAAGTGTGTGCGTGTGAGACTGCCTGTTTCTGCCTTGTGTCTCACTTTCACAGAAAGAAGAATTAGCTGGTGTGTGTGTAATCGCCTGCTTTGCTAACTTAAACCTGAATTACACAGAATAAAACAGGCTGATTCATAACAGATTGAAAAAAGATCCTTTAAGGCCCTGAATCACCAAACCAACATCAAGAGCTATCAGTGATGAAGGCTGTTTCATCACCCCACGTCTTCTGTGTCAACACACACATTTTATTAAAAGTACAGAAAAATGTCACAAAACATATTTGATTCAGCTTTAACACCTTCTGGTAAGATTGTAAAAATATATGATAATAGAGCATGACTATAGATGTTTCTGTGTAGATAGATAGATAGATAGATAGATAGATAGATAGATAGATAGATAGATAGATAGATAGATAGATAGATAGAT
>JAPZDV010000009.1:14689148-14707935 GCA_029814665.1 Acanthurus lineatus | reverse complement strand
TAGATAGATAGATAGATAGATAGATAGATAGATAGATAGATAGATAGATAGATAGATAGATAGATAGATAGAAACTGTAAGTAGCTTTTTGAAAAGTAATGATTTCCACTGTACTAAAGTGTAGCCTGCTGCATTCCCTTAATCCCTACACTGCTCAGAAATAAACACTTTTAAACAGTTTTCCCTGTAGATTTAACAGCTATCACAACTTACAGTAACACTTTTGGCCTTAAGCTGCAAACTTTAATGCAGACAATTAAAACTTTATTCACAGAGAGAGAAACTTTTATGATGGGTCATCAGTTTCAAGTTCGCATTTCTACCTATTCTGACCAGCATTCGTTACTTTACACAGTAAGAGTAAAAATGGCAATAAAATCAAAGGGGCAGAATGTCTGAGGAAATAAATTTCTCTGCAAGCTCCTCACTGTGGATTTACTGGGGTTACAACAAACTGCAACAAACTACAATCAATATCAATTTCTTTTCATTTTGTCCATTGAACATGTACAAATTCACTTAAACATAACTTAAGCTTTATATTATCAGCCACATAACAGATGATGATTAAATAGCCAAAACCAAGCTAAAATTTCAAAGCCACTGCGTGCTAACAGGAAATGCATCATCTCATTTGCTCTCGTCTTTCTGCCTCGGTTGCTCCGTCCTCTCTAGACTTTCAGCTTAGTTTCATCATCCGCCTTTCTGTTCACAAAGAGGAGCGCACACACATGCACACAAAGAGGCGCAAATGCACATGTGGAGGACAGAAAAAACCCCTGTAATTATTGTTTATTTGATCTGAGAATCAAACATTACCCTGTGTTATGGTGCGGTGATTTGCGTGTGCGAGGAGGTACATGTGCACATGCATATACGGGGGATTGTGTATCATGAGGATAGAGGAGAGGATTTCTAACGAGGTCTGTGGCGGCTTCGCCTTCATGGCTTGACTGCTCTCAGTAATGAGACAGTGATACACACACAAACTCACACACTCACACACACACACACACAAAGAAGCAGCCCTCTAAAATTCTCTGAACAGCCACGGTGAATCATTTTATCCGATCTTTCTCCAAACAACCTCAGTCTCTAATCCATTTCCTGGCCTGTAAGTGTGTGTCTGTGTCTATCTGCGTGTGTGCGTGTGAGTGTGTGTGAGGTCAAAAGGTCCTTGTCCTAACAGCTTCTCATGGTTTAATCCCCCCCCCTCCCCTCCATCTCTCATAGTGCCACATGGAGGGATTCGCTTTTTTTCCACCTAAAAGTTGGAAAAAGAGTAAGTGACAAAGAGAAAGTCTCAATCTTTTTTTCTTTGCCACTGTTCTTTTTTTGTGTTTTAAACTCAAACACGTTTTCGTTTAAAACATGTGTGAATCTGTGTGTGAGTGGGTGTTGGATTTAACATATGTTCATCAAAGAAGGATTACTGTCCAGTGGAGAACCTGCTGATACTGATCTTTCACACTCATACACACACTCACACACACACACACACAGGGACACACGGACACGCACACAGTCCTTAACTACAGAGGTTATGAGGTTGACTCTGCTGGGTCACTGGACCTACACATCACCCAATGATAATCACCTTCCTGTCGTGCTGACCAATCAGAGCGCTGCTTCTAAGAACAGATGGCATCGCCTCTGTAATCTCGCCTATGACTCTGTCTTGAGCTTTGATGTGTTGCCTTAAGAAACATTCATGTCAATCATCTACACGTCCTCTCACTGTTGTGTGCTGTTTGCAGAAAAATGTAGCTGATGCACGGACATAAACAGACAGTGGATGCTGTCTTCAGGAATTTCATGCCATTAATTTTTTTTTCTGCTGAGAAAAACTAGTAAAAACTTGCTGAAGGTGGAGGATCTAACACATTAAACAAACCCAGTCATTTGACAGTTCTTTAAGCATCCATCTATTGTTGCCTGTCAAACCTTCCAATCTCACAAGCACTTTGATATTCTTTGAAATTTGTTTAAAATCATGGTTTCTTGTTTTCAAAAAGTGGTGGACAAAGTGTGGTTATCATCTCTAGTCGCTGACTGTCACTTTTGTTTGCTGAGCTGCCAGCTGTTTTGGACTTGGTTGAAGATGCTAACGTGCTGATTACTTTGTGTGAAATAAATACAAAGAGATGAATGATTTACTTGAATTTCTCTTGTACTTTTGTTCTTGGAAAGTCTTGAAAAGACACATTCCTCTTGGCTCTATTGGTCACTAGGTATCACTCATTTTCTTTGCACATTGTATGTTTAGTAATCCTAAGTTTGACAGAACTGCCGTGGTTATTATAGCCTGCAGGCTATGATTGGACAGCCGCTGTAGGAGGAGGGGTTTGCATCTATCCTATGCAGCTTTTATCAAGCTTTCTGTTTTTATTTATTTTTGTCACAAACTGGCTCAGGGAATGTGACGAGAGGGAATGTATGGCAAGAGATGTGTTTTTTTTTTTTTAAAAAAAGAAGAAAAAATTAAGATAACACAAATTAACAGTGTGGAGATCTGTAATGCATGCGATGTATGGGTGGGTGTGTGCTGTGGCGGTGTTGAAGGTGCAGATGAGGGAGGAATTTAGAACAGTGTGAACAGGCTGGGTACATCTTGAGTCACTTATTCAATATTTACCTGCTCCTCAATCCACCCTGCACCCTCAAATGACTTCAAGTCAGTCTGTTCCACCATCTTGAGAGCTGTCACAAAGCTCTGATTTCTGCTTCTGAGGAGTGAGGAGGGTCTCTGAGGAGCCATGAGCGAGGACACACAAGGACACACATTCTTCAAAGAGGATTTTAATTAGCTGACACGCCCCTTTATTGGATATCACTTATTGATCAGATGCTGCAGCCAATCAAATGGATCTGCATCACAATATCACTTTGGTTTCATATCAGTCACATTGTTTTTAGTCAAGTTGTTTTATGGTTTCCATTCAGTCACATGTGAGGCTGATTATTCCTATGTGCTGGGTTTGATGTGAGTGACATAACTTTAATTTTTCCTAAAAAATGTAGCTCAATAAATACTTTGCAGTGTTCAAAAGATACAATAATCATATTTTTGGTTATTCAACAATGCACTCACAATCAGGAAACCAGTAAATACAGATAAATAAATAATATAAAGGCATTCTGTCATTAGAAATTGTATCTGTGCCTCTGAGCAGGACACAGCACATTGTACAAATACAGAATGCAGGTTGTTATTTATGTAGACATTTGTCCAACAGGTAGCAGGCTGCAGAGAGAAAACACTGCTGCTATGACACTGTGTGTCCTTATTTGTATTAGCACAGTGCACACTTGCAAGTACAAACTCTCTTTAAAGTTGACAGCCGATCCAGGTGTGATTGGCTGCTGCCGTCAACAAAAACTGAAGTCGTTTCACACGACACTTCAGAGGAGATGATGTCTCATCTCTGTTGAAACAGATTTCCTTGTGTTTCTCGCTTTGCTTGGTTTCCCTGCCTCACCACGCATCCCTGACAAGAGGAACTAAGATGTGAGGGAAGCACGGATGCAATTAAGAGACTTGGGATGTATCCATTGGCTAGCTTTCATAGCCTGTAAGGCTGAGGTGAGCAAGATCAGCTGAAAAGCCTCCCATGCCTGCTCAGCTTTGCCAGAACAGCTTCCAAGACAGTGGGAGGGGCGTCATACTTGATATGATTGGGCAGTAACTATAGAGGTTTAGCTCAATTCTGTCAAACTTTGAGTGTAATCATTTTCCTGAACCTCTCTCTGCATTTGGCTCCAGTATGAAGCACATTCATATGGTGCTTCTAACCTGAGAGCAGAGCCAAGCACTTCTGAGATTCAGCCCTCTCTCAAGATGCTCAAGGACACTTCAGACCACCAATCCAACTACTAATGGACCAGCTCTTACACCTGAGCCACAGTCGCCCCGCACATTGCAAAGTGATTGGGTGAATGTAAGCTAGACATGGAGAGGAGTAAACAGGTAATCAATCTACCTGACACCACAGTTCTATAATATTATGGCAATCCGTGTGTGTCTGAAGCTTTCCTTTGACATTGTATGCACTTAAACTGTTATTTATGCTCTCATCACTTATAGCGAGAACTAAGCGGTCACTCCCCCTAAAACTTTGTGTATCCCTTCGACGTCTGTAACCAATGTGTGTTTGTGTGTGTGTGTATGTGTAGTGAGAGAGAAGGAGCACTTAGTTGTCAGTTGATTTATGAGCTTCTGGGAAGCTGTACAGTGCAGCTGCTGTCATACAGCAGATCAAAGGGGATTCCGAGACAGGCTGAAGGGGGGCGGGGGAGGACATGTTGATGAAGAATGAAGTGGTGGTGGTGGTGGGTGGGGTTGTCGCAGTAAGGAGAGCTTCATGGAGCCTTCTGCAGCGACGTCAGCTGGTTTTGAATCCCTGATCTTCAGAGAATGCTGCTGCTGTAAGGGTGATGAGTTTAGATCCATCAGACCTCACAGACTTTAGTGGGCTTCTGACTGTGACCACCCATGTCATCATCACACTGTGGAGTGGAACGCTTTTTCATGCACTCCCATTGACTTTTCTGACAATAAATTAGGAGTTCATGGTGCACAAAGCTAATACTGCACTCTGACGACATGTAGGCAACATGTCCTCCCATCATTAAGGTTAAAATATTCAGTTTTTGATTAAACTGTTTCCACGGAGATGCTCAATAATGTTGTAGTTTGTGTGACTTACAAGGTTTGTGTGCAAATTCTGTTATATTTACAGGTGTTCCGTCCACATAATACACATTTAACAGTGGTGTTGTTTTATTTGACGCTAGTAATTTTACCCGGGTGTACCTAATAAACATGCAGTGGAGTATATTTTTTAATTTGTGGTTCTTTGTTGGGTTTTTTTTTCTGAGCTGTATTGTTTTTGCTGCAACAGCCGATTATTTTACCAATGATCATTAATCATCTAATCTAATCTGCTGCTCTACCCCACTGCTGGTTACGTAGCCATCGTAATCCAATTGGTGCGTCAGTCGCTAATACTGCAAAACGGCAGACGTCAATCCAGATGGCTCTAAAAATCACCCGCAGGACACCATTGTTAAACTCATACACAATAAATAATTCCAGCTGGGACATTTGTCAGAGTAGAAATCATTTTTTCTTTCCAGACAGAGAGATTGTTTCTTGAGTGTGAGCATCAAAATCTGCTCAGAGTCACTGTAAATCTAACAGTTATGGGGGAAAAAATTTATAATCATTCGCAAGACCGAAGGTTTAAAAAAACCCAATGAGTTAAGCATTCAGTTTGATTTACTCAAGATACTTGAAACAAAAAACTGACTGAGAGCATAAAAAATATAATTCATCTTGTACACACTAAGAATGCCAGATTTAATACATAAAGAACGAATGTTTCAAACTAAATGTGATGTGGCTGCAGTTCAGTTACATTTTACAATCTAAGTACAGAAGTGAAATCAAAGCCAGCAGAGTCAATGTAAAGAGTCACACTGAAGCAGATTTGCTTGAGGTGCTGTGACTAGAAATGATGAAATATCCTTCGGAGTATCATGCGTTAATCTGGTTTGTCATTTATTCTATTTCTATAGCAACCAAGCTCATTACCCAGTGTCTCTCTCTCTGTGTTGTATTAGATGTTAAAGTGTGATCTACTCCTCCCTCAGTGAGTATGATCCTCCCTTTCTGACAGGATCCTTGTGTGTGTGTGATAACCCATCATTAAGCCAAGTCACTGTTTTGCTTTTCTACAATCAGCTGTGTGTCCATTTGTTGGTCCAGACAACGCTTTGATGTTCTCACTGTTGTTCCAGGTGATACTCCTGTCGCCTAAATAAGTACTTAAAAAAAGTGCAATGTCCACTTGCGTCATGTTGGGAAGAATTTTCTATCTTATGGTGCATTTAGATAAAAACTAATGCAAATTTTTCATGTGGCATGTTTTTGTAAGAATGGAGACACAAAGTGAGCAATTTGCAAATTGTGCACGTTAAGAATGCTCAGCTTGGGCAAAAAAAGGAGCTTGCCGACCCCTGGGGGCCTGGTTTTTGTAACTTCTCTCTCTGTTTGTGTTAACGGTTGACCAAAGAGGTAATGCTCTTTACTTCATCTACATTCAGAGACTGGATGGAAACAGACAAAACTGGAATAAGGGAGGCTGCTGAACGGAACACAAACATACAAACCCACAGCTGGTGCCTGCTATTGTTTGCTAGCATGCTGCTAATGTACAGGTATGACATCAATGCACTCAAATGATCCCGCGATCAAAGAAGAAGTGACTAGCATGAGGAGAAAACTTCCCTTTCTGTGTGAACACACCATTAGCCTGACTGAACTCCGCCTATTTACTAGAGACTATCACAGCAGTGGTTAATTCAAGTTGTACAGGTGACCTTCATTCTCATTGGAACAAAATATTAACTACGTGGTTAGATTTAGGTAAAACAAACAGGTTTGGCAAGTTAAATAAAATAGACTTAGACAGGTTCCCAATAAACCATGCACCTCAAACACTGAGCACATGAAGCGAAACACATTGGAAGAAAGCATCATGAAAAAAGAGGACTGACTGAAAAGAGCAGCAACATTTGAGCTAATGAGGAAATATCAAGTGCACAGGAGGCAGGCGGGGTGCCAAGTGTCGAGGGGACTGTTGAAACAGAAGTGGGGCTGTGGGATAACTTGTGGTCAGCGTAAAGAGGATGAGTCAGAGGAGGAGGGGAGTGTGGAGTAGCAGGGGGTTAAGGAGGGGAAACAGACGAGCCTGGGTAAGATACTGAGAGGAAATAGTCCCTAGCACTTGTTTAAAACTACATGGAGGGGTGTCCAGACAGCTGACCCCGGAGAGTGAAACCCATCTACTTAGGCGAGGCAGGTTTATTTATACAGCAGCGTTCAGACACAAGGCAATTCAAAGAGCTTTACAGGGGCACAGAAATACATTAAAAATGAGACACTGAAAAACATTAAAGTTGCATTTAGAGGCAAAGGATCAAACTGTGTCCTTACCGCTGGCTGCATGACAACTCCCACCCCTGCTTCCCTTTTTTTCTCTCTGTCTGATCTTAAAAAAAAGGGAAAAAAACAATAAAACACCCAAACATGGAAAGCCGGAGCGATGGAGTTTACTACATCAGACATTTAAGGATGTATAATTTAATGATCACAGAGTTTGCCAAGTATGTAAAGTTTGTAACAGTTATGTTTCAAATATTTGCTTTGATTGTCTGGTATTCTGACATGTTTAACACGCCCAACCCAACCCACAAGGCATTTTATGTAAATTACACCAAATGCCAATGTAATAAGAAACACCTAATGGGGGTCATATATTGAAACTTGTCATGATCCATTAGATTTTCAACAAAAAGACACAAATGTTCAAATTGACTCTGTAAAAGAACACAGATGTGCAACAGCAGGAGCAAGACATTAAAAAAGAAAACTGATAAAATAAGATGAGTTTAATTTAATAAGCAGCATGACGTCAAATGAGCCTGAGTCATGCGATGTGGGAGACAACAACCAACAAGGAAACAGAAACTGTCATGAGCAGCTACAGAGACGGAGGCAGGACTGCAGGACAACTGACGGTCAGGTCCAATTACCAGGAAAAATGCTCCTTCAGGAGGATGACGCTGGGGGTAAATACTGCTCTCTGACAGGTGTGTGTGTGTGTCAGAGAGGGGTTTAAAGAGAGACTGAAAGGGTAAGACGGATGTTGACGTGAGCGTGTGCATGTGCATAAGGGCGGGTGGGTGGTGCCATTAGGAGAGCAAAAACTGCGCTTTCATGCACTGCTTGGGATTTTAATTCATTGCTCATGTTCTCTCTGTCTGGCACCAAACTGTTCGCACAAATTTACTCCATCGTACAAACGCTCTCTGCTAAATAAGGCGATTGTGATTCAGAGCACAGCTCAGGATTGGATTTCTCCAACAGGGAGAGAAGTATAGATGCATTTAAAACACCGACCCAACCAAGTCTTTGACAAGTTTCTGTTTGTTTGCCTTTTTGCTTGCGTGAATCAACCGTGTTCACACGTCATTGCCCAGGACTGATTGTTACAAACGCAATCCTGGCGGTGGTTGGTATTCTAAAAAGAGTATTTACCAGCTGTGACAGGTTGGCTGGTATTGTTTACACCATGTGAGTCTGTGTGAGTGGCGACATTTTTTGTAGTGAAAACTACCTCAGAGGTCATTTTTAGCACTGCACTGTATGTTTTTGTATGCAGACAGATTTTGTCAACAATATAACTTCACAACTGTACAAGATGAAGTCATTTATCTTCACAAGGGTTTCATTCAGATCAAAAGGACTTAGTTCAAAGATGGGTGTAGTCAGAGAAAGGGCACCAAAAGCAGAGAGGTAGCAATAGGGCTAGCCATGTTGTCCAGTTTCAAGCCTTTACGCTAAGCTAAGCTAAGCTAAGCTAAGCTAAGCTAAATGGGTGCTGACTTAAGCCTTATTTTTACTGTGCTGTACTATAAACTAATTGTGTCAACTTTTTTCTTACGATTTTTGTGAAAAAAGCATATTTTAAGCATGCCAATGTCAAACTACTATAATTCTTGACTTGCAAATGCCAGATTTGAGGTTGGTGAACGAATATGTTCATGTTTGTATGAAAATAGTAGAGAAACTATTAAAGATGGTTAATTTTCCTGCTAAATAAACTGTGTCTACACTGGTGACAAAACCACATCATGTTGTGCAGAGTGTCCTCTACAGTACTTAAAGCCCTGCTGTGATTCTCATGTGCAGCCAATTATATTCTGAGAAATAAGTCCAGCGATAATAAATATATTATAACTTTTCTCATAGCAAGGACATTCACCAGGACAGGATATTCTCCCTCAGGCCTGCTATTCCACACCACGCAACCACTAGAGAGATATGCTGACAAACCAGTAGAAACCACTGGAGCAGCAACAATGAAATGATCGCATGCCTTCCTCAAACGATCTACCAGATACTGCCAGCTGAGTTCAGTAGAACCTCCCATCCAGGCTCGAGGCACCGCTGCTGAGAGCTAAACCTTGTTTCCTGCTGTGGTCCATGAGCTCTTAGAACCATATATTGCACTCAATGACCCAGCAACACTTAACACACCATTAAAATAACAACAGATAGTCCAAAAAGACTCCAAGGATGTTAAATAAATGTGAGTGAGAAGGTGAGTCAGGCTGTTGCAACATAAATAACAACAGTATTAAAAGCAGGTTTAAAGTCAGTAAAGTTATCTTTTTCAAACTGGAGAAGCCTTTGCTCTGCTCTAATACGATGCTCTTTGAACTACACGTGCACATACACGCGATGCAGTCACATGAAAAAAAAAATGCGTGATCATATGTAAACACAGCATACGAACACACAAATACCCACAGGTAAATTTTCCTGCTCCCGAGTGTTTTTTTTTCTTTTATCCTCTGTGTGTTTACTTGTGTTATCGAATTCAGAGTGTGTTTTCTGTGTGTGTGTGTCCGTCCTGTCATGACAGAGGGGACGGGTTGGAGGCAACATGTCACTGCACAGGGACACAATGGAAAACAAAGCTCTGCCATTCAAATGCCCCACTGCTGTGACACTGCGATGTGGTGAGCTCCACCGAGCAGAACTCAGAGAAGCGATGCAAGCTGACTGCTTGTCCTGTGGATGCCATTTTATCACAGTCAGAGAAGAAGAAAAAAAATTACTGGTCATGTGGTCAACTGTGACCATAGTCTGTCTGTATTTAGCACGCATACTGTCTTAATATAGGACCACCTGTATACACAAAGACTGTTAGACTGTTAATTATTATCCAAAACCTTAAACAAAACAAAGTATTTTGGTCTGATTTGTTACTTTATGCACAACATAGTGACAACTCAAAATACTATTTAAATAATTACAAAATACTACTGATTGCTAAACACTATTCTATTCATTTGCAAATAGAAAAGTAGTTAACCTTGCTCAGCTATTACAGAAATAATGCTGCATGGACATGAATATATTGGTTATGACATTTTGATAATGGATTTTGAACTTTCCTCCATCACGACTTCCTTTAGTAGGTGAAAAATGTGTAAAGCCCCCAATTCAACCCCTCTCTGGTCTAGTTTTAACAACACTGGGGACACTATAACTAAAAAGAAAGGTTGATTTTTCTTCAAATATCAGGAAAACCATCGACTGTGTGTTTTTTTCACATCAGTCTCATTAGTTTCTGCTGTTAAAATGGTAAATGCAAGATAAATGTTGCCCAGACAGCCCAAATTTTACATACAGAAGGTCTCATGCTACACTGACAGTTCACTTGAATTTTTGCTAATTGGGCTCCTTCCTATTTGGAGATTTCAAGACGTATTTACAGTTTTCAGAGTAATTTTTCAGTGACAGTATGAAGTCATGGCAAGGCAGACATCTAAGAAGTTGTGTTACCATCAAGGCCCTATGCATTTAACTAATGAACAAAAATATTTTTTTTTCCTTGTCAAAAATTTATCACACTCTACATGTAGATTTGCTTTCTAGGGGATCTTTTCTAATCTGAATCTTGACAGTTGATGTCCATTGAATCAGATTCATTCAGTCTTTGCTCTGCTCCATGTTTTTTATAATCCTGGTCATGGTCGTCTCTCACTTCCCCGGTATGGGAGCACCTGTCAATAATGTGATATTCAAAAAAACATCACTCTTAGAATCGATTATTCCACTGCTACATTTCTCAAGTTAAACCTGCCAGGTTATGAAACTCTCTTTCCATTCTCTTTACCCTTTTCCACTGAGTGTACGTCAAAAAGGATTAGCAACTTAACACGCTCTGATTTATTTAAGTTTTGCACAGCAACCCAACCTTTCAGGAATCATGGCTTGTGCGTCCTAGCATTAATCTGTCATGGGGGTTGTCATGGTAACTTCAAGGTTTGTGATGCAACATTAAAAAACTCTGCATCTATCTGAGTTAAATATTCCTTGTAGCGTTACTACCACAGAATCCTTGCTTGGATATTAAAAAACTAACTTTAGCGCAGATGTGTTACAGGCACATCCATCACCATTTTATTGAATTAGCACCATGACAGCGAGGGGAGACTCAGCAGTACACTGAGGCTTAAAGTCGGTGCTTTGTGAGAAAGGATTCAGGAGATTTAAGGAGTGGCGCTGAAGTCACCAGAGTTCTGACAGCAATCCCTGCTCTCACTGACAAGCCTCCCCGCCTGCAGTCCTTTTATTTATGTTTCTTACACAGTGTCAAATGAAATCAATCACTCGCAAATTCACACACACGCATACTCATATACGTACACACACATACACCAAACAGAGGTGGGTGATGTCATCAGGGTTTCTAGGCGACCTGTCATTGAACCCTCAGGCCTCTGGTTACAGTAGAGCTGGAAAGATGTGGTCACTCAGCTGTCAATAATAAATGAAGTGTAACTAATGGTGTGTGTTGGTGTGTAAACAGGTTACATACAGTTAAGTGCACAAAAGGAAAGGGAATACATTTGTGTGTGTGTGTGTGTTTGTGAGTTTTAAAGACTCCATGTAATTAAAGCGAGAGGTTGTGTGTATGTGTGTGTGGTTGGGTGTGTGTTTGTGTGTGTGTATGTGTGTGAGAAACATGTCTCAGCACAGTGGGACTGTAAAATCTTTCAGAAACTGTTTACCTATATGACTTAAATCTGTTAAATGGATGAGTGTGTGTGTGAGTGTGTGTTTGTGAGTGTGTGTCTCTGTGTGCATGATACCACATATGAGTTTCCATTAGTCAGGCAGCGAATGTTGCTCAGACAGAAAGCACAGAAAGCAAAAAAAAAGCACTCAGCACTCACTGGAAATGTTTTTAAAACACCAGTTAATAAAGATTTGACCTTTAAAATGTACAAAAAACATTATAATTTACTGTGTATATTTGACTCAATAACTATGATTACAGAGATGGCGATATTTAGCCTGACTTAGACAAAAGCTGGGATAAAAGACCCTTAACCCAAAAACAGACATATTTAAAGTAATCATTACTAAATATTTTGTTAGTTACATGGTTATATCTTTAAACTAATTATTTTTATTTATCTTAGTTTTAATATTTAATTTTTACCTATACGAAAAGTTCACATTTTAGAAAGGTTTTCTTTTTTTTTATGACCACACTTTGATTGGAAAATTGATATTAGTTTAATTTCTCCACACTGAATATGTCGGTTGCAGTCGTTTAGCTTAGCTTAGCTTAATTTAGCACAAAGTCTCAAAACAGGAGGAAATAGTTAGCATGGCTCTGTCCTACAAAATCAGGCTACCAGCATCTTGGAATTAACTGATAAGGTTAAATCTTGTTTGTTCAATGGATCACCTTTTCTCAGCTGGCTGCCTGACTAACGAATGGTGATTACAAGATAGCAAATATGACCTTGAATCTCCTCAACAATAAAACAAAATGTACTGCAGTTTTTGTGCTAAGCTAAGCTAACCAGCATCTGGCATTAGCCTGATAGTCGCCATTCAGACAAGATGGTAGCATTGATCTTCTTATCTTCATCAAAGCATAAAAGCAAATAGGCGCATTTCCCCATAATGACAAACTTCACATACTTTTCAGACCACAAGTACAACATTTTCTATTTCCATTTGTCTTAATGGATTTATCAAAGCTCTAACTCAATCTGCTCTCATACATAATTAAAAAAAAAAACAATTTTTGTTTCCCAGAAGGAGGATAAACTACAAAAACAAAAATAAGTATGAGGAGTGTTAACCAAACTCTTTACTGTCATACATTTAAATGTTTTTTATATTAAACTTACAAATTAGCTTAGCTAGAACACGAGCTATTTAATTAAAAAAAAGCCATGTGTCCCATGTTTGTAGTCTATGGTGATAACTCCATCACAAGTTGAAATATCTGCTATTAAACACTCGCTTGCTCTCACATTTTCAGTTATACAAGGCTTACAGGAAGCACATGGCTGCAGTTTCAAACAACTATTCAGACTGTCAAACTTGCAAATTTAACAGGTGCTGCCAACATGTCTGTACTTCCTGTTGTGAAACAGACGTGCACATGCCGGGGTCACAGTCAGAGGTCAGGTCTGAGTATGGATTATTGATGAAGTGACAAGTCCCCAGCTTGGAGGAGGAGCCTCTTCATCTTAACAATCCGCTGAACCTCATCAGTGCGCGACTGCATGAAGAAGAATACAACATTTCCGAAGGGCTGATATGATGCCACCTGTATTCTGATGATGTAATGCTAACATAAATACAGATATTATGAACATTTTAGTGATATCCTGATAATAACTGTAATGGTTTGACATTTTCCAGTAAACTTTAATCATGTTGTGAATATTTGATTCAACCACTGCGATTCGTTGTGCGTCAAGGACTGTATTTAGCACACAGGAGTTGAATGAGGTCCACCAAAGATAATGGTCAAGATCCGGCAAATTATCCTATTCTAGAAAGTCTGTGGTAGTTCTCCTTGATTTTCATGCTTCTGAGCCGAGTTGCTGTGCATTCTGTTGATCCGTCATCCTATACATAGAAGCACATTACTCTTCTCTATTTATCTGTCAGGAGCCAGATGAGGACCAAACACAGGAGACCAGGAAGTCTGTTCTTTGTTCTTCCTGCTGTCTGTGACAGTGATTGCATAACCCTGCCCTCCCTTACATAAGTGTCATTAGTCAGCCGTAAATTTCAAACTGTTTAAATGCATTAGAAAAACATTCAGCCTGCACTCCTGGTGGCCTACATTCATAGTTTCAACATAAATACTTTTGTTTCTAGTGATAAACAGTAATCCCAGAGAAGGTCTTTGCACAGCAGGAGAGCACTAAGTCGGAAGCAGCATTTATTTATTTATTTATGAGCTGTTGTCCTATATTGTTTAAGATACTTTGATGTGACCACAGATGTAAGAAAGCTACTGTCCTGTTCTCTTCCCCCACAAAAAAACTCCAGTCTCTACTCTTCTTCTCTTTAAGTCTGTTTTATTTGATTTTATATACTTCGCCGTCGATCGCTGACATACAAACACAGTTCTCTGACTGAAGGAATCAAATTGCGCAGCTTCACACTTCATGTCAGTGGCCACGTCTCAAAAACTGTGCCAAGGCTTGGAGATGACCAGCTGGTGCGGAGAACATTATGGCCAAAACTGTGCAGCCAAGTCGATTTGCATTTGCCTCTCACATTATTTAACTCTGCTCCTCGACGCGCGCTGACACTATGAAATGGAAACAATTACATTTGAAGCCACAACAAGGTCAAGCTGGCAGGAGTGTAAGAATACAGACGGCTGTTCATTTAAACAAATGGATCGTTAAGTAATGTGGGAGTGTGTTGACGATGCCATCTTTTTAATACACTAATGATCGGATATATTACAAAATCTCCCAGAAGGATTTACCCCATGCACAAGATAAAAACTAATTTACTTGTTTAACACAAGGCAAAGTAAAATGTTTATAACATTTCCAAAACAAAATGTCTGGAAAGTATTTTATATTTATTACAGATTTTGCTTAGTTTAGTGCCAAAATTACTTCAGAAGTTTCCAACATCATTCAAACTCAGAAGAATCTGTTATTATTCTGTGTTTTACTTTGTTACCTGACGCTAACTTCCAGTTAAACAGGTGAAAAGTTATGATCCCACACTGTGTCGTCAAACTACCTCTTTTGTTTGACTGAGATACATCAGTGGGAATTACATATTGTGTGTTTAATCTATAAAGATTAAAATCTTTCAATTTCAAACTGATCAATCTGTAAATAACATTTGGTACACAGATATGTAATTTCCTCCCTCAGGAATATACGATTTCATCAGCGTGGTACAATTTACTTTAAAGTCACTATAGCTCCAATAATCTGCTTTCTGTTCTCATTTTGTTCAGTTTAAGGAGTTCTTAGACTCAATTCTCTGGCAAAAATCCCTTCTGAGGGGCTGTCGCATTGGGGATTTGTGAATTTGTGACTCTTTCTCACGCTGTCAATATCTTCCTCTATCTATCTTACTGAAAAGAAATTCTATTTGTAGCACTTCTCTCTTGGACAGCAAAGGATCCCATTCGTGTCATCAGGCCACTCTTTCAGCCTGAGCAATAAATGTCTGTCACTGTACACAAGAGGTTTTTTTATTATATATCTGAAATACTTGTGATTTCAGGAACTCATCTGATGGCACAAAGTATCAGCTAGAGAACAGATCAACCTGGATTGATTCTTTCATGGTTACTAACCAAAAAGTAAAAAGGATGGAGGTAAAGAAGAGGGAAACAACAGAGAGAAAGTGAGAGACGGTCAGAGGCTTAAATCTCTGTTTCTTTCTCTTTATTCTTTGTTAGAGCTTTATGGGCAGTTTGTGCATTAAGTGAATATGGTACAAATAAAAAAAGAGCATCTGTTTCTTCACTCTCAAGCTCAGTTTATGTCATTTTTCTTTCCTACTGTGAAGCTCCTTTACTCAACTGGGCACACACTGCCAAAAAAAATCCCCTCAAGAGTAAATAAAACTTTTTCTGTCTCACTACAATATTTCAAGATTAGGGACAAAATCCATAGTTTTCGCTCTGAGGAAAAATACATTTTTAAGTTCAGCCATAGCTGAAATAAATGAAAATGATAAGAAATCATGACTTATCCTTTAGATGACTCAACTGAATTCAAGATAAGAGTTGTGGAGAAACGCTCTGGATGCAGCCAGAATCCTGCCAAACACTTAACGTAATGGACAATCTATTGTTTATCTGATATAATTTAAACGAAAAGTTCTGAGGAAAATGTTTTATTTGTTTCATGTTCGGAATCATATTAACATTTTGCAGTCTGAGAGAGAAAGAGAGGGCACAGGTGAAAGAACACTAGGATGGAGATCACACACTCACATACACTGAAATAACACCTGATGTATGGAGGGGATGAAGCCATGTGAGAAAAAGAGCATAAACAGTTACTTTGCCATTATTATTGCTTATTTATTATCATAATTAATGTTAGCATGAACAACGAGGGATGAAAAAGTAACTGACAACACAGGCAGATTTGTGATCAGTGCCAGAAAAGCTGATGGGATGGAGCTAAATCAGGCTGAGGTGGAACGATGGAGCAACAGAAGAAAGGATGGAATGAAGGTAAAGATGGAGATGGTAGAAGCAGAGATGCAGGGGGGAAAGGTGTGTGTGCGTGTGTGTGTGTGTGCATGTGTGTGTGTGTGTTGCATGTGTGTGAGGGATAGGATGGAGTGATGGTGAAAATGGTTTGGAAAGAGGAGAAAACAACATGTTGGTGTAAAGCAGAAGCAAGGAACAGAACACTCTCTTTGGTTTGAAGTGACAGCACACACAGCAGAGTGAAGATAACATCGTGTGTTGCTTTGTGTGAGTGTATGTGTGTGTGTGTGAGAGAGAGAGAAAGAGAGGCTGCTCACTCCTGCCATCATGCACCAATCCTTTCAATATGGGTCAGCGTATCCTTCCTTATAAACTCTGCAGCATCTGACTGTGTAGCCTATTTCATGTGATGCTGTTGTGATTGATAAATGCATAGAATAGAAAAAAAACACAAAGCTATTTTATAGCGATCACCATTGCTATATTTCCAGGTAGTGGCATTCAATTTTATTAGTTCCATAAAAAATACACTTGATACTAAATACACACAAATTGTTATTTAATATGTCTCTGTTTACTTACAAGCTCCCTGTTAATTCCTGTCACCCTGCTGTGCATCACACGTTCCTGCTTTAATACTGTGTAAATCATGCAAACACACAAACATATATCTGTTGACACAATGAGGATGTTATCTCTGAAGCAAATAACCAGCTGCTGTACGTAACACACTCGATGCACTAATCATTTTGAGGTTAGGAGATAATGTGAGGAAAAAATTGAGAGGGAGGACGGGAAACAGAGAGAGAAATGAGGAGTCGTGTTGTGGGTGTGTTGACATGAATATAAAAATTGTTTTTTTTTTCTTCCCCCGTTTATTTTACCTCATTATTCCTGCGGCTCACGTGTTAAACAGAACAGGTGCAGAGACCTGATGCTAACACAAACATGCGTGCATGCAGATGCAGCCCTCAATCACACAAAATGTCCTAACATGCCTTTTGCAAAAATGTCCACACATGTAACCTGTAACATAACCTTCAACACATGTAAACACACACACACACACACACACACACACACACACACACACATATATGTATTTAGTGTGTATTTGCAGAGTTATGGAGAAACTGCTTGGCTTACACAGTAATGGATACTAATTTACTCCACATCCACCCGTGTCCAACCAATCCGGAATTCTTTAGCTTAACAGCTGCAAATGGTATGAAACCAGCACTCACACACTCACACACAAACACATGCTCAAAAACATGCTCACACTTGCACATTCTGTATAAACTTCATCTCACATAGTCACATCATATCCCCACCAGGCTTAAGAATTTCTATCATTTCAAACGCAGGTTTGCTCCAACATGGTTTCTAAGGATTTGAATGCATATATCTTCAACTGAATCAATTAGAATAATTGCCTCTTACTGAAATGTGGTGTCACCTCAGATTTGTACCTGAATACATCAGGGACTTGTACACACACTCACACGCATTAGAGGAGACCTGAACGATTACTTGTGTCGTAGCTACAGGGAAATAAGAATCAATACAACAGGCCAGGTAATTAACCTATTAGCACTTGAATGGCAGGTTTTAAAATCCCTACATTGTTTGTAACCAAAGTGCTGTTTTACACTTGAACAAAAAAAATGTGTATTCCTAATAATATTTAGTGAGGTCAAGATTGTGATTATTAAAATAAGTACAGATGCATCTTGATGCACCAAATGTTTTATTTCTGCGCAGGATTTTGTATCATGTATAAAACCCCTGAAAAGTTAACTTAGTTATTTTATGAATCAAAAAACAGAAGCATCTTACAAAAGCGTCTCTTTCTTGTGTCAAACAAACAGAATTTGGGTGAGTGCCCCCCTGTGTTGTTATTAATGTTATGACTCCAGCAGTGGAGAGCAGCCTCTGCGCTGTGCTGTCAGCTCAGGGGAAATCCATGGATGTACTAGAAGCTTTTTGAGGTGAAACTGAATTTCAGAGCCGGTTTGAGCTGTTTATTGCTGCAGTATGTGTTGGTCAGCTGGTCCTGTTAGTTACAGCTAATTGCTGCTTCATTTTGTTAACATTAGTCTCAGGGTGATAATAGTAGCGTATTTACAATATACCTCAAGTGATGTTCATCTCATGAATGTAATTATTTAGACATTAACTCAAAACATGTTTACAGTCGCCGCCTTTAGTGCAAATGGGAAATGTTGAGCCTCCAAGTGTGACTGAGGCCATTTTAACAACAGGAGCTATAGTATCAAAGTGATTTTAACACAGCGACCAGGAGTCTGACTCTGGGGACAAGAAAGACATAACAAGCAGGGACAAGAAAAGGCTCGAAGAGGGGGAAGTGGGGCATCATGAGCGTGGGTTTTCAAATTCAACCAAACCATAGCTGCTGATTATTGAAACAGTAGAAAGATAAAAACAGGCTGGTTTTAGTGAGTTTTATTTTATTAAGTTTCCATTGAGTTTAGCAGAAGCTTGTGCTTTATGATGCAATTAGCAATTAGCCAGTCCCTCCAGGATTTCACAGGCGTTTTTCAAGATTGTTGCAGCCTAAAATGCCTGAATTTGCGGCAGCTTTTCTAAAAAGTTGCGATGTTTTAAGTGTATTTGTTGCGATGAAATTGCTGGAGACAGTGAAAATTGCTAAAAAGTTGCATTTTTTT
>JAPZDV010000009.1:14667783-14689048 GCA_029814665.1 Acanthurus lineatus | reverse complement strand
ACAGGAAACTGAAATGACACAAAAGATTAACACTACAAAATAAAACAGGAAACATGATGAAAATCCAGAATGTTACAGATTAGCTTAAGACAGGACTGGACAGGGCTAGCTGCTCTGCATGCTAACTTCAGTAGGTATTTCTTGAAAAAAAAGCTAGTTTGTAATGTTTTAAATTAAATTTCAATAAACACATCTTTCTACATTTAAATACATTACCAAAATGTAAAAGGAGCTTAAAGGAAAATATTTCACATAGTTCCTTTAATACCCCCTACAAGTTCCTTTATTAGTAAAACATCAAATGAAACATCTTCTCGGTATATACATTAATTAATATATACTGTATATCTTACATACTGTATACATACAAATACATGATACATATACAAATTACACGGTATATTTGCATTTTTCATGTTTATGTATTTATTCAAACCTTTTTTTTTTACTGGTACCATCAATAAATAGTGAGTCACATGCCAAAGTATAATATTTTTTTGTAAAAAAGACCATATCCAAAAACATCTGTTAGCATATGAAAGCATATTGTAAGATTTTTAAAATAACAACACTGACAACATATGCTGTCAGTGCTGACGCTAACAGAAACCAGTGAGCAGCTTGTACCTCTGTAGCTTAACATGAGAAGTGCAGCCTCAGCCCGAACCTTTATTTCTGATGCCTGATTGATCAATTTCATGGATGTTCAAATGTCAATTAATTTGACATAGTTTACATGTACATTATCCAAGCTAACACACCAGCAAACACTTGGCTGTCTTAAACGAGCCCCAGTTTGCATATGTTTAATTCATGAGGCACCATCACTGTCTGGACTAGACAGTAGCTGATGAATATAGATCCAGGCACTTTTTCACCCACACACACACACACAAGCACACACACAGAGACACACTGACTGAAAGTGAATTGAACTGAAACCAAGAAACGCTCGATAACCACCAATATTAGAATCCATCCTGACACTAACTGCCCCATTGAGAGACTTCACCTGACAGCACTTACCTGCTTTCTTACCGCTGTCAGGTGGGTGTTCCTGTGAAAAAAACTGTCATCAAAGAAAATGAGACAGTTTGCATTTCTGGCAGCAAGATCCAGGGCAGTCTCTGACTTTTTTTGTGTGTGTGTGTGCCGTAGGCAAGACACCAGTGATGCATATTGTAGACTTATTACCTGTCATCAAAACTTGTCATCAACATTGACTCCTTGTTCCTGTTCCAATTACTTTCATCATTTCATAATCACCTGATTTACATTCTTCTTCTCCTACAATATAACCTCAGTGTTACATGAATGTGAATGTCTATCCGCACTCTATTTTAAACAAGCCCTTCTTTGAACCCCGCACACTGTTGTTCAGGACTTTGAAAAGAATGCTGCCTTCAGAGATTCAAGGCACAGAGCTGGACAGTGTTTGACAAATGATCTCTGCAAAGTGCAGCACAACAACACTGCAGCCCTAAAACTGTCTGGTAATTTCAGGGCAGGTTGCTTACAGGTGGCTCCTGTGACAGCGTGAGTGGTTGCGGACAGAGGGAGGACAGGGAGAGAAAACCTATCCTGTCAGCTTGGCCAAGAATGCTTAAGAGAAGTTTGGATGTTGAAGTGACCGTTCCTCCTCTTCCTCTTGTTGCATCATTCCTCCTTTCCTCCTTGTCTCTCCATTGCCCCCCTTTTCTATACCTTCCCCTATTTACACACACCCACCTGCATCAGATCCTGTTTGTGATGTGAGGAGTGGTTTTGAGTCAGTCCTTGCTTAAAGTCATAAAACTTTGGTGATATGTACAATATAACATGAGGCACTGAGAGGCATGAAGAAGCAAATGAGACAACATGCTGTGTCTGCATACTAATGACGGTTATATGAGCCGCCATAACATTAGATTTAATCAAGTAAGCTGACATTACTGCAGACATCTACCTCAGCTTAAAAAGATGCAGCTCCACAGGGTTTTGTAGGGCATCATGTACCTGGCCAGGATGGCACATCTCACCTTCCTCATGTGCCTTGTCACAACCTTGTAGACAGGTGTTTTTTAAAGTGCAGTTTTTTTGTGCTTTTTGACCTATTATGCACAAAAAGGCGCAGTCTGTCTGAAAATTGATCTTTTGGAAAATACTGGCCAGGATGAACATGTTCAGAAACTCTGTTTGCAGAGCTGACAGCAAAAACTTCGAAAATTTTGTCCTGTGACGACAGATTGTGTGCTGTTAACTCCTTTGTTGATGTAAAGCAATACGAAACTGGTGTTGCTAACAAAACATTTTATATGTTTGCATCAAAATGTACAGTCACTCTTTCACTATACTAAGGAAGAATGTCATTTGAATGCACACAGGAAGGTAAAAAAATAATACAACCCTGCAGTGAAACAAGCTTTGGATGGGATCCTGTCAGACCTCTGGCTGCATCCATCCTGCCAGTAAAAGCTTTTTAAAACTTGGTCGATTAACAAACAGCGTAGTAAACACAACGCTAAAATATAATTACCTCATGAAGTTGATGTGGAAAACATGTTTGAAATTAGCTGCAAAGGTTAACTGGCTCTAACCTAAAACAATTTGCTAAAAGATGTTCCAATTCTCCGAAAGACTGAGGAGACCAGAGGAGTGCTCATCCTCTGCAAGTCTGTCATGAGCAGGCTGCACTTCTCACCTCAGACACAACCATTTTCTCTTTTGCTAACAATAAAAATATTGATTAGAGCCAAGAGAACAATGCCTGTTTTTTCTGTGGAATAAACATATTGTGAACTTGGCCTTAAATAATTAATTAAACCAGCAATTAGAGATTTTTTGGGTCATTTGGGTTCAGGGTCAGACATTAGCCTTTGTTTTGATTCATGCTTGTGGACACCTGGTGAACATAAGTCCAATAATCAATGTTAAGCTCTCGTCCAAACACTCCTGGCTATCTGGCTGGCAATCTTTAACAGCTTAATGCTTCACTTTGCTCCCCAGTGAGTCGCTTAAATTGTCAGTCTGATATTTTGTGCCATGTGAGAACGGCTGTCAGCTGCAGCTGGAAACCACTTTAATGAGAGCAGTGAAAGTGGACAAAAACAGTAATGTTGTGGGCAGAAAAACCACAAGAACGAGCTGAAACACACTATGAAGTCCTGTAAAACTGAAGTGAATCACAGAGTCAGGTGATAATTTTCTGAATGTTTATCAGTATGGGCGACCACACTCTTTGAAGAAATTATGTCATCAATTGGTATCCAATTATTAATTTTAGCAGCTGTGATGACAAGCTTGACAAAGTTTATTGTTCTTATCAATTAAATATGAGATCTTTGTTGAAGTTTTTTAGACAAAAAATTAATGCCATTATAATAAGCATTTGTCATTAAGTTATAATGTTCTGATGTTTACCATAAAGGGAAAGGCTGCATATCATAAACAGCAGGAAATATGTTGAGTCAGTAAAACAGCAATGGTCATTTTATTATGGCTGCTATGAAGAGCCTTTTATCTGGAGTGCCTGTCCTTATGCTCAGCGATGTAGCTGAAAGTATTAACATTTCACCAATCCAGCTTTGTTTTGCGTTCCTCTGGCAGGATTTAACTTTTTAATAATGTTTGGATTACTGCGTCATGGAGGGCTCACTGCTGACTGATGCCACGTTTACAATCGTGTTTATCCAAATCCAATCTTCCCGTTTTGTCAAATGCACAAAACTGCACAGATGCAGCCACGGCTAACATGGGACATTCCCTCACTTCAAGCTCTAACCCTGCACACACACACACACACACAAAAAAAACCCACAACAGGCAGACACACAGGGTGACACATCTGTAAATACACAATTACAGCACAGATAAGCCTAATCTGGAGCTGTATAGTTGTGTGGGTTCACTGCTCTGAACTGTGTCCATGATTATGTACCGTGTCATGATTACTGTTCAATATGGAGATGATGCCTTCAGGCCGCATGCGTCACACACATCAATACATCAGAGCAGCATGTTATCCGGTGACGGCGGCTGCGGCGGCGATAGTGCTATGTCAGGACGGTATTACAGCGCTCAAGTGGAAGATAAAATTCAGTTTTTGCTGCATCTGTTACTACTGTGAATTGTACTACTTTAGCTGCAGGGGTGAGTGAAGAAGTTATGCATATTTATCTATCTAGGCCACAAGGAAGATTGGGAGGGAGAGGGGGGGCAGCTTTGGGGGGGGGTAATGTGATTGTCAAGACACGCAGAATTCCCACTTTGCTATGGAAGCTGAGAAAGTGTGTGTGTGAAAGAGAGAGAGAGAGGCAGGGAAAGAAAGAGGGGAAAGAGAAGATGAGGGAGGAGAATGAAAGCAAAAGATGAAAAACATGTGCGACTTCATGTGAGCGGGGCTGACTTTAAAGCCTTCACTGATATTCAGAGTAAAAACATCAATATTCAGCCACAGTATTAAGCCGAGCTGCAAGCTTGATTCCAGCTCCGCGTCCCTGTGTCGGTGATACTGCAGAGCTGGGAGGAGGACTTCTTCCTCTCTCGCCTCTCCTTTCATGTGTTTGGCTCTGTGGAATCCATAGATATCACACAAACACACACACACACACACACACACACGGAAAGGCACAAACACACTCGTATTATGTGGTGTCATTTAAGCAAGGCGGGGCACTCGGAGGTGAGTGTGTGACGCCGTTTAGGATGTTTTCAGGTTACACTGTAAGTTCAAATGCTCACACAAAAGAGAAGAAGAAGAGGAAGAGGAGGGGATGGAGAGGATTGGGGTGAGTTTGTTGCTATGCAACCAGACGGTGCTGTTTGAGAGCATAACCATCCACTCTGCAATGAGTTAATGCATGCCTGCACACGCACACACACACACATGCATGCACCCACGCACATGCAGAAGCTGTGGGAATCTGCACAGACAGGCACAAACACTCCCATGGCGGATTCCCACTAAGTGTTCACACACATTAAAGTATCTGATATGTGTGTGTGCTCTCATCATGCCAGAATCTGTCCCTTTTACTCTGATCCATATGCACACTCTTGAGTTCAATCACGGATTTGCTGATTGGTTATCACAGATCGGGTCCTTTCTGAAAGCGATCAGAATAATTCCCCCTTTCATGACAGAATATTCCTCCAGGGATGAAACTGCAGAAAAATGACTGAGAGCGCAGCATAATGAAAGCATGATGAAAATTCAGCGAGAGCGTCATTCTGCTCTCATCTGACCCACCAGGACAAATCATTCAAATGTATGAATAGCACTTGTTATTCTCTATTAACCCCACGTTCTGTGAAGTTATCCTCTAGGCATAGCAATACCTTGCATTTGCATGTTGCAGAGTCTCATTGTCAGCGGGGGAAATCATCTCTCATACTTCAGCTCATATATCCACACCAGCCCTGAGTGCAGCACACAAGTGTAATACACTATGAATGCTACCAGTCACAGTTTCTGCCTCTTTTACTGTGTTGAAGTAATCGATTCACTTTAATGTCAGAGATAGCATAATAAGGCATGAAGTTCGCAATCTAGTCATCATGGATGTGAATGATACACAATTTTAAGCTACAAATCGATGTGTGTTTGGTAAGTTTTTGTGGTCAGTCCTGTTCCCACTTCCTGTACTGGCACATTTTATACAAAGATTCGCTTGTCACATACTTCAGGTCAAACTCAGACGACTCACAAAGAGTAACTTGAGGCAGAGAAATGTGTTTTGCTGCCCCCTCTGGTTAAAAGATTCAATACTGATAGGTGTGGTCTGACTTATGCTGTCTTTCAAGAATAACCACGTTCAACGCAACAACAATATAAGTAAAGATGGACGACATGACAGCTACTCAAAAATAAAGTCAAAACCCCTTGATCATTCTGAGCTGGGAGGCTGTATTACAGGATGTAAATCCCAAAGCGTCCATGGTGGCAAATGGGACAGGGGTCAAACTAAACAATCAAAATACTTATCAAATAAATTTTCCCCACAGATGGTTCCTGTAATGTTAGGTACTTCATATATTACAGATGTTTGCGTTTTTTTTTCAAATTAGTTTGGTTTTAATTATTTATTTGATGCCAGGGTGGGGCATGGGGGTGACACCATGATTGAAAGCTAACCCCTAACTCACAAATGAGCTGACAGATTTGTCACTGGTCCAGAAGAGTTATATGTTACGGAAAAGGTAAAGTAAACATATTGAGTACCAAGGATTAGCATCTTAAGTCATTTTAAACACTGAAAAACTTTTAAAAAATGTGTCTGAACTAAAAGAACTTGCAAACATTTTTAGCAGTAATAAAAACTTTAACTTCCTGCAGAGGATGGAGAAATGGACTTACTCTCTACTGCTGAAGCATAATTTAATCACTAATACACAAACATTAGGCTAAGTGCAAAAATAAGAAGGAATTAGCTATCACATCCCCAGATCAAAGCACAGAATAATCCCAGTATTTTGTTTATCCTTATGACTCAATAAGCTCTTATTTGATTTTTGCTGTTTGGAATGAGTCATACAGGGAAACTTTGGAAGTCAGACATCTAAAAGTCTTCTTTTTTGCTACATTGAAGCACTTTTTTTTGAAAATATTGTGGACGAGGAGTCGTGGCCTCATGTAGAAAAATGATCTCTTGTAAATCCTGTCCGTAATCTCTGCCCGTCACAAACGCTCAGAGTCTGTTGTAGGAGTATTTGTAGACGACAACAACGACAAAAGGACAGCAGATTAATGAGTCATAATTTCCATTTAATCTCCCCTGTAATTTGCTGAGCAGCAGTGTCTGATGCCAGCTATCATGCGGAGTGTTATTTTCCAGTGTAGGATCTGGCAGCGTTACTTCACCAGAACTTGTCCCTCCTGCGTGCATCTGGTAATTATGATTAGGTCTGATTTTTTTTTTTTTTAACCTTTTTCTATTTAATAAATGCGTCATATTCCCATGGTCCATCTCTTTCCCTCCAGTCCTTGGCCTCTCCTTCCATCTACCCCCAACCCCCCTCACCTCCACCTTCCATCCTTCCCCTCTAGTTCTGGTCTTCAAAGAAGCAGGCAGAAGTCTACAGCATCTCTGCAGCTCTTGAAATATAGATTTTATTGCCTGTGGGACCCTCGCCTTCTGCTCAGTATATTTCTAACACAAAAACACACAGTGATACAGCTGTATGTGTTGCTGTGCACACGGTTTCACACACTCGCGCACAAACACACACTCACACAGTTTCTCACGATGTTACATTCACACAGACGCATCTTTCGTCCCTCCATATGTCCTTTGTAATAAAGTTTGTGCTCTAGCAGTGGTTGGACGTTATGAGCTTATCAGTGAGGAATGAACTGTAACCTTTGCCAATATCTTTCTCACTTCCTCCACTTTTCTCTGTCTGGTCTCTCACACCATCGCTGGTGTTGATACCCATCTCTTTGCTCCCTTAATATAGCCTTAAAAAAGACCAAGAGTCTGCTGTCGTGCTGGTTGTTATATCAAGCAGCCTCACAAAGCTGAATGTTTTGAGCTAAAGGCTAACACCAGCATGCTAACAAACACAAAACGACACCGCTAACACTGATGCTTTGCAGGTAAAATGTTTACCTTGTTTAACATCTTATGTTAGCGTATTAGCACCCTTACATTTGGTAATTACGGTCTATCATCGACTTTTGGACAAATTATGGCACAAATTAAAATTATGAC
Organism: Acanthurus lineatus; assembly: GCA_029814665.1. Taxonomy (NCBI): domain Eukaryota; kingdom Metazoa; phylum Chordata; class Actinopteri; order Acanthuriformes; family Acanthuridae; genus Acanthurus; species Acanthurus lineatus. The sequence continues at coordinate 14,681,360 of JAPZDV010000009.1, read as the reverse complement.
CTGTTACGGGCTGGATGAGATCTTAAAGGATCATCAAAGTCGGTCAGATTCATGCTCTAGAAACCATTAATGCCTGCACAAATTTCCATTAACACACATTTTATTATTTATGATACTGGATAGAAAGTTCAACAAACTGATATGCTGCTCCTTGAGTTAAAGTGACTAAATACATTTTATTGTACAGATATACAACTCTTTCATACCACTTAAAGACCACACTGGCAGCACGAAAAGTCAATACATCTCAACCTGTCAACAATAAACTTAACAGATCTTTTTTACTTATTAGTGGAGTGGAGAAAATTGGGGCAAGATGGATGTCTACGCAGTGGGAATAGTTCTTTTCAAAACACAAGAAGGGCTCTATGTTCTTCTAATTAGCCAAATATAATTTGGAAATTCTCAGATTTTTTAATCGGAAAATGGTTTGCAGCAAAGTTAATTAAATTTAGTTGTGTTCTTTTTTTTTTACAAAGGGGAGGGTAATAATGTTCTCCACCTGGATTTCAGCTGTTGGCCTGGAGTATCTCCAAACACTCAAAACCTTGGCATTTCATCTTCTCCTCACCACTTTACTTTATCCTCTTTCTTCATATGTTTGTCTTTCCTCTCTTCCTGTCACTTAGAAATCCATTTGACCCGAGTTACAGTAAATATGAGCTAGACCACAAAAAAAAAAAAACATCGTGAGCACCTCTTAGTCCATCAGTTTATAATGGAACAGATAATCTTACCACAGAGATGCTTTTTGGGAAAATGGACCCGTATAACTCCATTGTAACTGCGCTCTATTGGAAACAACTCCCACGGGAAGGCTCTCCATCGCCCTCCATCTCTCTCATTTTCAGCCACTCACGGCTTCCCTCTAGTCTTTCTCCATCACTCACTCGTTCGAGCTCTTTCTTTCATTTCCCATCATCCCTTCTTTCATTATTGATTAGTTCAAAAAACCTCTCAAATCCTAAAGAGTTTGCCTTGCCTAAGCTGAGCATGCATGTGTGTGTGTGTATGAGCATCTGCTTCAGCCAAGTGGGACTTTGGGACACACTTTACTACACTGACATCAGCAGTTGCCGGGTGTGTTCATAACTACGGTGACCCTGTTGTCTGGGCGACAGCCATTATGTTGTCACGGAAGCACTCAGGCTAATGGAGGAACCATATAAATGATGATGCTCTGTTCCTCCACCCTTCTCTTTCCCTCTCTCTTCCTGTCTTCACACACACATACAGATATGCATACATTACTAATGGACTTTCATAATAAATGGATTCTACATTCCTCAGACGCCAGTTATGAATCGATGACTCTTTTACCTGACCTGCTTTCTTTCGCTCGTTTGCTCGACGCACCTTCAGACAAACTCGCGCAGACAGAGACGCGGCGGCTCTCTTTTCATGAGTCATTTTTATCTTTTGATTAAAGTTTCATTAAGGGCAGTTGTTCACTGTAAGCAAAAACAGACGCAGACGTACGCTATTTTAATGGTGATGATCTGTGACACACACACACACAAGCAGGCAAACATGTAAAGCACAGAGAAGATGGAAATGATTATAAGTCATATCAAGATTTTCTTTCTGTCAGGAAGAGATGCTGCCAAGGTCGCATGCTAAAAAGCTGAAACCGCTGACAGTAAACTGTGTTTGTATGTTTAGGGACAGCATGTGTGTCTTATATGCTCACAGATTCCTCAGGGTATCCTGGCACCATTTTGTGACCACCAACATATAAAAGTGTATGTATACGCTTGTGTTTTAGTTGGTGTGACAGCTGATTGTATTTATGTGTGTGTTTTTTTTCCTATGTGGGATCATGTGACACGATAAAACTTCCAAAATGATGCAAAAAATTCATCAAAACTCTTCTGACAAAAATGCAGTAAAATCCACCTTAAATAAACTGACTCGATTTAAATTGATGGGTCATCTCTGTCTACATTCACAATGTTTCCACACACTCTTGCACTTCCACATACACCAGTACTCAGTACCAGTTTAACTTCTGTAAAGCAAATGTAATGTAATTGGTGCTAAAATGCTACACATAGTGCCTATACATGAATATATACAAAAGGCCAGTTCCCTCAGACAGATGTGCACCACCTGCAGTAGGATTAGGAGACATGACAGTATTTACCAGGCGACATTTGGCAGTACAGTTTCCGATGTGAGACCAATGCCTTAGGGTCTTCCTATATATTCAGGGAAGGTTATGTAATAAATCCAAGCTGCATTCATGCATTATCCACTAATCTCACAATTCTCGTGTGATCTTGCTAATACAACTGCCCATATTGAGTTGAGGTAACCTGATTCGGGCAGCAGGACTGCTTACGCGAGAGCGACAGTTGGTGGCAGTAATGCACATCTAAGCTGCTTCACCAATGGCAGCCAGAGAAGAGAATGACAGGAAAACATGAAGGAGGAGAGTGGAAGCATCCCAATACACTCAAGAAGAACAAGAAGACCTTGTAAGTAAAAAGGGGTGTGACTTCTGTTCTTAGGATGCAGTTTTTAGTTAGAAAATCCAACATGATGTGGTTATTTTAAACCATTTCCTAATTTAACTTACAGAACAAGTATTATAGATCAGGCAAGTAAGAGACTGGATTTAGAGCACTTCGGTATTATCAAATGCCAAGTTGTCTGTTTTTGTAATCACAGAGCAGCCTGAGTTGCACAGTTATACAACTCGATTGTTGGCATGAATACTGGTTACTGAGTGGTTTGGAATCACGATATCTCTGTTAGGACAAGGACGGGGCATTAACCAACAGAAGTTACCTCTGTCAAACAGAAATGTAAATAAAGGCTGAGCGCACCTTTAAACAAAGCGTTTGCCAGGTCGTCGAACAGCATCTGAAACATTTGCCATCTCACACCATGTTAAGTGTTGGAATAGGGAGAGGAAGCCCTCAACACTTCTGTATCTTTCAGAATGAAAAAATCTAAAAATCAGTCTCTCTTTGATTGGCAATGTGTGCTAATGAGCGCAATAAGTGAGGAGAGACCCTCTGAAATTTAGCACCATTATTCTTTTTTGAACTATAAGCAGTTTGTGACTCTTCAGTCTTCACTATTCTGAAAAGTTTTAAGCAGCCCTATGTTTTGTGCCAAATATCTAGTTTCGAGTATCAGCCTAAAGATTCAAGTCTTCAGCTTAGCCTTCGGCTCACCAAACTCTCCTGATTTACCAAACACACTCCTCTCCAGAACTCTGTCGGGTCACGAAAAGCTTGCCGAACCTCTAACTGTGAAACTGTTGCAGCACTTATGTGCTGACTAATGAGCATCTGAATGTGTGTAACTGGGCCTCTCTCTAAAGCTACTCCCCCCAGGCTGTTACTGTAAATAAGGATTGGTCCTTAAACAGTTTGCCTGGTTAAATGAAGGTTAAAAATCCTATGCAGGCTTCTAAGTCCCGGAGCAGAACGGAAGTACAGAGGAGAGATTTTCCAACAAAAGCGCTCCAGGCTTCATTATTTCCCATTAAGTTTTGATTATGTTGTGATCAGGTGGCACCTCAAGTCATCTAAAACCATTCTCGTATTAGTTTAGCTGTGCATTCTAAATGGGACCATCATGAGGTAGTCTGTGTTCACATTTAATGGTGTATTTGGTGCTGTAAAATGCCCTCAGAGTCCTTAGCTGCTGTAATCTGGTGATTTTACCAAGATGGCCCCTGACCCGCTAACTAGCACAGCTGAAGGCATTCTTTGGCTTCATCTATCTGTCTTCAGGCTTTTTATCTATTGTCCATTTTTGGAATCTGCTTTTGTTCAGGGTCAGAGGGAGGATGGTGGGAAATACAAGTTCCATTTCTGTTGCTCAGACATACAGCTTGGTGGTCCTTAAACTAACACAGATTTTTGTCTGTGTGCAATGGCCTTGAACACTGATGGCTACTTTGTGACAGTGCTACAATTTAGACCATCATTGCTTGGTCTGCAGCATTCAGTGGTCATTTTCGAAATTTGTCATTTTGTTATATCTGGCAATTTTCTTTGGAGAAGTTTTTCTATTATTACTCTGTGTGCTTATCAGCTCTGTTCCTCTGAGTTGATGTGGTGTAAATTGTGTTTGTTTGTCCGGAACGTCTGCTCTATCTCCGCTTCTCCCTTATGAAAAATGGCATTTAACCTAATGCAATTGCAGGGCATGTAATAGTAATTTAAATAGTAATCTAACACCAGGATGAAAATCCTCCTCTGACAGTTTGAAAGCGTGGTTGTGATCAAAGTGTCATGTCTGATACCAAAACCCACAGGGAGCAGTGATGTCACAGTGCACTGAAGTACACTTCTACATCACCACATGTTAAACCACTGGAGGCCACAAAGGCAACAGTATCAGCTGGTAAGAAATTGCTCTTTAATTACTTTTTAGTTCCTGGTTTTCTTTTTTATCTGGTTGCTTGTGTTGACCACTCCAACTGGTGTTCAATCAGCAATTCAGGTGTGTTTCAGAAAATGCCAGGTGTTGGAGCAGATGTGGAAGATTAACTTATGGAAATATATAAGTATCAATGTGGCACCTTCTGGCCTTCCTGCTCTCACTCTTATTGAAAAATAATGAAGTGAAATTAAAGCAGCAAATGCTGGATGCTAAGGTTCCTCCACGTGTGTGCACCTTTACACTCAAGCTATGACTTTATGTTAATGACACAGCTGACAAAAATGAAGTGAGCACGTGTGCAGCTTGTGCATACTGACCCAAATGGGAAAGAGTATTTTTAATCTTGTAAATTCATCATCAAAGTTGGTGAGTGACTGATATCTTGTGATGGAATTGCACACATCTGCACAACTAAAATTTATAACTTTCCTAAAAAATGTAACTTTTATAGATTAAAATTGGTTTGAGAGTGACTGTTAATGATAATAATAACAATATTTGAATATGTGGCTAAAGGAAAAGTGACTGTGTTAAGTCAGCTTGTGGGGAGGAGCCATGGTAAATGGAGAGATGTCAGGGGAGAAGCCAGATGTAGCTGCTTATGAGTATTTTGTTAGCTGAGTTTTGCTATTTTCCAAGGGATACTAGAGATATTATATTATTTTTTCTTTGCAAAGTTGAAAAGGGAGAAATGCTGAGCGTTCATGTGTTAACAAAGGATTGGTGTTTTATCTGGTCTCTGAGTCCAAACAAATCTGCAGTGAAGTAGCTTATGTAAGCAAACATTAGCCCACCAAGTTGCATTATGGATAACATCAAACGCTGACAGGGCATTTTATATGACTTGAGGGTTCTGCAAAGAAAGTTACAACAAATGTTACATGAGGCTGCTGATTAGGTTTGTATGTCTGATGAGCAGAGTTGACGCTACGGGCAAACAGTGATGGATGAGAGTGGTAAATCTGCACGTACCACAGAAAGGCAAAGGTGTATGAATACATCTAAGCCAATGACAGACATGAAGGGATTATACAGGAAATATGTAATTTGATCAACTAATATAAGTTTTAGGGGTTTAATTAATGTCAGAAGTGGAACTTTAAATGAACGTAAAACAAAAAATAACAACCTCTCTCCCTCTTTTTTTTTTTTTTAATCTTGAGTCAAGTGTCATGATTCCAGCTCAGTAGACCAGACTGACCTTAAAGACTCACTCCAGTGATGAATAACTAAAAAACCTGCTCAGAGATCTTCTAATCTATCTTTTTTTCTCCATCCCCTCACCCGCTGCTTGATTTTCTCCTCTTCCCCTTCGCTCACTCCCTCATGATACCTTAAAAACAGCTGTCTTTTCCCTCCAATAGATTCCCTTTTTTTTTTTGCCCTTGCAACTTCCCCTTGTAACACCTTGTTCCCCTCCTCCCCCCCCTTGCTCTCCTCGCATCCTCCTCCTCAGTGAAGGACAGTGGAGGTTACAGAGCAGTGTGGTAGCCCGCGGGCAGAACAGGCTCTCAGAGAAGAGAGGACGAGGTTGATGCTGCTGGGAAATTCAGGTTCCTCTCTCATCAGCCGGCCACGTAGTCACTGAGCTCGCCATAGTTTTATTTTACTGTCAACTCGATGCATGTCAGTTTTTGTGGCAAAGCGGTGAAGCCTTGTGGTTTTTAACAGGTTTTATTGACTCACAAAGCAAATCATGACTGTAGATGGGTTTCCTGTTTACAAGCAAGTGCAGGGCGGTTGAACGCGTTCTGCCACAAGGTCATGATAGCTTGTAGATGAACTTTTAGTGGTTCATTAGAAACACAGCAAGTTGCTAGAAACTGGTAAGAACACTTTCAAGAGGTGAATTTGCATGCGGCAGTCATCCATTTACATAACTTTTGTTTTTCTGCTTGTCACATTCTCATAGACATCTGCTGACTCTGGCTGGCTAACATGACACATATCCCAGTGAGAAATGGCAGCTAGTCGCAGTGATAATAACAGCAACAGACTAAACTAAGTTAGCTCTACAGGTAGGGAGAAAAAAAACTCCCATAAAACCAAAAATATTTAAGCTTCAGCTTTTTTTATGGATTAAACAAATTATAACAAGTGAACTTTAAAGGTGCTAGCAGAGTCATTTTCAAACCGTCTGACTGGTCTAGGCTAGCTGTTTCCCATGTTTCCTGTCTTTATGCTATGCTAAGCTAAGCCAGCCTCCTGCTGGCTTTAGTTTTAGTGGATTGACATTTTATTGGCATCGATCATCACATTAAACCCTCAGCAAAGAAAATAAATAGTCCAAAAATGTCAGACTAATTCCTTAAAGATCAAATTGTTGACTTAAGTGTGAATAAAGCTTGTTCCCTGCTGGAGAACCTGCTCCGATGTTTACAACCATCGAAAGAAGCCTTCGGCCTAAACAGAGCAGGCAGATCCTGGACAGATGGGCCCCTGGGAGCCATGAGGACTCTGAGAGTGAGGCAGAGAGACATTTGGGGAAGAGGCAGAGAAAGAGACTGGAGGGCAGTGTGGGGGAGGAGGAGAGGAGCAGTTTAAAAATATGACGCTGAGTTTTGGTACCTCTCCCACAGGGAATAAAGATTTAAACTGGGCCAAAGACAGACGGCACACACACACACGCACACACACTATACATGCATGCACCACACAGACCCATGCATGGGCACATCCAAAAACAGCAAAAAAAAAACTGCAGAGTGGAGCCACTGTAGCAAGCAGCCCAGGTTAGGCAGACAAGAAGACAATGTAGACAAGAAACTTCTGCAGACAGTTTAGCCAAAAACAGAAAGACAGAAAGAGACAGTCAAAGGAGGAGCTCATTAAACTGAATGTGAAGGGCTGCAACAGACAGCTCGGGGTTTTGTGTTCGACTGTTGCAGGTATCATTACACAGGTGTCCTCGGAAATCCACTGTGGGCGGCTGGTGTGGAGCTAATTGACAGCTTTAATAAAGGAACAGTGCAGCACAATCTGCCTGGGTAGGATGTTACTGAAGGTATGAAGATAGTTTGGATAGTTTGAGACTCTCTAACGTTGACATGTTGGTATCTGTAACAACGAAAGGCTCAGGAAATATTTCCTCTAATCCTTTCAGACCATACCCTCTCCTCACTCCTTCCTTCACTCGTTTTTTTCTCAGGCTGCAACTGCATTAGTGATATGTGACAGCGGACCATTTTACATAGTGTATTCATGGCAGAAAAGTTGTGCTGCTACTTCGCCTTGCCCTTCAGTATAAAAGATAGAAAACATGGAATCAGGGGGCATTGATGCTCCACCTTAAAGCCAGCAGTAGAGGAAGCAACGGAGCAACATCGGCATCTCAGTATAAAGGAGGAAACTGAAGCCACTGGATGCTGATGCTGTTGTGATACATGTCACAATGTCACATCTGGGCAAACGCTTAATGCTCCACCTCATTAATATATAATCACTTAAAAACACAAAAATCTGCTATGTTTATGCCTGTTGTCCCCCAAAAAATCTGTCATGTTACAGCCTCTAAAATGGAAAGTTTTGTCAATGAAGCTGACTGTCTCTGTTTGGAAAACTTTGATTGCGTTATAGACTGGACGGGAAGAAAGAGAGACTTTAGGAAACAGTGACACAAACGCCCACCTTTGCTTCATGGTTGGGTCTTTTTAGTCATGACGCGTCCTCTCCAAGTGACTTCCAGTCCATGTATTTCACCGCTGTGACTGCCTTTTACTCGTGTTGCTTTCAGTAACATTTCCACCTCATCGTTAGTTCAAACAAGAAATTACAAGTCTTACTTTTTGGCATTGCTGTTCTTGCTGCGAGGTCTTTTCTGCAACCAAGCAGCCAACCCTCTATTTCCTCTAATAGCACTTGTATGCCCAATGTACCTAAGTGGTCATGTGATCTGTGTTTTTATCATGGCTTAGACTGAGATTTTTTTCTGAAACGGTGCTTAAACACCAGTCTGGATGGAGATTTTATTAGTTTTAAATCAAAAATAAAAACATAGTAATGTGTCAGGACCATCTCTTAGAGGCAGAATCTGTAAACCGGCGGTCACGGCTCGTTAGTCACACACATATTGAGACACTAACCTCCGTCAGCATCTCTCACTTCTTTAAGCCTATTCTGTGTGTGCATTTGAAAATTAGACACGCTATGACTCACAGAAACCTACCTGCCGTACATAATATTTAGCGACAGTTTGTTAGTGATCTGTATGATGTGTTGAGGCTGAAATAGGAGAGCGAGCCTTTTTCTCTGACTCTATCGCTTATATTTCTATACCTCTCTCAATTTTCCACCCCTGTTCTGGATGAATCACACTCACCCAGCAAATACCTGTGAAGGGCACTTCAGCCAGACATTTTCTCCAAGATGCTGCAGCCTCCAGGTGTGAGATCACTGTATGTTCTGTGACATCTCCATAAGGTATACATTTAAGAAACATAGTCACACTTTTAGTCACATATAGGAACCTGTTAAGGGCATGAGGTGACCGACGAAGTGTGTGTCCTGATGTGTTCTAGCCTTGCATAGCTGTTTCTGGGCAAAACTGCTGTAAAAATACATCTAATGGATGCAATGGGATTTGTGGGCCTATGTTTGGAAATGCACACATGCAAGTTGTGTAAAACACTCTAGCTTTTAGAGATGGTTTGAGTTTTCAGGTAAAAATGTCCAGAAAATATAAGATCCTTTATGGCCGGATGACCCCTTTGGACTGGCAACTCTTACAGCTATAGTAAATGGGCCGCCAGTCGTGAGGCTGTCTGACTCTAAATCAGGCATTTGGCAGGGAGAGGGAGGACGAGAGCGATGGAGGAGGAACAAAAGGGGGTCAGAGAAATGGGAGTTGAGGAGAAAAGAGGGACATGTTGCCAGTGGGAGGACGAGGAACAGAAACAGAGACATGACAGGTGAATGAGAGGAAGACAAAGAAGATAGGAGGACTATTACATGTTCAATTGAGGAGAAAAAAATATGGCGTCAGTTTTGAGGAGGAGGAGGATAAGAAGAAGAGAAAATAGGCAGGACATTGGGGAGAAAGAGGCGGGAGATGCTGGCAAGAGAAGACAAAGCAATGGGGAGATGATTGAAGATTAAATCAGGACAGAGGGATTGCAGGAGGTGGAGAAACAAAAGGAGACAAAAATGGCGGGTGGAGGTGAGGGAGAGGCAGAAAAGGGGTGGGACAGAGAAAAACGGGGATAGCGTGATACTGGAAGAGAGAAGAAAAGTGATAGCACACCGTACAGGCAGAAACAGGAGGGAAACAGCTGAGTAAGAGGGAGAAAGAAGACTCAAATGTGCAATGTAATAGAATTAACCACCTGTTGTATTAACACTCCAAACATAAAGGGGGCACCATAACACCAGAGCAACTGCTAACTGTTGCTACTGTACCTGTTGTCACCTAGTTAGCTCAGTTAGCCATAAAGCCCAGAGTGCCTGGGGCAGTGTTGGTGTCTACATTGCTAGGGATGCTCAGGTGTGAGACAGCGCCCACCTCTGGTTGCGGAGGGTTATGGCGTGGTCAGCCATGGGGTGCCAGGATCCAACCAATCTCTTTGAGTCAACCAGGGCATACTGAGAGGAAACGCTCTCTCCAGGGTCTTGCTTTCCGCTCCTGAGACACAAAATTATATTACAAGACGGGATGTGCCAAAGATAGCCAGTTAGCATGCTAGCTTCAGTGATTATCTCTACAACAGATACATACAAGTCTTTAAGATGATGTCAAAACTACTTTTTTTAGAATCTGTTTATAACGTTTATTAATTTTTAAATGATTAGCCTAAAATTCTTGTATATTTCTCATTCAAAACAGTTTTTTTTTCTTTATAAAAGGCTACAGTGTCATCATGTGGGAGCATTTACTTAGGGGGATAGCTTTTGGTCGATTTGGTGACTGTGTGAAAGTGGCCAGTTTTCCCATTGACAAGTTAACGCTTCCTTACCTTTGTTATGAAAGAGGAAAGAGCGAAGCAGTGGAGCTTAAGATGGAAGATACAGGGCAAAAAAAAAAAAAAACGACAAAGCTTAGAGGAGGGCAAACGAACAGGGCATTAAAAAGATGGAGTGTGGAAAAAGAGCTGCTGTTTGGACAGCAATAAAAGGTCAGAGACTTGGGGGGCCTGCTGCTGTCTGACAGCAGGACACACAGTAACCTATCAGACAGACAGAAAGACAGAGAGGTGGGGGTTGTATGCAGACAGAGAGAAGAAGACAGAGGGGGAAATTATTGGTGTGTGTGACAGAGCTCACAGAAACAGCTGATTTGCCACAGTTAAGCTTAAACATGACTAATTATGTGAACAAAGGCAGCAAATGGTTATGTAGCCTAATAATTACCCTGAAGTATACGCTACTTTAAACACAGAGTCCATCACTCTTCTCAGTAATGTGGTAATATGGTGTTATGAGCTACATCACACACAAACATAACGTTACTGTAATTATTGTTTGCTACAGCACTGTGATTCATCAAGATTTATGACATGGGCCTGAATGCATTTGGTGCTTTTTTTCTTGTCAAGCCAAAAAAAAAAAAAAAAAAGGTAGGGTCAATTTTAATGCATACTGACAAAACTCTCAAATAAAGTCTAACAAAATCAACTTTGTCAAATATCTACACGGAAAACTACTTACTTTGAGTTTGTCAAGCTTTTGACCAAATCTCGTGCCCTCCTTTTGAAGAACTTGACTAAAAATAAGACAGTCATACTCTGTCATGCTGGGAGCACTTTGGTTTTGATCTAATGCAGCCCAGAGACAAAGAGGTACACGATTTATTCACCGCTTCCGGTGCAGGTGGATGAAGCCTCTGCTTCAGATAAACTACAACTCTGAACCGCGTGGGGTGTGTGTTTGGTACACTGCCGCCATCTTGTGGAGCCTAGCTTTATTATAGTGCACTGTCTGCCATTCTACTGCTACCCACTTCACCAAGGTAGATGGCGGTAGTGCACGTTAAGCTGGTTTGCCAACCGTCAAACATTTAAAGAAGAAGGAGAAGAAAACGCGTTTGTCCAGTTTGTACCTCGTTGGCAGCCGTAAGAAGGAGCAAACGTCGCCTAGCAACGACCAGGCTTTAGCTTAGTGATTAGCAGCAGGGTTCTTGTGAGCTGGACCGAATTACTCGTGTAGTGGAAACACCATAAATTTCTTGTTTAGTACCCGTAAGCCGGTGATGGCTACGAGCAATCCATCCGTGTTTCTTCTCATGGTGAACGGGCAAATCGAGGGAGCAAATGTGAGTTTGTACCTCTGACTTTTAGCCTAGCCTAGTACAGTTAGCTAATTTATCCATTATTACAATGGCCAGAGACGGTTTCACCCTGCATGAGTTTGTCTAAATTAACAAGTAGTTTGTGTTTGATTATTTCCAGGTAAAAACGTGACATTATTTTGTATTTCAGTTTCCAGAGTATGATAACTTGTACTGCAAATATTGTTTTGTCTACGGTCACGACTGGGCTCCTACCTCGGTGAGTAGAGGTTTAATGTTTTCTGAAATTGATTTCGGAGTTTTGTTAATATTTTTAAGATCTTTCCTATTCTTCATATCTGTTATATATATATCTGTTGCTTCATATCTCATAGCTGTTTTTTAATTCAAGCAATGCGTTGCAGGTTTGCATGTAGAAACTCTTCTGTAAAGCTACACGTTAAATTGTCTTGAACAATTAAAATCCTCTGTATTCCGTAATGTCCACACAATATAGAGCCTATTTTATGTGCATATGCAAACCTCTAAAAAAAAAGGAGTACATAAAAGTCAAAAAAAACATCTGGTTGTCACTTTATTCCATTGTTGGGTCTGTTGATCTATTTTTCCATAGGGGCTGGATGAAGGCATCACTCAAATAACCTGCAAAGGTAGTCAGACCTCACAAAAATTAATATGGAACTTCCCACTGGAGACAACCTTTAAGAGCACAAACCCCTCTGGATGTGAGCAAGACACGTACATAGATCTCACAAAGCTGTTTGGTCATGTATACATTTATAAACATGTCTAAGGTTCCACTTAGCACAAAATGAAGCCTTCATTTTTATTTTTTTAGGGCCTCAGCTCGTGGTGAGTGTGTATGGACCAGATGTGTTTGGCAATGATGTGGTCAGGGGCTATGGAGCAACACACATCCCCTTCACACCTGGGCAGTCAGTATTACCTTCTTCTAATTTTTAAGACACATCAGCCTAAGGCACCAGTTCTGGTTGGACTGGAAATCTCCTTGTTATTGTCTTGTTTTTTTCCCCAGACATACACGAACCATCCCCATGTTCGTTCCTGAGCCCACATGGAAACTTCAGAAATTCACAAGGTGAGATGTGTGAAAATTTGTGTGTTTGGTTTTATGTCTCATCAGCTGTGGTGCTGCAGATGATGAGTCGTGACTGTTGGGGGTAGCAGCCCATATCTGAGTTATCAAATATTTACTGCTCCTCTGTCTGTTTGTTTGTGTTAGTCCCACTGATACTGTCTTTGGCCTACACAGTGAGTGCTCTTTGCACTGGTAGGTGTTTTTTGCCAGCTGCTGTTTTCAGGAAAGACCTGCACAAAGGTACTAACAGTTTCTTTCAACACCCACCAACATTGCAGGCTATTAGAGATGCACAGGTGCACATCTTAACCTATGGATTTGCAATTTAAACCTAAAACATGAAACATTTTTTCAATAAAATATCAAGTTCTACACATTTATCATCCCAAATGTTTCCAACACTGCTCAAACTCTGAGAAATATGTCATTTTATTCAGGGTAATGGAATGGAGCATTTTATTTTGTCACCTGTAGCTAAGTTCAGGAGTAACACCAAAGTGAGTAAGACCAGAGTGAGTAAAACTTAAATACATAACCCTGCTGAGTGAGTCAGATAAATATCTATCTGCAATGGTGGCTGTTTAACAGTGAAATAAACAAATCGTATGCCCCGTTTTTCGCGTTTTCATAGATAGATAGAACTCTAGTGGCAGAAATAACTTTGTGTGGTTGAATAGCAGTGGTAATGGCCCCCTCCTGTTCATGCTGTACACCCACGACTGCAACCCCCAACATGGAGAGAACACAATTATGAAGTTTGTGGATGACGCCACCATCATCAGCCAGATTTCCAACAATGATGAGTTTTCATATCGGGAGGAAATCAACCATCTTGCAGAATGGTGCACAGAAAACAAC
>JAPZDV010000009.1:14647020-14667683 GCA_029814665.1 Acanthurus lineatus | reverse complement strand
TCCCACGCCAAGTTCTTGTCAGTTTCTACAAAGGGGCAATTGAAAGCATCCTGACTGGAATCATCACAAACTGGCCCAGCACAGGAAGACTCTGCAATGAGGGATTCAAACTGCCCAAAACGTCACTGTAGCATCCAGTCGAAAGAAGTTAGCCAGAACTGATGGTTTGTTAACATTTTATTGTCTCATTTTATTGCCGAACAGCCAAACCAACTTAAGAGCTGGGCATAAAGACAATGACAAAAACAAAACAAAATGTTAGCTTAGCTTTCTTAGTGTAAAGTACTTTACTTTAACATTTCTACGTGTATATGTGACCGGGAATAAAACTGCATAAACTGATTAACATGTTTGATTGCAATAAACAAACCTTGTTTCCACTGTTTACTGGAGCTAAGCTCCATTACTCTCTAAGTTTATCTTTTATTATCATTTCTCTCCCTTTGCCATTAGATTTCCGTATCTTTACCTCGATTTCCTTTTTTCTGTCAATTTCCAGCTTTTGCGTGCACACAGGTCCTTTCAAAATAAACTTCCGCTTTTATAGGAAGCACACAAATAAGAACGAATGAGGTGGGTAACTACTACAAACATTACGTTCTGGTCTTTACAATCACTGGTACCCATCTACCAAGCATCAGTGATATCGGGGAGGTGAGGTGCCTGCAGAACCAAAAGGATCCTAAAAGACAACACCCACCCACCCCAGCCACAGCCTGTTCACCCTGCTGCCGTCATGCAAAAGATACAGGAGTATCCACTGCCGAACCACCAGACTACGGAGCAGCTTCTTCCCTCAGGCTTAGAGACGACTTCATGCACCATCTGCACTCCTCCATGTTAAATAATTTGATCTTTTTTTTAGACAATCAATTAATCAATCAAGAGGGAACCACACTTTAATTTCATTATGCAACCTGTTTTATAATGACCAATAAACTTCCTTGTATCCTTGTATTTTATTTTTTCTCTTGACCCTAAAAAGTGTTACAAGTTGTTGTAGATGGTCTTTTCTTGCTTGTGTACTTAACCTGGAAGCACTTTACATGTGCATTAACTCATCCCTTGCTGTGTGCCAAAAAGGACTTTAATTGGAGCGATTTAAAATAGAAAGTGCATAATCTTCCTGTGGTTGGTTGAGTTATAATATTCAGATAAATGTATCATCTGATCCCCTCTAGTTTTTAACACTTTTTGTCTCCCTTTTTTAGCTGGCTCTTGGGACGGCGGCCCGAGTACACTGACCCTAAAGTGGTGGCCCAGGGTGAAGGCAGAGAAGGTTGGTCGTGCATTTATATCTGCATTTCTTTGCATTGTTAAATGTAAACACAATAGTTAAATAATTTTCTGTGTTGTTATCAAATATGTTTTAAGTATCAAAACCATATATCAGTATTGCAAGAACTGGATAATTTTCTATGTTGCAGTGACGCGTGTTCGCTCCCAAGGCTTCGTCACCGTCTCTTTTCACATCATGACTAAAGACATGAAGAAACTGGGCTATGACACAGGACCATCAAGCCCTACCAACACACAGTCGGCCACATCTGGCTGGTCGACAGAGGAGCACCTGTACACAACATAAAAACACAAGAGACTGTTTGAGACAAATGGTGGGTTTAATGTCTTTAAGGATGTTTGATCCCCATCAAAATGAAAGACCAATAATCGCATTAAATATAAAATGACTCTTACTTCCTTTTTGTATGAAAAGCCACAGCACTGTGATGTGACTGTCACTACGGACATCAAGTGGCAAGAATGTAAGAGGTAACACGTGCATACACACTTCTGTGCCTGGTGTTTTTTTTAATGTTTTTAAGAAAAAATGTGTAGGAAAAAATGTCACATTAGATCGAATCAAAAAGAAGCAGTTTCAAAAAGTCTGTATTTTTTTCTGTTGTACTATATTTTTTACTTTTTATAAATAAATTTGGAGTTCACCATTTGATTGTTCATGTTTGAATGTGTAAAGGAAAAACTGTTGAACATAAATCCCTGTAAATGTTTGTCCTCCAATCGAATCCAGTCTACCTTAAGTCTAAAAATGTCAGGTATACTTGTGTTGGACACTTGGTTAAAATAAAAAAAAGAAATACAGGGCACACAGACAGATTTACAGAGCTGAGTGATACACATTTTATTTTGAACCATTGCAGCTACAGTTGTCCTCATCCAACAGGGTGCGGCCTGCTGCGTTTGTTTAGATGCCGTTAAAATACCACGGTGACTTTTCCTACAAAAACCCATTACACAGAATAATAAGGTATACAGAGGAACAGTATGTTACAATAGTACAAATGATAAATTATATTATACAGTTATAATGCCAACAGGTTGAGCACGTATCCAATAAAAAAAGCAGCCTGCTCCCAGTACTATGAGAAGGGTAAATAGACAGACATTGAAAAGATTAAAGGAGGCTGTTTATGCATATAAAGACAGACAGTCCATAAAGTCAATTAGTCCTCTTAATAAAAGCATAGTGAATACATAGTAACACGCAGAGGAGCTCGCTACACACAGGCCACATTTTCACTGCACCATAGCCACGACTGTGAAACTACTGCCAGGGATCAAGAAAAGTCTTCACCTGCAGTGTCATCTGACTGTTTTGGAGTGCTGGATTAGTTCAAGACAGTTCAAGGATTTTGTTTTCTTTTTTTTTTCTTTTTTAACGCATCGATAAAAGAACCTTTTCCACAATCGCTGGAGTGAAGTTAAAGGTCAGGCTGCAGTGAAATCAAGGCCAGTGAGAAAGTGACACGTCTTAGCTAGAATATCGTAGTAGCATTTCAATAAACAAGACTTCATTAGCAAATCTAACTTTGCAAAACACATCAAGCGTTAAGTCTTCTTTTTTTTTTTCGTTTTCCATCTCCAATTTTTGCATATATTTAGTTGAGATTAAAAATGTTGCTGGTCTCTGCAAGTCAGTGTCACATCCATTCATTCAGGACCCCAAGCATAAAAATCATCATCACCACCCTCTGCATCAGCATCATCATCAAAATCATACACACGGGTGGAGCTGCCCCTCCTTTTGCCTGAGAGAAACGAAGGTCTGCCTTAAGTGGGAATATCCAGGGTGCTGCGGTGGAGCTATCATACCACAGCAGACCAGGAGAGGGCGCCAACTCACACCAAAAGAAAAAAAAATACAAAAATATAACACCCCCTCCGCAGTTACAACATTGGCAGTGATATCAACAGAACTGGAAAAAAAGAGGGAATAACAGTGACCTAAAGAGAAGAAGGGTCTATACAACCTCCGCTGTGTTTCATCAACCCACTTTTCTCAACCAATAGAGAGAGACAGACACTCAGTCTGCTGTCAGTAAATGTGCCGATATTCAGCCAACAGTAACACTTTCTTAACACGAACTCCTGCACATATAGCTCTGAAATTTAAAAAAATATAATAATGGAGTTTTTTTGATATCTTGAGTATCCATAAACAGAGCGAGAGAAAAAAAAAGTCAGTGAAGTGTGACCCTACTGTTCAAACTAATCTAAGAACAACACTCTCAGAAATCACAGTCCCTATGACTTTGGTAACAGTTGTGCTTCTAAGAGAAGAAAAATGACACGGCCTACCCATAGGGTGAAAAAAAACTAGAATGACAGAAAAATGGACAAAAAGAGAGAAAGAAGATGATACATGCTAGTACACAACTCCAACACTCTGAAAGGCTTGGCTATGAATTTACATCTATCACCTCTGTAACAAAAAATAACTGACAAAAATAACAACTGCTTGTTTACATGACATGTTTCACTGTCTGAGGATTCCCTGTGCTATCAATAGGCCAATCCTGGAACAACCCCCCTGTGTGTACGTGTGTATGTATGCGTGTGTGTGTGTGTGTTTTTGTGTCTGCCAGGTTATGTTCTTGTAGACAGATTAGCCACCCTAAATCCACTCAGAGGTAAACTCTCTTCACGATGCTGAGCGGCTGACTTGCTCTTTAAACCCAAAGCTTTCCTTGCAACCCTGTCACAATAGTAACACGTGGTTGTGCATACGACACATGCAATCACCCAAACACACACAGACACATGCACACACTCACTTAAGGCTGCAGATGTCTACTTTATCCTCCTGTTTAGACTTTCACTTCAGAAACTAAATGAGAGCGATTTCTAAGTCACTTCCACTCAACTGAGAAAAGCAAAAAAAAAAAAAGAAAATTAGCTCATTAACTACTTGGAAGTTAGAGGTGTTTCTCATGAAAACTGCCTGTACACACACACGCGCGCACAATCACACACACAAAACCCACCCTTCTTCCCTTTAACCCTAGAGAAAAAAAACTAAAAAGAAAAAAACTGTCCCACAATGCATCACTGCATCCATATGTTCAAAGAGCAAACTACTGATGCCATCACAGTTCATGTATTTTTCTCTTAACACACATTGGGGGGGGGGACTCAGTGACAAATACATTGACAAACTGTTAGTATTCG
This sequence comes from Acanthurus lineatus, assembly GCA_029814665.1. Lineage (NCBI taxonomy): Eukaryota > Metazoa > Chordata > Actinopteri > Acanthuriformes > Acanthuridae > Acanthurus > Acanthurus lineatus. The sequence continues at coordinate 14,663,216 of JAPZDV010000009.1, read as the reverse complement.
AGCAATAACAGTACATCTGCGCGTGAGCATACACACACACAAACAAACATTACGTCTTGCACGTCTTTTCAACCCTTAAGATCAAGGGTTCATCTCCTTTGATAAGTGTTTATTGTTTTATCCTGTGACCCCCCCAGAGGTCAGAGTTCGTGTGGAGGGTCAGGAAAAGGTCTGAGTGGACAGGAAGTGACCAGACGAGAGTTGTGACTGAGTGGTACAGAGAGCCGCGGCAGTGTGTGTTGTTCAGCGGCCGGCCTCCCTCCCTTAGGTAAGGTGTAACGGTGAGCCCAACAGTCGAGGAAAGGAAAAAAACAAAAGAGAGAGACAGAGAGAAAACAAAATTGTGCAAAATCCCTGCTTAGTAACACACATACACACGAGTATAAACACATCTGCCCATCTTTCATTCGTACTCCAGTGTGTGTAAGAAAAACCCACTGAAATAAACACAGTGTAAAAGCACTGAGATGTGCACTCATGCTCACGCTCACACACACACTCACACACACACACCAGCTGACAGGGCTTATAAAAGATTAGCTCTAGTGAAGAGATAAAGATCCTGGCGTTAGTACAGTCAGACTGTCCTGTCACTCCACCACAGAAGAAGAAGAAGGGAGCGATTCTAAGGGAAGAAGTGAGGGAGAGGAGGCGAGTGAATGAGAGTAGGACAGGGACGAGAGATGAGGTCCTGTCCTGCCTCTGTGGGGGAAAATAAACTGTAAACACCACTGCTACTCTCTGAGTCTGTAGAAAGATGCAAACTCTTTGTGGTCATTAACCTCACGGTCAGATCAGTATTGAACACACAGGACTAGGCAGCTTGTAGCACTGAGAGAAAGAGACAGAGGAGGAGGGAGTGAAGGAGTCAGGTGAGTAAGGGGGAGACCAGGCTGGGACTATAACCTGGCTAGGAGTTGGTTACAAATAGATAAATGGGATAAGACATCTCCTTGTTCATTCTGAAGCTTCTTAAGGAGCCAAAGAGGAAGAGAGAAGAAAGGGATACGGGGCAGGGGGGGAGGGTACTCTGGGACAAGTCCTCCCCCTCTCACAAAAGGAAGGGGTTAGTGGTTCCTGTGGGCTGCGTCCCAGCCTGGGGGGGCATGCTCATCAGGGGCTGGGGCATGGACATGGAGGCCGGGGTTCCCGCACTCAGCCCTGTGTTTGCCCCAAAGCCTCCGACCCCCATTCCGGGAACCACCCTACCCATGGGGGCCATCCCTGCTAGGGGGACCATGGCGATGGGCTGAGCAGGCATGGAGGAGAGGGAAATCGGCTCAGCCATGCTGAAGGCGGCTTGCATGGGGCTGCCTCGCATCTGGTTGAGGGTGGGTGGCGCTGGCTGGCTCACTTGGAAGGGGTTGGCGTGGGCTGCTGGAGCAGCACCGCCTGAATGAAAACAGGTTAACAGACAAAGGAAGGAAGCAAAATGTTACTGAGCCAACGGAGTGTCAGTGAGGCATTCAGTACATGTTGATTATTGTGAAAGAATTCAATATAAATGCTCACATTTTGTTGCTCAAAACTTTTGTTTAAAAAATATATTACTGACATAAATTTGATATTATTCATTTTTTCTCTCTCTGAGCTGACAGAGCCTGGTCAATGTTCAAAAAACTGCGCAGATAGCTGTATGTCTGTCTGTGTGTCCAGACCAGCTCATGTATGTCCATGTGTCTTGGCAGACTCAGTACACTTCTTGAGGAACACACTCTGTTATCTAATCAGAGGGAATTAACCTGAGAGTTTACCTGCTTTAAAAACACCTTTGTGAACATTAAGATAAAGAACTAATTTCCTTAACAAGAATCTCTAAAACAATGACATAAATAAGCAAAATTCTAAAAAAGAAGTAAGAGACAGAATAATTCATGTTTTCATCTTCGACTCCTCACCTGTTGAGGCTAAAAACGGGTTGATGACTGGTGCAGGCTGGGCTGGTTTGGTCACCAGTGAGTCCAGATTGACCAGGGCAGCATTGGGACCCAGGAAGGACTCTGGAGTCTTTCTAGTTGGGTTTGTGGAAATAGATGAGGAGGTGGGCAGGGGGTCGAAGAGGTCCAAGCTGCTGCTGCTAGCGAGACTGGCTTGGGAGGGGACAGAGGATGCTACGCCCCCGTCACCTTAGGAAACAAAGAGCAGTTGTATTTCTCTGATCAAAAGCTGTTCATGAACTTCCCTTTGAGGGAGCAAAGACATAATAACACAAACACTATGAGTGCAGAAAGACTGTTTTATTAGACTTCATTTCCCATGACCATTTCTTACCTTTGTTATTAGGCCTACATTAAAAGAAGTGATACTATATCAATACTGTGATAAGAGACTAATATCATCTTAGATTTTGGTTATTCTGTGATATGGCCTAGGTCTGTTTTACTGGTTTTTAAAGGCTGCACTATAGTGAAGCAATGTAGTTAGCTTAAATAGTCTTGACATATTGCCCTTAACTGTTCTAATGCTTGCCTTTGACTCATATCCACATTTTGACAGTTATTTATCAAAAATCTAACTACTCATTTTGTTAGGGCACCAAGCATTTTTATGTTTTGCAGCAGAAATTTTTAAACAAGAAAACCCTGTCTTTGCATTTTATTTTGATCTCAATCTGCTCTCACTCTTTACCAACCCCCCTAGTTCCCTGAACACAGTGCTCATCTGCACTTGAAACCTAAATTTAAATTTTCTGAGAAATAAAATTGAGTTGATGCAATAAAACAGTTAGAAGATGCTACTTTTACAAGAGGACATCATAAGCAGGCAGCTGGGCTAACCCGAGCAGCAATGCTCTCATACAGAGACACACAAACTCGGCATGCCATCTGCCACACAAACACACACAGGAGGAAATGTCAGAGATGGGAGCTGTTTTCTGAGAACAGCACTGAAATGTAGCAGAGCAAAAAAAACAGGCACTGATAAGATCAGACAGGCCTAATGTGTATTAACAGCCAATAAACCCTTCTCATTTCAGCCACAGCTGAGTCAAATAAAAACATTTCTACAACTCAGCCTGCAGTGGGCTGCTTCCTCAACATCCCGGAAGTCTGTGTTCTCCACACACCGCATGCTGATAAGGTGGCTGCAAGGTTTCAACACAGACTTTTTCTTTCTGGGAAAAGTCACTTTGTGCGTCTGTGTTTGTGTCCCTTCTCACCTTGCCCTTGACTAAACCAGAAGCGTTTGTGGTAAGAAAGAGTCAGACACCGAAGTCACCACACACACAGTGCCAAACCACATGTGAAAAAACACTTGAGAACTGAGCCAAAACTGCTTAGCTGAACCCTCTCACACTGCAACCTAAAGGTTGCTTTTGCATGGGTGACCTTTTAGTGAACATTTGTTGCTGGTTAGGATGCACTACATGAGATTTTCAAAGTATCAAGGCAGATCTAAAAGAGATTCCATAAACAGGATGGCTCAGGTCTAATAAGGTATTTAGTGGTAAACACATAAAAGCGGCATCAGATAACACTGATATGAGACCAGACCAGAGCAAACAGCTCTTTTCCACAGTTTGATCTAATTACTGCAGCATTAGCAATGGGAAGTCATTGACTGCAAAAAAATGTACATATTTTACATATATATGTATATAGATATATACAGATAGTTATAGATATAGATATAGATATAGATATAGATATAGATATATCTAGATATATAAACTCATGTGGCTTTAACACTGTTATTGCTCAGGTCTGGTAATATTTACGAACAAAGACAAGACATGTGTGTGTCTGTGCCCCTGCAGACGAGCAGTATTTCAGACACTGAGGAAAAACAACACAGACTCCGTGTCAATAGAAAGACGAAGACATGGGTGAGTACCAGTGGGGACAGAGGAGGAAGAGCGCAGGCTGTCAAACTCTGAGAAGTCCTCTTTGGACGTACCGTTGGATGCATTGAAAAGGTCAAAGCTACCTGAAAGGGGAAAACGAAGACGAAGACGCATACACACAGACAAAATGACATAGACACACAAACACACGCAGATAGATGGAAACAGACAACACAAGTATGAATGAGTATGGATATTTTGGTAAAATGGACAACATAAGCAAGTGACAGCATGCAGATGTATAAAGCATTTGTTACTGTGCATGTGTCCGATCTGACATAACTGTTAAGACATTAGCCAGCCATGATTAGACACTGTTTTTTCCTGATGTCTTGGAATAAACTTCCATAATTATGCCTTACTAACTGACAGTTTTAATAATGAATTTTTTCCATAAAATTAGACCCAATTTACATTAGTTGTGAAATTTTGAGAAAGGTAGGCCTATACAAATTTAGAGGATAAAGGGATGATAATGAGGCTCTTTCTCTGAAAGTGCGTGTACCTCATTTTTCCTAACCCTCGCTCCAGTTCATCTGTTTGAGCTCGATAGTTTTTATAAGGGCCTCTGATAAAGATCATTTGCCTGGACACCTCGAATTATGAGCCATTTGAAGTAGTGTGTACAATTAATAATATAAAGATAGGCATACCCCATTTATCCACAACTAAGTTTGGTCTCTATTATGCTGTCAGGACACAGAGCTCTGACTAGATCACCTGTGTTAGAACACAAGCTCTATGAGCAACTTGTAATTATCCACATATTCAGTGCCCACCTCACTTTAGCTGATAGCAGATAACTGGAGTGGCAATGGATTGCTTTTGACAGTATCAGTTGAAGTTATCTTTCAGCAGTTGCTTGCCATGCTGGTAGAAGCGGTAACATTATCAAGCCTGGCAAAAGAAGGTGTAAGGTATGTGCCAGTGCTGGCAGGCTGTTTAGCATTCTTTTGGTTGTCTTGAAGCTTTTTTCCCTTCAACATGGCTGACCTGAGCCACTTCCCCCTGTATCACCAACGTCAGGAGTGTTGGTGCAAAGCTTAGATCTAGACTAGGATCTGCCTTGCTTTTAAACCTCGTATTATAATTTTCGTTCAAAAGCCATACATTATTAAGTGTGTACTTGAGTATAGGCGAACTGCTAGCATTGTTTTCCTTGACTCAGGCATTGTACTTTTCCAATGCAAATGAGCTGTATACGCAAATGCAAATCACAATGCCAGTGATGTTTTACCAGTCATGAACCAGTCAATATAGGTATTTTCTGCAAAGTAAAACATGATGTAAAACTATATTGCAACTAGTAAATTACATATTCAGAACTTTTACAATTATTCTAGTAATGCCAAATCGTTTTCATGCCTGGAAAAGCTTTTTTTCTCATTTCAGAACTTCACAGGGAATTTCTTAACCTTGGAACTCTGAAAACAACCCAAAAATAACAAACTGAAACTTTTTCTCTGATGGTCACCTGCGTTGGACGTTTTGGGGCCGGGAGCTGCTGAGCTCCAGGGGTCAGAGGCAGGAGTGGAGTTTGATGCCCAGGGATCGCTGCTTTTCAATGGTGGGACAGAAGGAGAAGTGCCCCATGGGTCCACTTGGGCTGCTGTCTTAGGCGCAGACCCTGGGGAAAAGAGGAGAGATTCAGATTTGGGGAGGAGAGGGGAGAGAAGGGGGAGCATGCAAGAGGTAAAGCCAATTTGGAAATGAAGAGGAGGGAAAGAGACAAGAGCAGGAGAAAAATGAGAAAAACAAAATAGGTGAAGTGATGGCAAGCATGTGTTTAATAAAACTCATTCTAAAGCTACTGCTCTTTTCTCTGCTTCCACTGTCCCTCCACAATCGTCTCCTTCAAGATATCTTCCTCCAACACCCCAACACCCCCCCTTTCCTCTCCGTGTAGAAATGCTGCTGGGCCAGCGGAGCAGCATTCCAATTTAACAAAGAGTCACAGTCCTATGAGCTGCAGGTGGAGAGCAGAGATGACACACAGATACACACACGCACGCTCACATGCACACGTTCACATGCCCGCGCGCACACACTCTAAGTCTAAACACAACTGTTTACTTGCTAACTAACTCATTGACAGACAGTAAGTACATATCTTCTGGTGTGATTATTTTCAGTGAAGAGCATGTGTACTTTGTGTGTGTGTGTGTGTGTGTTTGTGTGTGTACCATAAGTCTTCCAGGGATCTTCTGGTGCAGCAGCTGCCCCGGCCCCAGCACACCACGGATCAGCACTGGCACCAGGCTCCGGGACATCCATCAGATCCATCAAAGATGACTGTGGCTGAAAGGAGACAAAGCAAGTGACTTAGAAAGACTAAGAAGGAGAGAGGACAGAAAAAGAAGAGGAGAAGAAAAATGTAACAAAGTTAAGACTTAGAGAAAACAAATGAGAAAGAAAAACTGAATGGACCATCTGTTGGTCAGCAGTTATCCTCTACAGCGCGATTGCTATTTAAACTGATGGTGGTCATGTCATAAGCCATACTTCTGCAGCAGCACTTCATCACTTCAGCTCTACGTGCCCTCAGACTCCAGTCAGCCAGCTATTCAGGCAGAATAATGAAGAGTAAACTAGGCAGTCTGCTGCCAGTTAGTGCTTTCACCCCTGCTACTGAAGCAGCAGAGGGGGTGAGGCAGAAAAAGAGGATGGGGAGAAACGAGACTATTTCAGGAGCATGGACATGATTATGAAATAACTGAGTCACTCTAATTTCCATGTTGGTGTGTATCTTACCTCTTTCTTCTTCTTGGTCAGCTTCACTGAGTCTGAACCTTCCTTCTTACTCTCCTCCAGGGCCATCTGTAGTCGAAGGTCATCTCCTCTGCGTATGCGCTCCTCCTTAATACACACAGAGCACAGTTAGCATAAGCAGCACCTTTTTTTTAGAAATTAAAAAAGGTTGGTCTCTCAGTGTGGAAAAACCAATTATGGAACTCAGAAAGAATATTTTCTGCACAGTGTTTTTTATTCTACTTAGCTAAGCTAAAGTTTATAAGTTGGTATCACAATTAAGTTTATTTACCAAGAACTTCTGTAAACGTAAAGCAAACAAGGTTTCTTTAAAAATTCAATTTTGCAAGTCATAAAATAATGGCTGATGAGGATAGTGGAACATAGTGTGATGATGAAGGGTTCAAAAATCATCTTTTTTATACATATGTAAGCATTTTGTCTTCAGTTGCTGATTGTATTTTTTAGTTTCTCCTCTTGTTAACAAATGCTTACAGAAGACATTTGTTGTGCAAAAGCATTTGGCTAATAGATTTACAGCACTGACGGTAAGTGTCATGGCTCTGATTTAAGAAATATTCACGTAAGTTGAAAATCAATGTGCTTCCCGAGGTCATCTTGTGGATAAAATAAAAGACTAATTGGCAGAGTAAATGATATAACAGGAATAAACAGGGCTTCAGAAGGGGTTTTAAATATGTATTTAGGCAGCATATTGACCCACAGCAAGGAAAAGTATTGATGTGGAGCAGAATGAAATAAAATTTAATTAGTCAAAGCTTCCTGTAAAGTCATCTTTTGAAATGTAATAAGCTCGTTTCCAGGGATGCAATGTAAAGTATCTGCAAATTTCAAACACAGGTAAACAGTAGGAAAAGATAAAAGCCATGGAATCAGGCTCTGCCATGTTATGGCACAGGTCTCATATGTTTGTGTGTACCTGCTCTGCAGCCTCTCTGCTCATGGCCAAAGCTAGTTGCAACTGTAGCTCTTCCTCTCCGCTTGTCTGAGGTCTGGCCTGCTCCAGTTCTGAACCCGCATTTGGAGACGTAGCTGACAGACACATTCAGAATGTGTGTTAATATCACTGTCACTTTGTACTTAATAACATTCTGTGTTATAACTTTACTGAAAACCTTCACTGGCTATGGAAAATATCCATGTTAATACTCCAAAATCAACCATTACTGCAGAGTAATTATATATGTCACACAGTGTAAAGCAAGTCAAGTTAAATTACACTTGTTCAGTACAGAAAGTGCTGTTTGTGTGTGTGTGTGTGTGTGAGCGTGAGCGCATGTGTGTATGTCTGTGTGAGGGAGAAAGAGAGATTAGAGGTTTCTTTAGTGAGCCTGTAAGGGATGACAGTTTCATTCAGCTTATTGGATTAGATTTGGCCATGTGGCAGCACAGAGAACTCACAGATGCTGCACGTGGCAAACACACACATGCACGAACACGCGTGTGCGCACACACACACAGGCTATCTGGCCAGGAGAAAGAATTACACAAGTCATCATGCTTATAGATACTCAATAAGTTGTCCTTAAAGTATTCTTTCCATTGGAAACCTGGCGTGGGAGGTCATAACAAGACATGGTGACATCATCACATTACCTACCGCAATTCTTGCTTTCTCTTCACATGATGTCACTTTTTCTGTTCATCATTTCTCAGCAGTCAAGTCAACAGTAGTTCTGCTTGTGTGTGAATGTTTGCTTGCCTGATTTTTTTCTCTACATCTTTCCTAACAACTCGTCATGACATGCTCTACTGCTGCTGTGGACACTCCTGAACAAACACACTCACACAATACTCATCATGCCAAGCTGATATTATGGATAACATCACACAATTTTGATGGTTATTCTGAATGTAAGAGGTTTGAAAAGATACACCAAAGACAGAAAAAAGCCCTTTGTGCAGAGACAAAACAACGCTGACACAAATACGACTTGGGGAAGCGCTGTTGTCAAATGCCACATATTAAAACAATTTTGTCTTGATTAAGGAGCAGCATCAGAGCCTGATGTCCGCATGATTCATAAAAATGACCAATAATGACAACATACTTATTCTAAATAATTAATTCACGGCATTCATCTTGCAACTCTAGCCTTTCATCCGTTTCTCCTCTCCTCCCTCCTTGACTCCTTCCTGCAGACCATGTCTTTCTATGCCTCCAGGCTGTGTCTCTCCAGGGAATGTGACCAGAAGTACCAGGGGTAGAGGTGTGTTTGGTTAGCTGGTGGGACTCGAGACCTAGACTTAACATCAGCTAAATGTCTGCCTTAAATAGACTTTGTACACAGTGGTACTAAAGCTTAAAAACACACACTCTTTAACCCAATCAAAATATGCTGACATGATATGGCATATATTCAATCAAAGCTAGCATCTTCCCTGACCTGTCTTGACAGTTAATCTCTCAAAACTACTCCAGAGCAAAAGAAGCCTTAAAAAAAGTTGTCAAACCAAGCCTATAGGGAGACTAAACTGGCAAAGCAATAATAGACAGTACAACACTTGTAAGTAGCCAGTAAGAAAGACAAATAAACAAAACTCAAAGTGAAGGAATACACATATGCGTCTTGCCCACTGCAGTGGGAACGGACCATATATGGATAATCACAATTTCTTGGTATTCCTGACAGACACAAGCACAAGTTTCTGAGTCACTCTTCTACTATTGGTGCTACCACAAGAAGTCATCCGTCGTTCTTAATTTTCTGTGGAGCTTTACTTTATGCCTGCGCAAATAAACAAAAAAGTTCAATAAAAATTTCAGCATATAAAACCTGTTACACAAAGTTAAGACTCCCTAGTGCAGTATGCAATTCATATTAGGCTCTGAAAGACAAGACTGAGTTTTGAAAAAAGTCAAATGGGTTGAAGACCACCAGGCTCACCTGTGAAAAAAAATTGCCTTAAGAAACCTCACAAGGAACTCCTGCACCTTAAATCTCTCATAGAATACAGATTCTGTAGGCAAGGGACAAGATTTAATTGAAGGTTTTGTGGTTCCCATTTGCAGTCTGTATGTAGTGAGAGTACTATTGATCAATGATGTTTGAACAGGTTTTGATTACACGCAGGTAAACAGTCCATGTGAGTCCCCAGAGTTGCTAATTTGAATGTAAACAGTCACTGGTGTTTGGAAGAGAAAGTATTTTGCTAGACAGCTTTTATTCTGTATCTGCTGGTAACAACAAAACCCCTGTAAGTTGCCTGTTGCCCTAGAGGCTAAATCATCAGACAAAGGGCTGCAACACTGCTACAGCCATAAAAATGATAAAAAACACATGCACACACGAAAACACTGCTTTAATAAACCTGTTGTTGTGGAGTTAGTGAACTCTTTTCATTGTTTTATTTGTGTTTTGTGAATAGAAAGAAGTCCGTTGCATAAGTCAACTCACTGAACTCATGCTGAGCTCATGCTGAGACACAGTGACGTGAAAATCTCTTTTTTCTTGCATGAGTGCTGCAGGTCACGTGACAAGAACTTATCAATCAGCTTCACAGGACATGTTTCATCCTGTCTGTCCAAGGACGTCACAACATCCAGTTGAAAGGTCAGCGAAACTGAAGATGGAAGAGCAGCTGACTCTGCATGTTATGGGATACGAGGAGATGTATAACCTGTCAATTTCTATTATTTTGACACCAAAAGAGGGAACGATGCCGGGAAAACTTGGGATAACTGGAGCGCCTGATGATGCACTGTTTATTTTAGTTATGTTAGAAAATTCTAAGCGGTTTATTTGCTTATAAATGACAGGTGTGACAGCAGTATCACTTCTAACTTCCACTGAATTAGAGACATTTCAGCGCATTAGGTCAGTCACATTTCAGACCCTTCCAGATACTTTTGGCACTGGGTGATATGTTAGATTAACACCAACAGTCATACATGCATGGTCATTCTTTTACACTCTATCTGAAAAACAATACTTAGACAGTTTGACTGGAATCCCAAAAATTCTGCCTGAAAACACCCAAAGAGGACAGCCTAGCTACACTCCCATACAGGCTGGACTCTGGTTCAGTTCTGCCTCCTTCTGATGACTCAGTAGCTAGATCTGAGCACACACATTCAAGCAAAACCTACATGGTCCATGAGGTAAAACACAAATGCATAGCACCCTGCATAAAGATCCCAAAGGCTACAACCACATACATGGCAACAGACAAATACACACAGTCATGTGCCCGCACACACACACAGCACACACTCAGCCACACAAGGTCATCCTGCTGTGTACAAAGGACTGGGCAGTCAGAGGATGAAAGGAGAAAAGGCCTAGGTTAATCAACTTCTTCATTCTACCCCTCTGTCCCTCTCTGCATTACTCCAAGTCCTGTCCAGGATTTCTGTTTTTTCTCAACTCTCCTCCTCTCGCATACGATCTGTCTTTCAATTTATTCATTTCCATCGTGCATCTCTCAGCATTATCTTTCATTATCTCTCTCTTGTCTGTCACTGTGTGTTTCAATCTCTCTCTTTCACTCTATCTACGGAGGAGTGAGTGTATCATTGAAAAGAGGAGCAGATTCCACTGTCATGTGGATGATAGAGGCTAGGGGGGTGAACTCCGCTTCCTCTTCTGTGTGCATGTGTGTCTGTGTGTGTGCGTTGAGGAATGCAGCCCTACTGTGGGACTGCAAGCCAGAGACAGAACAGGGGGGAGGGGCAGGTTTCAGATGTAGGCCAAAGTTACGGCAACTGTGAAGCAATACAGTATGATAGAAATTTCTGTACTGCATATGCTGTTTAAACTTGAGTGCTTGTATGTGTGCGTGGTCAGGTGCAACCTATGTGGTAACTTTCAAGTTAATACTCACAGCCATGGTAGGAGGCAGGTGAGCCCTCCGACCTGCCGTACTCTTCGCTGTAGGAAGTGGAGAGGTTGGGCTGAGAGGAGCCTCGGCCAAAACCCATCTGACTGCTCCCTGTGGACACCTGGGCCATGCGCTCTTTGGTCTTCAAAGCTTGAGACCTAGCAGGACCAAAAAAAAAAAAAAAAAAAAAAAGAATCATATCAACATCACTGTAATGTAAAATTAGATAATCATGAGGTTCAAAAGAACAACGTACAAAAGGATCAACCCTAAACCTCTTTTTAAGGCAGATTGGGCCTTACTAGTAAATGGGTTATGCAGCATCAACAACATGGTATGTAATGAGGATGTGAATCACATGATTGCTTATGGAATGTTTGGGGTTTTTTACCTATTTTGTTTTTTACCCTGTTTTTTTTATTGCTGTGGCATCCCACCATAGAAAAACATAACCAACAGAAACCCTGCTTAGGTGTTTGACTTTATTTAGAATATGAAGATGGGAAAAAAAGAAAACAAAAAAATGAGGGGGCATATTTTCAAGTCACACTGGTTCTTCTAGTTTCAAATTGAATCTCACTGTCTCCAGAATTGGCTGCAAAATGTGACTAAATGGTCGCTGTCTGGAGCCCCACTTTTTTATCACTGAAACATCCCCTATCTCAGAATAAGCTATTCAATGCTGGGTGCAGCCTTTGCAGTTTATTAGACTCAAAGACAGAATAGCATCTCAGAATTATATGTTAACCACAAAAAACTCCACACATGCACAACAGTCAAGCATGAATAAACTAACTTGTATCTTGGAAACAAAAGTTGACTTAACAACTGTACATCTGTTCAAACCTGCTATATAAAGCTCTTACCTCTCTCCTTTGAGGCGGTCTTCATCTTTAAGTAGGACCACTAGCTGCTTGCTCTTCTCTCTGACGTTGATACCCTGGTCTTTGCCATCTCTGTCAATGTACTGGAAGTCCTTAAGGGTCTGGATGGCGAAGATGTTCTCTTTACATTGCAGCGCCACTCGCTCTGAGCCTGTCTTGATCAGGTAGTCAAGCAGGGTGAGCGCCTTGTAGACATGGCGCCAGTTCTTGCCATGGTCATTGAGACGCTTCCAGATCATGCTCATGATCTCGCTGAAAGCCACCACATTGTAGGTAAGGTCGGCAATCTCTGACATGAGAGAGGACGACGGGCCCCAGGGGTCATTAGATGTGGCCTCTCTAACTTTCTTCTCTGCGTCAGAGTAGTTATTCACCATGTTCTTCATCTGCCGGCGGATGTTGGAGCTTGGCATGTTGGCGGCAGAGATTGGACAGACAGGAAGAAAACAAAGTACACTCTCACACAGGAGAGGAGCTCAGACACTGACGTGTAATGATTAGGAAAGAGATGCCAACACACACAAGGATGTAAATGTGTGTGTATGCTTCAGCTAAAGTGATTTGTGTCCATGCACAGTGTCCTTTCTCAAGGCACGGCGGTGGCCTGTGTATGTGTAAATCTTTTTGGTTTACAGGTGTGTGTGCGTGTTTGTGTTTATGATGCTTCTCCTGGCCAGTGCAGTGTTCCTGAGTCCTCTAGAACAGCGTCTGTTAAAACCATCTCCACACACACAGTGCTGGCAGCACACATGACCACGCCATCACCTAGGACAGACAGACAAATAAGAGATTAGCAGAAAGAAGCGAAGAAAAAAGACCTTTAGAAAAGGCAACAGAATGAAAAAGGAGAAAATTATTTTATACAGTCAAGCTCAAAAATATCACGACACCACAGTATTTCCCTTTTGTATGCAGTTTCTGAGCAATTCCCCAAATCTGAATATCCTAACATATTAACATTAGCTAAAACACTATGACAACTAAATCTTAATGTCCAGTGCCAACAATTCCAACCAATTGAATTCTCCTTCCCTAAACAGTCACCTCTGAAGCATTTTAAATTAGTTTGTAACATGACTTACTTTAAAGAAATATTAAGAAAAAGCTGAGTTCTTATGAAACATCTGGTGAGATCCTGGGTCTAATTGCCGGATCTTTCTTGATTGTGTCAATACAATCAAAACTTCTACACTTAAACAATAACAATGTGAAGCTGACTGTATTTATAGGGGCAGCTGTAATGCCTTCCTTTTTGAAACTAGACAAAACAGCATGTTTCATAGTTTCACACTTAGATAAGCAATTTCCATGTACTTGCAAAGAGTCTGCCTCCTTCTTTTTATACAAGGCCAGGCTGTTGTGACCAAGAATTGTGTTTCCACTTTTGTAATCTCATTTAAGTTTACAGTAACCTGACTCAATTGTAAATCACAAGGCAGAGTGTTAAAATCATTTCAGGGCAGTAAGGTCTGTGTGGTGGTAACATTGCTCATAAGGTGGGCTCAGAGGACAAGAAAAAGAGAAAAGACACAAATCCACCAAAAAAAAACCCCAAAACATTTCTGAGAACAAATTAAAAGATCCATGCAATGAAAAATACAACATACAACTAAAAAAACTGTACTAACTAGTGTTTTTCAAAATAATGTCCTTGTCAGTGTTCCATCGAAACAAAAATGGTCTACAATAAGCGACCTACAAAGTGGCGTAATGCTTTTCTTTGGTGGAAAAAGAAAAAAAAAACATTAAAAAAAATTTAACAATAACTAGTTCTAGATATGTTGGTTTTGGAGGTAACATTTAATGTACATATAAAATCAATTAAATTCCATAAAATAACATATAACATATAAATAATAATAATATTATAAATAAAAATAATAACAAATAAACCGGAGTAAAAAAATATTAAGGCAAGCCCTGTTTTTCATAATAGATATGTGTGTATAGCAAGAAGCTAGAAGAGGAGGATTAAAATACCTTATTTCCTTATATTACCAAAATTTTAAAGCTAGATCATACATAATAAAAACCTCTTTCTAAACTTGCCTTTAATTGGTAGGAGTGTGAAATTAAATGCACTACCTCAGTTATTTCATTAATCCTACAGTAGTGTTGTCTATAGGGTTTAGATTAAATGTGAGCTTACATAATAACGTGCAGCTGCAGCAGTACCTTATACATTATTTTCCTAAAATACACATTTGGATACTATATATACTATACTGTATGTACACACACACACACACATATATATATATATAATAAAATATCACGTGAAAATGGAGTGCAGTCTAAAAAAATTTTGTGGGAAGTTCATCTAAACAGACACAAAGAATTGTCAGTTGGTATTAGTAGAGCTGGATTCAAATCTTTGCCCGTGTAATTTCAAAGAAATTCAAGTCTCGTTCACAAATTATTTAGAACATAATGAGTCTACCTACGCCCCTTCGCATCCCCACAGTATTAGCATTCAGTGTACTGCTGCAATAGACACCAGAACAATGACTGAGTAAAAATGTGTTTCCACCATTTGGTGGGTGGCAGGGGAGATATCATAAACCATTTCCAGTCTGATTATGACTAGAGGAAAGACTTATGACTCCTCCGTCCCGTTTCTAACAGATCAGCAGCCCAGCTTCTAATCATTTCCTGACTGACACATACTCACAAGTATGGAAAGTGAGCACAGACTCACAGCTGTACAAACTATATGTCAAAGTCCCACACGCAAACACATATGAAAAAAGTTGCCTAGCATGTAACATTTAGTTATGAAATGCATATTTGCCATTTATCAGTTATCTGTTTATTAAGCAATGTCCTTATGTTTATGTGATATGGCCTGATGGAAAGAAAAATCAATTTCACTGAAGCACAATATTGCAATAGCTTGAGCTAAGATGCAAATACGCCACAGTAGGAACTTCTTGGCATGATCGTTTAGCTCGATAAGTAAAGAGGCTGGTTTACTTAACTTTATCCAGAAAATTTTCTTGAGTGCATACACAGTCTTGTTCCTCACTTTTATGCACCATATTGATACAGTTACATTAATTGAGAACTTACTAAATCCATTTTAAATCACTGTCTGAGTAATAAAGCAGCTCAAAGTTATCTTAAATCTTTTCATGCCATCTGTTTATCTGACTACCATTTGAGGAGACTCATGATGACTTATCCTATTCAGTAATATGATCTATGTACCAAGCATGCTCTGACATGCCCACAAACAAGTGCTTTCATGAACAGAAGGTGACTGTTGAAAGTGATTACCTGTCTTTGCAGACACTCAATATTGCAACTGATGCATTCAAAGCAATACTCAAAGTTGCATGTGGCTGTATACATTTAATCATCTGTTTCAAGGGTCTACCTGCCTATCAGTGCTATGGAAGGACAGCTTGGAGGGGGCGCAGGGGTGAGGAAATGAGGAGGAGTGTGACTATATATGCATGGGGGTTGGGGGTGAGAAAACAACTTGGCACATCCCGTAAATTCACTTAGCGCCAGTGAAATGTGATTCCTGTGGGGCATGCCCCCCCAAACATTCCCTCGTCACCCTCCTCTTCACCCTGCATCCACATGAATACAGCTCAGACCTAATGACACATCTGCTGCTATAATCACCTATTCACCCATAGCAGACAGGAGGAAGAGAGAAGAGTCTGTCTTGTCCATCCAATCCCCCCACTCACCCACACCTCCTCCACACACACCCCGGAACAACCCCCACCACAAGAGCTACTGGCCCGCCTTTATTCAACCCTTCTGTGCTTAGATCACTCGAGCCCCAAGGCCCAGTAGAGATGGCACACCGGATTTGTGTGTGTGTGTGTGTGTGTGTGTGTGTGTGTGTGTGTGTGTGTGTGTGTGTA
>JAPZDV010000009.1:14621375-14646920 GCA_029814665.1 Acanthurus lineatus | reverse complement strand
CCTTTGTGCCAGCAAACATAACTAGCTCTCCACTAAATTTGAATGTGTGTTTGTGTTTGTGTTTGTGTTTGTGTGTGTGTGTACATGTGTCAATGCACATTCATTATGTCTGAATGACTGAGCCTGTCATTCTAGTCAAACTGCCATTATGCTTTGTCGATGCCAGGATAGGAGGAAAACCATAAAAAGCATTTAGTAAATGGACCTCTTGCAGCTTTGAATGAACTCACACACCTATCATCAGCTGCCTCGCTTTAAGTCTCCTCTGCTATCTGCATATTTATATCTGACTAAGACAAATGAGGTTAAGGGGAAATTTTAATTAGGGCTGGATGATATGACAAAAAAATATGAACACTTTTTCTCCAGACTGATCAATATTAATATTTATGACTTCTAATATGATAATGTTGCAAGTTTTAAAAGTGTTCTGATAATGGCTGAATCCTAAAGAAACCAGAAGGTTCATTAGTTAAGTTTAAGAATATAGTTTACTGAAATAATAAATGTTTGCATTGTTCTATTCTATTTAACTGTGCAAACATGGCTTGATCCATACCAAAATAGTGGCAGGACCCCAAGCAAACAGTACTGCTATCTTCGTTAATCAAAAGTTATGCATTCTAATGTACTGTAGCTGCAAACTTATGACCATATTTATGAAAAAGCTGACCTAAGCAGGTGATTATGTTTGACGTTGAGTAGCCGTGTGTGTCAACACTTGATCAGAGCAGCACATGCAATAGTGGTAGGCAACTGGTCAGCGACCAATGAATCATCAAACCAATAGCATAAGCACTTCTCAGATCAGGTAGTGAAAGCATGTTTGTATTCCGTGCCCTGCAGTCACGACTGACAGTGTAAAACATACAAGAGTGTGCTAAATGAAAATGCAGGTAAATAAAAATTCAGCTAAATAAAACTGCATGAAAATCAGTTAACACCAACAACCTCATGAAACACTATTACTATAAAATATAACTCTATATAAATTCAACACAATGCAGCGTTTTTGGCTGCAAAGTTGTTGCTACAGCTAACATTATGTCCTCAGTGGACATAGTTATGGACTCAGGTCATAGTTAGCGCCATATTTCAGCAGCTTTAATTCATGTTGTTAGATTATACCAAGGCAATGTCAGGCATCCAATAGCTACAATAGCATTAACTGTTCAACATTACTTACTAAAATAAAATTTTATATTTTTATATAAGATTTTACAAAAGGTTTTTATATAATTTTTTTTTTTATAATGTGAGCTGTCCTGACAACAAGAGAAAAATAATCTTGTATTGTTTATGGCTGAAAATAATTTCAACTGTAGGGAGACGTATACAGCCCTTAAAAAGCTTGCTCTTGCTGAAAGTAAAAGAACACTTGAAACTTCTTACCCTTATATTTTGCACCAAATTATGGAGAGTATTATCAATATGAAAAATATCGATACCAATAATTAGTATCACTATCAATACAGGTATTGAAAAAAATTAACAATGCCTAACGCCTATTGAACATTAGATATTTTCCCTGTAATACCGATGCTGAGATTTGGTTTTTATTGCATTATATTAGCTGTGTTAACATTTTCATATTTGGCTATCTTTTCTGCCATAAGGCTGTTAGATTCATATAGAAAATCCTGACTGCTAATACTTTTAGATGGATAGAACATGATCAGCAGAAAACTGACAGTGCCCTGCATGGACGCAATAGGCCACATGTGTATCTGTTGTTGCCAGAGGTTGGGCTGAATCCAAAGTAAAGTAAGGAGGTTTTCTGAATGAGTAAGAGTAACAAACTAGTAAATACATGTCATAGCAAAACATTAACCTCATTGAAGCAGGAAAACAGAGTGGTTTGCACCTACTATGAAAGTCCCTTCTAACTAAACAGATACTAAGTTCTCTCTCTTACTAACTAATACAAGCTTAGTTGTCTTGTTATTTCATCACTTGGGGAAAAAAACAAAAAACAAACAACAAAAATTTATATTGGTTTGACATAAACAAAGTAAAATTTAACACATTCCCCTGCCCATTCATAGCTCGTCTCCCCTGCTTGCCATCTCACTGTCTGCTGAGTCACTGGAATACACTGGAACAACCGTAAACCATGGTAAACCACTGTAAACAATGTCATCAAATTAACCCACTTCAGTCTTAGGGGCTTTGTTCAGTCCCTGTACAGCCTTGTTCAACTAGGAAGCTGCTGAGGCCAGTTCTCTTGCCCATGCTGTGAACACTAACACTACTCTGGTGCTTTGAGTCCCAGTTCAGGCAACCTGAGTCATATTACCAGTTATACGGCAACATGTAACTACAGCCACCGATTATTCGGGTGATATGCTGCCCCTTGAACCCCATCCCCCATTGCAGGTGGGCAAGCAGTAGTAGCTAGTAGGCTAATGCAAAAACTGAATTGGGACTCGAAATCAGCAAATAGTCCAAATAAAATGCCTTGGACTTGGACCCAAGGGCAAAAATCTTGATTGGCACATCCCTACTTTAAATAAAACAAAATAAAAATGTGTTTTATTGACTAGTATTTCTGGTGCCAGCTCGTGAGGGCAGCAACTTTAAATCAACTAGTCAACTCATCCCACATATTCTATGAAAGAATGTGTCTAATAGTACAATTCAGAAAAATAAAAATGGAAAAAAGGGAATTTGATTAAAAAATATATTACTCTGATCTGTTTTTATCGGTCTCTGTGCAACTGAGGACAACAGACTGGTAGAGACCTGATATGCAAGACTGCTACATGGGCAGATCATTGCTTTTTTAACTAACGCATCAATAACATAAGGCTTGTTCATTTAAACTATCAAATTGTTTTCTACCTATATGTAACCTGTACCAAGTACTTTTATTTGATGATATAACAAAGTAAAAAAATTGTCTTAAATGAAAGAAAGAACATTATGCTTAAAAATCTCCAAGTCCACCTATGAGAAACGTGTGACAAAGACCTGACCGATAGGAATTTGCTACAGAGTTCTACAATCCAAAATGACTGTAAGTGTGAACTGAGAACAAAGTAAACAATAGACACGAGTGGCTTGTCCCATGCAAGACTGCAACAAGCCTATCCTGTGTGTGTATCCACAGTGTCTGGGTGTGTCTTGTCGAAACCTTGGTAAACTGTGATTAGCAATAATTGTTGAGAAGCAGTACACTGAGACAAGGTCTACCTTGGCAGGCCCACACAGCATAAGTAAGGATGATCTGGAGATAGAAGGCTTGCATAACCAGGTGCCTTAGTGTGAGTGTGTTAGGAAAGAATGAAAGGGAGAATTAGTTATCCAGTTGGTTCCTTAACCATCTATTTACTTCTTCTCAGTTCACAAACAGCATATACTGTTACTTAATCAGCAACCACTTAGACGATCAAGGATTAAGTTCCTACAAGCCAAACTAACAATCGCATCAAGTCTAACCCAAAGAAAATCAAACCACTAACACGTGTTCAGAAAGCCCTTAAGTGGCTGTGAGTCTACAGCCCTTTTCACAAAGAGATCGAGCAACACCCCTGAAACCAAGTCCCTTCTTTACACCGCTTTTGTTTTATTACACTGAACCATACAACGCTGGCATAATGCTTTCCCAGTGTAATTTCAGATAACATGCCTGCACTTCGGGACATATTTAAAGTGTAGATAGGGAATAGAGTAATGTATAGTGAGTGCATCAAGCAGCTCTTTCCAAAAACAAAAATAATAGCATAACATGGCAAAAATAATAACTTCTATATTTGTTTTATAGTAGTTAAGTCTGTTCTCTGCTTGAAGAGTGCGAAGCTCTGAGACTTAATTGTCTCCCTAATTGGCAGACATTTTTAGTTGTTTTTAATTTTCTTTAAATTAGCTGCTAACTGCTCTTAAATTTCCAGTTGCAGGGCTGCATACTTAAAACACCATTAACTTCTGGGATAATGTCATTCAAGCTTAGCTTTTCACACAAGACACTTTTAATTGACTTGCTCAAGGCAACGTTATTGCACCTTGCTATCTTCTATAAAAGGGCCATTTCAGAATTCAGAGGTTGCAGCAATCACCAATACAGCTGTTTGTGCGGCGGTTAGGGAATTTCGACCAATTGGCAAAATTTGCAATTGTAGTCTTTGTACCATCTTACGGCAGGGCTGTTCAGTCTGATCATCTGAACACTTGATTGGCCTCTGCAGTGTGACGTCAGTCTGTGCTCTTGCAAAAGCTGACCCTGCTTCAACTTTCCACTGCAGGAGAACTGCGTTTCTAAGACTACCCACATTAAAATACATTTGAAAACTTTGTTTTCACTGCAACACCTGATTTAGTCTGAATAAGTCCTCTAAAAGGCAGAATGGGTGGCCACTGTTGTTCTGTCTCTGAGCCAGCAAGAAAGGTAGTAATAACTGTGCAATATCCCTGGCCTTGAACAGGCTGAATAAAGAGGGCTACTATGAAGTGTATGTGAGGTATGATGATTATCCAGTGTTAAGGAGGAAGGAAAAACCAGGAAGAGAGGCCACCTTCTGATTGGCGTATCACCCCACCTTTTGTCCTCCCTCTCAGCCTAGAGACAAAGCCGAGTCAGGGAAAGGAGGAGGACGGTGATGATGCATCTGTCACCCACTATGACTGACTGATCATGCTGACAATAGACAATACCCTGCCCCTCTCTAAGGCCACGTTTATGTGGAGTCAGTGCGGCTCTGAATAAAAAGCTCACATCGACACACTAGAATCTCCGACTATGCCCCATAAAATAAATAAACCTGTCACTGTTCAGTGTCTTCCAGCAAAGATTTTTACCTGCCTATCTACGAGCAGGGACGGCCGATTGGACATGGAGCGAGTGCACAGACAGCGCCCACCCCGTAAAGAATTTGTCCCAAATTTCTGAAAAGTATGTGGACGTTCAATATTGTCCACAACACTTGCAATAGTAAAATGTGACTTTGCAGTCTTCCGTATAAAACACTGTGAATCGGTAGACGATGTAAAACAAATTAAGCCGCTTTTAAACAAATAATAAACAAAGCAGAAAATCACTGCATTTCCTTGAACTGATGTGATTGATAGCACGCAAGCTAAGTAGCTCTAGCTTACATTACAAAGCTAGTTGCCTCTACTATATTTTCAATATGTGACCTGTTTGAATTGCGAAATAGTTTCGGATACAACTTAGCAATGATCTAAGTTTGTGCAACGTCACTTTAATACACTGAGTGTAATGACTAGCCAATATGCTACTTACGGTTGCCGCTAACCTTAGCGAGTACGTTAACCCGCAAACTTGTATATGTTCGTTGTCGTTAGCTAGCAAAATAAGCTAGTGAACGACGTTAACCTACTTAACGTTGAATTACTTAGCATTAGTTAATTCAGTTGGTCGTGAAAAGTGTACACGCCAACTAGGGCTGAAGTTGGTCTTAATACATATTCTGTAATGATAAAGCTCAATTTTAACAACTATTGAGATATTTGCGCTTGAAGTTACCACAACTGACAGACGTTAGTTTCTCAAACGTGATAAAAACTTGGTTTTGAAAGAAAGTTGGATCAAAGCTAGCAAAGCTAACTTTAGGTTTAGGTTAGCCAGTCACAGATCTACTTTCTGCCTTGGTTCAGATACAAATAATAACTGTTGACTACCCAGTTTCAAAAGCTAATTGTACCGAGAAGCTTATTACTTATTAAATTCACAGACAGTCCTGTATATAGCGGTAGATACGCAACTATTTCTGCCAGCTCCCAAACGTATTTTTGATGCTACCCGCTAAGTCAGCCATCTAATGTAGCATGCTAAGCTAGTTAGCAATCCTTAAAGCTAGCAGTCAAGACGGGTGCTCGGTGGAGACATCACCAGAGCAAACTGGATTACAGGACACCCTGGAAAAAAAACAAAACAACTCGACTGTCTTGAAAGCCGATGTTAACTTACCGTAATTTTTGGGCTAGCCTCGCGTCAGGTTCTACTGTTAGTCCACGAATATTACGTCAGGCCCATAAAAAACTTTCAGCAATTTCAAGGGAAAAAACAAGATGTAGTACTTATTTCGGCGTTCAGGGTGCTTGTTGCGCCTCTTCGCCAAGCTATGTGTTGCTAATGCTAAGCCAGCTAAAGCCAAGCTACACGTATCTCCTCCTCCAGAACATGGCGGGCAGAGTGGGAGGTGAGGGGGGAGCTGGGAAGGGTGTGACCAAGGCGGCTTGACTTGCCAGGGGCACAGGGAGCCACTTCAGTCTCCGTCCAAAACTATAGTCAGCAATGAGAACCAGTGATTCATAAATGAAACGTTACAGCAACAAGGGTGGCCTGTTTCAGAGTGCCATAAAGAGTCACCATCATGATGATTCATTTATTTATTTCATCTTTTTTTTACAAGAATGACATGCAACAAAATGGGCCTCTATGCTGTCAAAGTGTGGATATATCAAAGGATATATCACAGTGCTTATTAACAATTTCAACCTTAGTTTTTTACATTTCATTGATAACTCTGCCTCTAAAACACAGCTCCTGTCTTTCATACCTGTTCAGCAACCGGACTGACCTCTCAGGTTAATCAGGTTCTGCTCAGAAAAGGAAACTACTGTTGTTCATGATTCCCTCTTCATTGGATAATGCTCTGTCAACCACAGGTAATAAAATATGTAGTCCCACCGTACAAGTGTATGTCTCAATTTTTTTTCACACAAATGACAGTCATGTGTTTGAGTGGTTGCGTGCCTTTGTTCAGTTTTTTGTGAGAACCAGTTTTCATTATTTGAGTTTTCAACCATGAAAGTGAGAGCATTTTGGTCGGTCCTCAGTTTCTCACTGCCTTTTAAAGGGCTATATGAGGGATAAAACTTGGTTTTAGGATAAGGGTTGGACTAAGGTTTAGATAAGGCATTTAGTTTTCATGGTTAGGGTTAGGATAAGGAGCTGGGAAATATATTATGTCCATGAGTGTCCTCACAAGTACAGCTGTACAAATGTGTGTGTGAGTGTGCGTGTTACAGGTGTGTTGCTTAAAGCCAAACAACATTGCAGGGCAGCATTCCATCAGCAGTCCATTGTCTCTGTGCATCCGTCTCATTAACAGGGTTACAAGAGGGAGTCACAAATTCCTTATACACATGTATTACACACTGTTGTTTACTCAAACCAGATTCTATGAATAGACATGAAAGGTTCCCTCCAAAGTGTACAGCGAACCACAAATAGATGTCTACATGTGTACATGGAGAGTGTGGTGCTTAAAATAGAGGTAGAGATTGAAATGTCACAGTTTCACATCCTTGCCAGCACAGACACAGAAGTTACTAGCACCTGAGCTACAGTACATAGATGGCTAATGTGGAGTAAGTATGCCAGTTTTGGCCTATTAATAAGCTCTATTGGCAGGCAGAGACGATTTATTTTGGTACTTTTTTTCTTTCTCCCTCTTCATAGAATATCTCACTGGAGCTTTACTCTGTTTGCTACATTCAGAGCACAGGATCAGCTAAAGAAAGCCCAAGCCAAGCTGATTTAGCTGTGCTTATTGGTCTCTGCATGACAGAAAGAGAAAGAAAGACAGACTTGAAGGTCCAAGTGCGATCAGGCTGTTTAAACAATACCTTTTTGTTCGGCCACACTGGTTTTCTTGCTTCTGAAAGAACAGAGCTGACTTTTTAAAGTCGTTGCATTACACCCTGTGTCTCAGCATGAAGTTGATGGGATTTGACAGTCTGTCACTGAGATGGTGAAATTCTACTGATAAATATCAACTCGAGACCTTTACCAAAAATGACTTTCCAGCAGTGTTTTTATTATTTTTTAAGGCATAGTTTTGGCAACCCTTCTCTTTAATGGCTCCCCTTTTTTTAATTAATTCAAATATATCTCAAGGAATATAATCACTCATTACTCTAGACTTAAAAGCATCCACATTAAAAGCATGACTTCTGAAACATACTGAAACAGTCAATATTTTGCACAGATAGGATCTGTTCATAGGAGGATTAAGTACCAAAGCTACTTTGTTCAACAGCAGAGGTGACAAAAAGAGGACATTATGTCTTTGTTCTATTACCTACATAAATATTAGAGCTGAACAGTCAAAGGTGAGTCAGCTCTCTGACTCAAGAAATTACTATGAGAAAAGCAAGTACAACAAAAGTAACATTTAAAAATTTCACCTTGACACATAAAACCAGTTATCAAATGTCTGATATCACCGCATTGCTTTCTTATCACGTCTGCCTGAGTGTTATCACGTCTACCTAAGGAGCATTATTAAGCCCAAACACGCTCAGTTTGGACTGTGTTATATATTATTCAGAGCAAAGTAATTAAAACTGTCAGTGAATAAATTTAAGGTGGAACATGTAGTACAATCTGTGAGTGCCTCCTGCAGATCATGTCACAACATTACCTTGCAGGTCCAGTTCCTGCCAACAGAGGTCAGGAGTGTTCTATATTCTATCATAAGACATATGATTGGAGGGTTTTTAGAGCCATGTGAAGGTAATTTTGGAGGTCCTCCCAACCAAACCCCTGCAGCCATGTGTGTCCTTTAATATGTGATTAGCACCAGTGACCCTTGATTTAAAAAGTCATTAAAGGCAATTATAAACACCACAGGCTGCCTGCTTTCATCTAATTACCCCCATTCACAACACTCACACCCTGTTAGAGACTCATCGGGCCCTTTCCCTGCTGCACCCATAAGTGTAGGGCACTGAGCAGTAGTGTCAGGCCACAGTAGTGTCAAATTTCTTTTAGGTATTCATTTATTTTTTGTTTCTAATTCTTGGTTAGGATGACTTATAAATATGTATTTGTCAAACCACTGCTAAAAATTGAGACTGGACTTATTAGTAGACAAGAGTAAACTACTTTTCTGTGAGAACTGATGATCAGATGTGATTTGCTCAAAGAAAAAACGAAACAATCTGTGCAATGTTTGAATACATACCTACATACACATTTAACGTACACATTTATCATACATCACTACATCTTTGAATTTTTATTACAGAAACAGCTGAGAATAAAGCAGCCCTGCAGTGAGTGCCAATCTTACCAGCCATTATATAACTGAGCATTGTTTGTCACACACGAGTTCTTTGGGCACCTTCTGCAGTAAATTACAGCTACGGAGGCAACGACACATGAGAGTCATATTACTCTGAATACAGTTGAACAGTATGTGATAAACTTAGAAGTGTACAAAGAGGCCTGACGGCCACTGCACAAATAACTGGAGCATAAGTTTCAAACCTACAATGTGGGAAGGGGGAAAAGACTGGCAGGATTCAGTCTTTGGCCCGCAGCAGAAAACGTGGTTTCAGACAGAGCCGAAAATCAGCAGAAAGGCAGAGGAAGACAGATAGCATGAAACAGGATAATGTATAATACCTGCCACTCCTGCCAGATTATTAGCTAAATCTTTTCACACTTGCAAATGGCATTATGCTCGCCAGAGGCTGGTGTAAATTCTACCTGGAGAAGGTGAGTGAGAAGAAAAAAAAAAGTGCTTGACGGCTTAAACAGTTTACATTCACTCATTTTTAGCACACACAGCTTACCTGATGAACTCACGTCTTAGAGTTTAACTTGAACCTTTTAGTTACCAACAACTATCAGTGACAACATGTAGGTATGTCTAGTTACCTTATCTCGTAACTGATGACCAGAAACAAATCGAAGTAAAACATGAAAATACATAATTTAGGAACTCTTTGGTTTTTCTAAGTTTTTTTTAGCTCATCACTGCCACTAACAGACTCTCTTGTCTGTGTTACCCAATTACAAAAAACATTAATAACATAATATAAAATTTTCTGAGCTAGCTTAATGCTAAATATAATATCTTGTTTTTCATTATATCCATCCATGTTAGTACAAGAACACAATGATGTTTAATTTGGAAATTGGACCGTTTTTACCACACCTTGAACATTTCCTGTAGTTTTGCCCTCATCAAGTTTCAATGCTACATCGCAGATTTTTGCGATGCATGTGAAACTGCTGACAAACAATTTTAAAAAAGCCTATATATATATATATATATATAAAAGGTATTTATTTTATCACGTGTCAGTAAAGTTTGCAGTGCTGGCCAAAGCAGTTGGCTTTTAATACTGTGACATCCTTACTTAGACATTCTTTGTTTTTCCAATATTGTGTTTTCTTTTTTTTTTTTTTTAAATAGTAACAAACCCTTTTACTACTCTTTGTTTTGATAGTGATGAAATATTTCACTCAGAAAAAAAAGAGCTCAGGGTGAGAGGACATCAAAAAGTATTCAGTGAGCTAACAAAACTGTTTCAAACCAACTTACACTATGAATAAGGAAACCACTAAGCTGACATCCTACACTGCCATTTTCCTATTGAATGCCTACCACTGGTGGGTGGGTGGGTCGGTGGGTGCAGGGGAAGTTGCCTCATCTGGTGCATGCATCTGTGTACGAAAAAAAGGCACCTTTTGGATGCCACTATGTGCAAGAAATTTATGTACATTTAAATCAATAACTAGTTCACTTAAAATAATCAGTGTGTCAAAAAAATGGATACAGTATCCTTACACCTGAAATTTAGAACAGGTTGCTTGCCAAAGACTCTTAAATGACAGCTGAAGAGTGCCAGGGACAGGCAAACAGGACCACCACTGACTTAATATCATGAATCAGCGGCAGTTTAGTTAGGCTTGAGCAAAAAAACACTATTTGGTTAGGTTAAGGCATCCAAAAATTTGGTGAAATAAGGTAAAAATTAAGGGTTTGATTTGATATAAGATTATGTTTGTTACGTTAGTTAAGTTATATACAGACGTTAACAAACGTTAAACATACATGATGTAGGCTAAGTAAAGATTGTTACATAGTATAACTAACTCAGGTACATATGTACAAATAACGCTGGGTTAAATACTTGTGTTTGTTTAACCACTCCATAGGTGGATTGTCTTGTTTCTCATACTACGTCACCCGACTTCCTTCTTTGTTCTCATCTCACAGCCACTAGATGTCACCATTTATCAATAAGCATGAATTTGAGGCATGATGAGCAGCACTAACAACCTATGCAGCTGTTGTTTTGACAGGAAGATCTGCGAAAAATGTGGTTAAGTGTCCTCTGGTGGCAAGGGTGATGCAGTGGCAATGCATTTAAGTTGCCCTACGTGCTAGAGAAGTATTCCATCCTCACATACATCTTCATGAAGTTAGATAGCTAATAGCACCCAATGTGTTTTTATTCCCAGAGGTGTAGTAGTAGTAGTACATTTAAGACATAATAATATAATTTTAATCCTAACCTGGGTTTGAAACAGTTTTAACATAAATGCATCACGACTTTCTGTGCGCTGGTACCTCACATTATTCAGCTAGTGCCCTTTTTAAATTTTTTAAGACCTGCCCCTCAGACAGCTTAAGTCAGCCACTGTGACTACTCTTTGATATATGCATGAGAGTTAAGAGGAGGTCGGAGGAGTAGATGTTTTAAAACTGAATTTCTTGCAAAATCAGTGAGAAAGAGGGAGAGAAAATGTGGGAAAATATCATATAAGAAGAATGAGAGAGGAGGAAAATCAGTGAACAGAGATGAAAGATATTTTTTCTGAGCGTGGTGACATTAAGAGAGAGAGGAAAAAGAGTGAGAACAAACTACAAACTGAGACACCAACTTGGCCTTCAGAGTAAACAGATGGACAAAAGTGGTGTTGTCATTTTCTTTGAAAAAGAAGTTTGAAGACTTTGTGCCCACCTGCTATGCTTTTCCGCTGTTGCCCACTTGCTTCCGCTTGACACACGCAGACACACACACCCACACACACACACACAAACCTGTTCACCAGCTATTTTATGCCCCCTGCACCCAAACAGGATGAAACGTTAACCTCACTCAGGCATAAAAAAATTGGCCGCACACTAAATGTGCTTGTGTGTTGTGGGTAACACACAAATGCCCCAAAACTGTGTGTGAAACAGTTGTGTTAACGCAGACAATAGGTTACAAGTAAGACATTTAAAACAAATATTGTATATGAAGGTTTTAAAGTAACAAAAAAAGACTCAGTATTACCACGAGTGACAGAAAGCCACTTCAAGAGATTACGTAACACCTGTCGTTCTAAACATCCGGTACTGCCTTGGCTGGAAATGGACACAGGAAGTGATGTAATCGCACCATCAGAGTGAATCGAACAGAGGAAAAGGGTATGAACATTGAACAGTGAACACAACTGTGGCAGGGGAGACAAAGAACAGAACCACCTACATAAAACTCAAGTTAACAAAAAGAAAATCCAAAGAAAGAACAAAAGTACGACCTACACTGTTTGTTTGGCAAGCGAGGGAAGAGCCACACAGAAACAAAAGAGCAGTCACTAATTAGCACAAATGTATCAAAATTAAATGAAATAAATGAGCGTGGGTGGAAATCTATCCGTAGAGGTTGCATCAAACGTCTCCAAAAATCTTGGCTTTGATGATGAAAACAAATCTATATTTACGATATTCTTATGTAACATTGCTGTTCGGCACTTAAACAGAGACACACACACACACAAAAACAACTTATCTCCTATCTGAGATGCCAAACGTTCTCATATGTAGGAACTCATGGAAAATCAGCACACAAACAACAAGGTGAAAAAAATTAAAGGACAAGACTGTTCTGTGCCCCTTGAACCGAAAGGCAGTTCCACTTCCCCTCCTCCTCTTCCTCTTCTGTTCTTCCATCACCACACACACACACACACACACACACACCACCGCCCTCCTCTCTTCCTTCTGCAGTCTCTCTTGTCATGGCTGAAGTCAAGTGACCGGGGGATTTCCTGTACAGGTCATGCTATTGAAACCGCAGTATGTCCATGTTTTCCTGTTCAGTTTTTAGTTTGGTTCATGTCTCTCTTTGCTCTGCTCCCCCTGCCTCATTATAAAATGTTTAATTAGTATAGTTTTAAATCACTTAAAAGTAAAAGGACTTAGTTTGTCCCCAGAGTGTGACTGGTTTGAGCACTGTATTGCAGGATAACTTTATGGCATATTAAGAGAATACTTCCTCATCCTGTGACAGCTCGTGGCCTCAATGAGCAGTTTGGAAAATTTAGACCACAAAAAAGAGTCAAAGACTGTTAGTTAGAGAATAACTTAACTTACATTTTATGTGAGTGCTGCAATATGATTATGCTACACTCTGCTGTTTTCAGAGAAAGCCTTAGTGACTTTTTCTGAGAATAGTAAGTGACACTAAATCTTAACTTTATGGATCAATGACAAACCTTAACAGGTGCAACTCAAGAGGATTTATTTATAGTTCAACATCAGATATCTTCTATTCGGGGATTTTTTAGAGGCACACAAGGACTTTAAAGTGTGTAATTTTCCTTATTTAAAACAGTTTGACAATAAAAAAAAGATTAACTTGTTTTCTTGACATTTTGATCCTTCACACTAGTGACTCAAGTGAGCATTAGAGGAATGACTTTAAAAGAAACAATCAACAACAACCCTGCAGTCTTTTAAACAAGGATTTCTGTTTTGGTTAAGTCTTGCAGGTGAAGTAAGGAAAAACAAAGTTGCATTTCGACTTTTGTTACACCCACAGAGTGTCAGTGTGATTTTCTCTCATCCTCAGTGTGTCCCACCAGAATTTAAATGAAAAGCTCTTTCCTAGCAAACCTTGATATTTGCCGTCCACTATTTCCAACTTTACCTCAGGGCTTTTTTGGCAACAGTGGATTAAAGTCAGTGAATGACGCAAGTTTGGATAGATGATCTGTCCATCAGCAGGTATCTGCTGCTGCTGCCAGGATCTCCTCCATAAACAAAGATATAGGCTTTCCTCCATCTGTTATTCTTTAGTTTTTCTAAACCTGCAAAAGTTCATAAAGCTGCCAATTACCATTTTTTGCCATCTTGGTGTGTGTTAAAGCTGGTGATTGGTAAACAACTCTTTCACTGTTCCATATGCAGCCTTGGACACTCTGTGAATCTTGAATGCAACCACAGCTACAGCAAAATGCAACAAGAACATATGGACTAATGTAACAGGGGCTCTGAAAATCAAGCCCTTGTTACATAGTCTGGCTCAACAACTACTTGATATAAATATAAACATAAAGACATCACTGGTTTTTCCAAGAATGGTAATAAATAGTATAATTATTTTTGTTTTTTCGGTGACATATTCCTTAATCTTTCACCTCATCCTGACCTTTTTTTTATTTTTAAGGTGATGATGAGAAACAGCCAGCATGAGTTGTCTTTTCACATTAAAGGTGTGAAACTAAGGCAGGTCTGCACAATGACAGAAATGTAAAGACAAACCGCACACACACATGCAAATGCTCCGAATCACAGAAGCCGCACTGAAACAAATATATACACAGGAAGTGCCTCCCACTCCCTTGCCTCTACTTGCTCTCTCTCTCTCTCTCTCTCTCTCTCTCTCTCTCTCTCTCTCGGAGCGTTACTCATGGTAGTGTGTTGCTGAGCAGCAGCCAGTCGTGGTTTTCCCCTCGTCGAGCGCGCTCTCTCTCTCTCTCACCCTCTGCTCTGACTCTCTTGTGTGCTCTCTGGCTCAGCGGACAGACGAGACCCTCTCCTCTCTCACTGTTCTCCTTCTCGTCCCATCTGTTATTTCATATTTCATTGCATCCTCTTCCTTTATCTATCTGTTACTTTTCTCCCTCTGCTGCCCCCCCACCTTCCCCTGTGCCAGGGGCATTAGTGGGGGTCCCAGTGTGTGCATGTGTGTGTGTGAGTGAGTGTGTGTGTGTGTGTGTGAGTGTGTGTGTGAGTGCGTGTGTGTTTGGAGGTTTTCGACATGGAAGCTGTGGCACTTTATACGTTTCGTGCCACAGAGGGCGATGAACTCAGTTTCAACAAGGGAGACATGCTAAAGGTAAGATCTATCTATCCATCTATTCATCCATCCATCCATCCATCCATCCATCCATCCACAGACATATAGCACATGTCTCACATACATTGGCTGTATTTTTACACCACAGCAGAGTGGTGGACCAACAGATCGCCACCTTTCTCCTCCACTCTCTCTGCCTTCACTGTGATAATTACAACAATTATAACTTTAGTGTCTTCATCTCTTAACACTCTGTAGCCATGTGCTGCTGTTGCTGACTAAAATCAGAGGTCAGTTTTGACAGCTTCAGCTTTTACTAATTGTTAGAAATAGCTACTGAAAACTCTGTACAGGAATAAATTACTCTAATTCCACATTTTAGGATGTTTACTTTTGAGAATTGCATAACTTGTTCCCCTTTTTCGCTATTGAGAAGATTGATACCACTTTCATGTCTTTATGCTTAATATGTAGCCAGAGCTAGCAGCTAGCTGGTATAACTCAACATAAAGGCTAAAAACAGTGGAAAATAGGTAGCCTGGCTCTATCTAAAGCTAACAAAACCAAATTAGAAAGCATCTAAAGCTAACTAAGATATATTATATCTCTTTGTTTATTGATTTGGCATGATAGCAGTTTTATGACTGTTGGCAAAAAAAGACAGAAAAAAACCCATTAACTTCCTGGGTTTTCTCATCTCAGCAAAAAAAAAAAAAGCTCAGCACATAACCCCATAAAACACCAAATAAACATCTTTCAACTCCTCAGGCTAGCTGGTTGTCTCAGTTTCCAGCCTTAATGCTAAGCTAGGCTAATGGCTGTTGGCTTCATATGTAGCCAAGAGACATAATAGTGGCATCAGTATTCTCATAACTCTCAATTTTTACCCAAATGGCAAAGTATTTCTTTAAACTAGCCAATTTTTCAAAAAAATAATTTGTCCTTAAAGCGACGGCTGTTGTATTTTTCTGACAGATAAGAAAACAAGTGCAGTCCTGAGATAGTTTCTGCACAGCTGGAAATTATTGTAGTAGAAAATTGTCCCTCTAAGACATCAGCAGTAAACCTCGGATTTAAAGAGCAAAAAGCTTCTCTCTGGACTTATGCTACAGCACCAGCTGTTCAATGATCTTACAGTGCATAAACAAATTAATGGAAGGAAGCACAGGGGGATCAATTCCTCTACTGGTAAGCCTCAGTAGACCATTGTGCAATTCTGCTGCAGGGTTCGTTTTATGTCAGAGGCAGCTCTAACTTTTTTCTGACTGAAAAAACCCTATGCTCTTGCCCTCATGATGATTTACTCTGGACAGTCTTAAAGACTATATATTAGTCTGAGCTTTTTCTCTGTTGGGTGCTGAAAGGCATTCTGGGAGATGTTGGAAAATCACTCGAGGTGGAAGTAGATGAGGCAGGTGAAGGGGATGAGCTCATCACAAAATACCACATGGCATGTGTTTGATAATGTCTAACAGGATAATTATGCCTGAGGGCAGAATTTACCTTTAATTGTATGCAGTAGGCTGGTGTATTATTCATCCCAGACAGACTTCGTTCCAATATTAGATGACACATGAATAAAACAGCTTCTCATTTCTGCTGTCTGCGAAGTCATTTGCTTAGAGCTGAGTGTCAGCGCATGACCCAGCCAAAACGAGGTGGCATTCAGCCTCGCTGCCACGTCAGGGCCTTGGTACAGTAAATAAATTTCAGTCTCTATCCCCTGCACTATTTTTCATGCAGAGATTGCTTAATAAGGTCTTTTTAAGTGTACCTTTTAATCAGAATTGTAATCAGTTGTTGGCTTTAGTCAGCAAAGTGCCATGAGTTTAATGCTGATGGCCAGGTCAACATTACTAAAGTGAACTCATGCTTTGTGGCCACGGTGACGCATTTGCTGTCACTAAAATGGAAGCGACACGTAAAACACCATTCAACTTGCATGCCACTTTTTATTTGCTCCCACCGGGGTAAACTGCCGTCTTGTCTCAGCCAAACAGCTGTGGTTCACACTTGGGTCAAAAACCACTTTTAAATAATTCTTCACATTTGTTCATTCTTGCCTGAAGCACCAGATGGCCTGAGCTTTATATTGTCATAACAACTCATATATTGTCATGCAAAATGTTCATCATTTAATTAAAAAAAAAAAATCAAACTTGACGTCAGAAACTTTCTTGTCACTACTTACTGGCAAGCATTTATTGTTCTATTCTCGAAAACCCATTTAAAATTTTCTTTGGGTCCTTATCACACCTTGTTGTCGCCTGAATAAAAGCAGGAAGATTTTTGTGTATTATTCTGCAGGGCTACATTGTTCTGTTCATGTCCTGTCGTGCAGTAGCTACTGGGAAACAGATCAGTCAGACTGGTAGAATGTATTCTCATAATGAAATGATGAAAAATAGCTTCATAATAAAATTTAAAAAAGTAGCTGCTCTGACATTCTGTTTAAAGCCAGACGACAGTGCGGCCAAAGTCTAACACAAGGGACTCAAAAGCAGAGCGCAAAAGCACACGTTTCTTTTATTCTCCAAACCCAAACACATGAATGTGACAGTGTGGGATTTAAATTGGATTTGTATCGTGTGGCAGACTCTTCTGTCGCTGGCAGCAGCTAAAATTATAAGGAGTAGCCATGTGCTCAAACAAAAGTAGTTTTGAATCCAATCCTACCAATCAGCAATCTCTGCAGAGACACATCTGCATTGCTGAAAAAGCGTATAATTCTTCTATTATTTTCAGCAGCCTAGTTTAAGATAACACCATCCTAGTTCTCCTTTTGTTTACTTCTTGTTGTTCCCAAAAAAAAAAAAAAGGACCTAAACTCAGACAGAGGCCGTCTGTCTTCGTGCCTGACTGGAGCATCCAGGTGCAGGGTGTCACCTGACCCGTTTAAGCCTCATTAAGAGCTTTGTTCAGATATTTACAGCCTTGTGCAGATGTTCCTGTTGGAAATGTTAATGCATTTTAGGGCTTATATGATTGTTATTTTAAGGTTTAATTCCTCGCTAAATCCACGGCGAGCTGAATCAGTGGGGGTGGTTGTGGATAAACCTCCTGATTGTACACATCCGAAACACACATGAAGAGGAAAGAAAAGAATGATTAATGGATTCCACCGAGCTTATGACTTAGACTGTGTTATATCCCAGCAACAAAACAAGGATTATTTGGAATTTTTTTTTTCCATGATGCAGCTTAACCCCGTGTTTGACTAATGTTTTATTGCTGCTTTATTGTTTAGTTAATAAATAGCACTGCAGCCATGATGTAGTGTCTTGTCAGCAGGAAGTGAAGAAGACGAAAATCATAATCTGATTTTATTACAAATTATAGAGCTGTAGATGTGCTGATACAGTTTTCAGCTGTTGCTAATACGACAAAATAAAAATAGCGCTCACAAAGTAATTTAAGCTAAAATTATATTTCATGCAAACCACTGTTTCTTTCCCCCTTTTTCTCTTGTGGCATGCAAAGTCTTGCAGAAAAACAAATCAGATCTAATTCAGCCAGTACTATTCTTTTTGCTTAAAAGATCCAAGAATGATTAACTTAATACTGTTTATTAAGTAAAGGTAGAAATGTTTATTCAAAATCTATTTATTACAGTGTTAAGACGGGTTTCTTTCTTTTTATTTTGACTTCTGAAAATAAGTTTAACTGATTAAAGCATGTACTTGCAACAAACTTAGAATTTTTATTCAGCAAAAGCTTGTTTTTTTTAATCTGTCCTCACCAAAGTGGAACAAAGAAGTGAAATAGAAAACAGAACTGGAAAAAGAGATAAGAAGAGAAATGCTATTTAATTCAAATTTTGCTCAGAAGAAAGAGTCAGAGTGATGAATTGATTGAGACTGCAGCACAGTGGATTCAATAAATAATTATAGACAAGAGAAAACGCCCAGTTGGACAGTCGAACATTTTGTATTAACCTGCCTGAAATATAGCAGGGGGTTATTTGAAAGGGACCTCGTCTCAATCAAATAAAAGGGTGCGTACAAATGTGCAGTGCAACCCTAAAAATAGATGGTGCATGAAATGAAGTTCCTAAAGGCAGGGAAGGGACAGGACAACTTTTTGGCAGAGTGGAAACATTACCAAGGGAGGGTTTTTTCCCCTTCATAGTTTCATTAAAGTCCTCGCTGGCTGGATACAATTCATTGGTAAATGTTTTACCTGCATGTCACACGTTTCATTTGAGTTTAACTGATAAAAATAGAAGCACTGTGATTCAAAAAAAAGTGCTGAATCTGAGCTCAGCTCAGGTAGAGATAAAGAAAATATAGGGTTCATAAAAACAAACCAAGCAGAGCAAGCAAAAACTACAGCTTAATACATCAAAATGACAAGGAGTGCCACAGCTGGATTAGAATACTGAATTACAAATGCCAAACAGAAGATAGAAAACAAGTCCAATAAAAGAACAGGAAAATATTAAAGCTGTAAGACTGGAACACATTAGGTGACAGTGTGTCTCTCACACTTAAACACTGTCCTCCACTGTCCTCACAATCCCACTGTTTTTAGGCTAAAATTCACACTTTATTCACACTTCCACACAAAAAATGTATGTATTCATGCAGTTCAGGTCAGGTCTTGTGCGTGAAATCACATATGGCTCTTGTTGGCGTTTTTGAACTCGCCAGTAATCTTGTGTGCTTTGCAAGTTGTGTGAGTCGAGGCATTCGGCTCACACAAAGATGAATGAAAGCCACTGAAGCGGATAACAGAAGAAGCCAGGCCTGACGAAGAGACTGATACACAGCGAGTCAGAGAGAAATGAGAGTGGCCTTTCACCCGACTGTACTACCATGGGTCAGCATCATTATGGGCAATATTTCATCTGTCTGTGTGTGTGTGTGTGTGTATCTGTGTGTGTGTGTGTGTCTACTCCTAGATCACCAACATGGAGGATGATCCTAACTGGTACACAGCTGAGCTCCACAATAGAAAAGGCTTTGTGCCAAAGAACTACATCAATCTGCGGCCACACGCGTAAGTCGCATACACACACACACACACACACACACATACACTGATGCACACGCATACATCCTCAACTCATCTGTATTGCACATGAATTCAATTCACACGTCCAGCGCTGGTCTATCTAAACAGCTCATCAGTGAGCGTGTGCAGCTCGGGGGCGTTTTCTGCTCCGCTTTGGACATCTGCACTCCGGCATAAGGCAGCCCACCCAAGGGGACACACTCACTGGCTGCCTTACGTAATCACACATGATACAGCCATGTCTGTGTGTGTGCTTGTGTGATATTAGGTGTGTGCGTTTACAGTGAAGCTGCTGGTACACAACTAGATCTCCATTAGATGATCAAATTCCAGCTGGGTTTCTACTTTTTGCTGTGACAAAACCCCAAACTGACATCACAACGGTCACATGCTCACTAATGAACACTGATGTGCACTCCAGTTGGAGCTGCCGGGTTAAGTGTGTGGAGGACATGCTACTCTATATGGATGTGTGTCTGTGTTCCACATTTCTTCAAGATCCATGAAATTAAAACCCTAAATTCTGACCCGATGACCTCAGCTGTGAATCTAATATATAATGCTGCCACCGTATCGAAAGCTTCTCTCGCCTTATTTGAGTTATCAAGCTGACTGTTGTTGCGGAAAGCAGGTTCATGAAAGCAGAACGTCGTTTATGCAAACCTTGCATTCACACAAACTGCTCTGCTAAGCAAGACTAATTAGCTAAAAAAAAGGGGAAGAAATGAAAAAATAAGAGTATTACTCACGCTCCACAGCTGACAACTAAAATCCTACCATTTTAGGATTTGTTTTTTGTGCATATTTGCAGCATGTTTAAAAATAACTTCTAAAGGTTCTAATTTTAATTTTTCTCTCCACCTTCAACTCTTTTTCTCTTTTATTTCTCTGTCAGCATTGATCTGTGTTGTTCTGAGCTGCTTTTTTTTAATTTCACACCTTTTCCGGTAAAAATAGAAACATCAAAAAGTTGTTAGACATCTGAACAAACTTTTTACTCAAGTTCAAGCCTGCAAAATCTGCATCGCAGCTGCACAGACTCCAGAACAATATGCAAAAAGAGTAATCAAGATCACTTTCCATCTGTCATGATTTGCTTCCTCTTTTTTTTGCATCCCTCCTGCAGCTGGTTTGCTGGTCGCATATCTCGCGGTGTGGCAGAAAGTCGCCTCAGACACAGGGAGTGTGGGGCCTTTCTGGTCAGAGAGAGTGAGAGCGCCCCTGGAGAGTTCTCCATGTCTGTCAGGTAGGAGATAAAGAACTTTTTTAAGTATCCATATTTTTGCATGTTTCTGCACACATTGCATTCTTTACATGTCCGAGAGTTTCAATTTGTAAGTTAATACCTCTACACAACTTTAACACACACAACACAACACATCCTTCTTTAACTGCAACAGCCATATTTCTCCACAGAGATAATTAAAGTTTCATCCCATCTCTTCCAATGCGATCTAATTGAATTAGCACAACTATGTCAACATATACTTTATGCACAGATGCACTGATCCCAACACATGCAGTTTATTAATTAATTAACATTAATAAAGTTTTTAGCATGTGCATGCATGCGTGTGTGTGTGTGTGTGTGTGTGCGCGCGCGTGGGTGTTGCAGTGTTTATGTTGGTGGCAGGGGATCAGAGGAGCAGGCAGTGGAAGAGGGTAAATAGGATAAGTTGCAGGGCGGAGGGAGGGGGAGGATCTGCAACCCCTCTGGCTTCATGTGAGCTAATCCTGTCTGGCACTCGGCAGCATCTGGAGGTGCTGATGGTGCCCAATCGGTGGTGGTGGTCTTGTCATGGGGGGGATGCCCAGTCAGGGATGTGGCTCAGGCTTGGCGTTGTGTTCCTGAAGGCAGTGTGGATATCGGAGGTGGGGGGTCAGAAAATGTGGGCAGTAAGGAGGCTGAGTTTTGGCACCAAAGGCCAGACTTGGAACCAGAGGCTGGCTCTTCTCTGTGCTGCTGGGTTTTTCAAGGCAAAGGGGTTAAGAGTTGGACCAGTAGGATGTTTTTTTGTGGTTGGTTGTGACAACATCTCTCTCCCTGTAGATTGAGGACAAGCTTTTGGAAGCATTAACACAGGAAAGGGAAGAAAAAATAAGTTGTCTGCCTCAAGGGAATCAAGAGGAGGGAAATTGGAGGGAAAGAAGAGAAGAGAAAAAAAGGTGCTGAGTGTGAAGCAGGTTTGCCAAGAGAGGACAGAGAGGATTTTGATGCTACTTGTTTTTTTGGCTGTCTGTTGATGTCTCTCTGGCTGTTGCTGTTGGATGGTGTAGCAGCTTGAAAATTGGGTCAGGTGTTTGTGTGTGTGTGCATGTGTGTGTGTGTATTTGTGCGGTCCTTGCAGTGCTGACAGCTCTCCTGTCATAGGAGACGTCCTGACAGCAGTAACTGTGAGAACTTCAGTCCTGGCTCAGCTCAGCTCAGCTTGGTCAGGCTTTGACGTCAGTCCATGTCAATCTGATCCCATTTTACAGCCATTAATGGAGCCAAAAAAGGAGTTTGTTCTTTACTATACAGAAAAATAAACTGCAGGTAAAATTGGAAATTATGCAGCACTGTGACTGTGATGGAAGGTTAAAATAAATTTTTAAAATATTTTTATTGACATATATTTCATGATATTGCAACATCTGTTACTGATTTTTTCAACTAGAATAGATATGATGACTTCTGGAATCATTTATATTTTATTTGTTACTTTTTGTTGATATAATGTGATATTTTGTGGAAATACAGCATGGCCGTTTAATTACAAATTTAGATGAGCCTGACATTTTCAGCAGTCTATTTAAAACTTTGTAAGCCTTTTTCAACACTACATTTTAATAAAACACAAACTGGTATATATATATATATATATCTCATTAGATATTCATAAATGGCAGGAACAGACATACATATGATTGTACAACCCAAAAATATAATTCCTCTAGCCCCAGTTATTGCTGGCTTGGAGGCGAGATGCAGAAATTCTGAAGTCATGACTGCAAGCCAACCCTTTTACCCAGAAAAATTGTGACAATGCAATTTTCAGGTGACTAATGGGTTTTAAATGGTTTACTCAGCCTAAGGAGTAAGATAAAGGGACACCTCATCCATGACTCCAGTCACTTAATTTGAAGATACATAATTTCCATTAGACTGTAATTAAATTAAATTTTGGCAAGAAAGTAGTAACTCTTTTGTGATATTTGAGAACTTCTCTATTTGTGTTTCTAAATATATTAATAATCAAAAATACTTGAACTATCTAATAAAATTCCCACCAATGTAGACTAGAAATCCCCTAGGTTTCTAAAAATTTAATAGAAATGACCAAAGACAAGACCTAAGTGTCCTCAAAAGTAGTTCTGACAGCATCTAAGGTGATCAATCTCTATTGAAAAACTTAGTGATAAAAATCTGTCTGTGGTCCGAATTAGATTACAGACAGAAAAGAGAGGGATTAGATGCAGACAGTGAAACTGTCCCAATGGGTTATTTAGTAGCTTATTTTTGGAAAGTGGAACAAAGTGATGACAACCTAGACTTTTACAGAGAGAAATGAGGAATCCATTTTGCTTAGCTGGGCTTTTACAGCTCTCTTTGTCTAAGCAGCAGATTCACCCAAAGGACATGTTTGCCTTCCACAATGCTGTAATACAGATGTATTTTGAAAAAAAATATACTGTTGGAGGAAACGCAGCTGAGGTACATCAACATAGCTCAAAGGCAGCGTGTTGTGCTTCTGGTCCCTTTTTTTTCTTCGTGGTGGTATTTTTCTGACTTTTGCCCTAAAGAGACAGAACTTTCACTTTAGCTCAAGTGTAAAGTCTCACTCTCTTGTTCATAATCCGACACAATTGATATCAATATCAGTTCCTCCACGTATTTGTACAACTCAGCTGAATGTAAGAACGGACTCTGCACTATATATGAATCATGAAAAGACTGGAAATCAGTAACTAAGGCAAAAGCAAATAATGAGGAAAGTGGATACACCAGAGGATTACAAATAATTACATCTCATATCCATATAAATATAACTCATATTCATATTTTGCTACATATGTGTGTGTGTGTGTATGTATAATGTCAGTCTTGTGGTAATTTTATTTATCAAGAACTCTAGTTGTTTTGCCACAGCTCAGCCCTCTTGTGGTTTTAACACATTTTCTACACACACACACACACACACACACACACACAGAGTTGCTTTTCCCTGTAGTCAGGTGAAGGTCATGAAGAACGCATGACATTTTCTTTGTTCTCACAGTCTACTTCAGTTTGTCTGAACCAAATGTCAGTCAACATTTTTGTATATGGGCGTGTGCGTGTGTGTGTGTGATAGCTCTGTGCATTCACTATTGTTCAGTCAAGGTGTATTTCCCTGACATTATTACTGTTAAAAAATATTAGCTACTCTTGCCCTTTCCTCCCACTGGTCCATATGTACCATGTCACTGAGTGACGGTAGTAATACCAAGGCAGATACATTGGAAAGGATATATGTTTTGGTAGTTTTATATTCTTTTCAATACAATATTTGAAGTCACACAAAAAACCCTCCTTGCTACCTTAAAAGGCTCTTAAATGTGGAAGAACTCAAAATGTAGATCTCCTACTGAGAAAAGGGAAAACTTCGCTCTGCCGCCTGCATCGTGAACAACAAACGGCACTTTAAAGGGGAATAATGTTGCCTGGCTCATACTGTAAACCTGCTGGAGGAAGTAGCTTTGACATACCATTTAAAACAGCGTCAGCCGTTTGTCTGTTGTTTTTGCATTTCAGTGTGGATGCCACCATTTTTGACATGGCCTGAGATTTATCACTGACTCATGCTTCCAGTGGCTGATGGCTTTTACAGCAAGTGCTGAATCAGGCTGTTCATTCAGCTAGCTTGTCATCATTAGTCTCCGAAGAGGAACCATAAAAGAAACTGACCCATGGTGATATGATTGTTTTCAAACAATCTTCTTCCAAGCTTTAAGTAACAGTGTGGGTTTAAGGGTCAAATGAATGCCATTATTCAGAGGAGGACAATTTCACACTCAGTGACCCTTGAAAACCCTTAAATGTAAGTACATTAATTAAGTTTAGTTGAACAAGCGCATGAAGAGAAAATACAGCAAAAATGTCATGCAGGACTGAAAAAATTGTGACAGTAAAATTATACAACAACATGATGGAATAAATATATAGTTCTGGCAGCAGTTAGCTTATTTTTTAGCCACAGATTATCCTTTAAATTGGGGTCTTATTTATGCATCTCAAAGCTGCTGAAGCTGTGGTTTGATACTTTAGAAAACATGCGTATTGCCGCAAATTAGATGAGAGTACAGTTCCCACTCACATGTCTGCACTGTCAATATGAAGCTGGGATCAGAGTGCAGTTAGCTTAGCTTAGCTAGAAACCTAAAAAGAGAATAACAGCAAGCCCAAATCCACAGCTCTGAAATGTAATAATTAACAAGTCATACATCATTTGATACATTCAGATGCAGCTTATATTGATGTATTTTTTCACAACTGCTGCAGCTTTAGAAACTAATTGAAAACTGCTTTGGTCTCTTTTTATCATATTCACAGCCTAAGCCGCAGCTCAATGGCACATTTTAATAGCACAGTGCAATTGATAGAGACACAGGAGTGACAGATACATAAATACATAGAGAAATAGAGAGAAGAGGGACAAATATGAAGTGAGACAGAGGGAA
>JAPZDV010000009.1:14568253-14613776 GCA_029814665.1 Acanthurus lineatus | reverse complement strand
TATTCATTCTTGCTTTTAAAGATGAAAAATGATAAATGATGGAAAATAGATGAGCTCCAAAGACACGTCTAATTGATTGTGTTTTGAATTAGTTGCGGAGCATGAAGCAAAGGCGAAAGCAAGAATTTTCTGCGTATTTGTTACAATTTTATAGACAAATGATACTATATATAGTCGTGGTGGAGGGTGGGAGGTGCAAAGTTTTCTTCTTCCTAGGGGGGGCTTAACAGGAAACAATTGCGAAGTACTGTATTAAGCTAACAGTTGCAGCATGCTAGCTGTGGATCAAATGAAGTGGTCTAAGCATCTTATGGCAAAGTATTTTACAAAGTTGGTCTCACAGTCGGCAGGTTAGCCTCCTCACTCTCTATCCATTCTTAGAGACAGGAATTTCCTTGTGTAGAAGTACTCTGCGAATTATATGGACATAAAATGACATAAAATGTGGACACCAGGCAACTGACTGTGTCAAATGTTGTTTAAGTCAAAAATATTCTGGCAGTTTTTATTTGAGGAAATGGCTTTGAAGCTATTACAGCTTTGACTTAAGGTCATCTCTCTTTTTTTTCGTGAATCACTGAAACCCACAGCGGTTATTTTGAGCTATTAATTCTGCAAGGTCAACTTCAGTCTTCTCTCTAAACCATTTAACACACATCTGTTCTTGTTAATATCAGTCTCATTTGTCTTCTCTACACTTTTTGATGTGTAAGAAATTTAACAAAGTTTCTGATAAGACTTTAAGCCATTACAAAGCAGCATGTGAACAGATTTTTTTTTTTTATGTCACTATCTGTTGTCAAATTGGTGTTTTTTCACGAACATGACAAGCTACCCAGGTGTTCATATTTCATTTCGCTGTGACTGTGAGGCATAACCAGTTTTTTTAATGGAGCTGACAGCTATGGGAACACTCCATATGTTGGTGTAATTTCTGGAGCTGTGACTGTGGCAGCAGGGTTTGAGGGAGAGGTGCAGCTTGTAATGAAAGATCACAGGACTGCCGTCAGTCTGGAGCAGAACCGAATCAGTCATCAGAGGCACAGAGCCAGAGGGAGCGAGCACTGCAGCGCTAATGAAAACTGATTTAAGAGGCAATTATTGTATGTATCAGTCATGATTTAGCTGCTGCGTATCAAGTTTGGACAGAACATTAGTTTGTTGTGTTTCATCCAGTTTTCCTTTGGAGTTCAGACATCTAATGTTTCTGGTTGAGGTTTTTGCTCCCATCTACACCATTTATAAGCTCCGACTGTACCTTTTTGTAAAGGAATAGTTGAACCTTAAGTTAGTTTGATAAGAAAGACATGTTGACATCACATTTAGCATTAAACTATATGAAAACAGCTGAAAGTACGCAATAATGCTATGGCAGGACAACAAGGCGTATCCCAAAATTCACAATCTGTCCTGTCAGGTTTAGTGAGAGACAACATAAATGACAGGTAGGTCCCATGATGATGTAATCATGGGAGAAGTTGTTGTTGTTATTTTTTTTATTGGGAAGTCATCATGCTGGCAGGATCACATTGCATGTTAAGTATTCCCAGGAGTGGCAGCCGCGCCATGCCGCGGGCGAAATCAGTCGTTATAAGAGGGATGTGATCCACAGCGATCCTGACATGACAACATGTTGGTACCAGTGCAACACCAGCCACATGCTACAGCTCATCACATCACATTCACCATTGCAGCCTGGCACCTTTTAACTGTGCGCTCAGCTTTAGGGTGCCGGACATGTCACATGTGAAGTAATGTATCTGGACAAGAAAAAGGAGATCATGTTTGATTAGTAAAAATGGATCTTTTTCTGTGGAGACATTCGTGCAGACTTCTGGTATTAATTGTGCAACTTAATTGCACACTTGGTTGTAAAATAGGTGGAGCTTTGGCAGTTGATGGATTTGCTTTGGGTGGTTAAGTGAATGCAGTTTTTTCTTTGTTACAGAGGAATGAGCAGCATGAATCCTGATATAGTTTTATTTCAATTCTTTGGATGAGACAATATTATCTGATTTTACAGAGAAGCTGTTTTAATGTTCCAGTTATTTAAAAAGTAGACAAGAATTCATCCAAGAAAAATTTAGTTTTCTGCATGAAGTGTTGGGTCATTTTAAAATCATTTAATACCCTCATTCAAGAGGCATCAGCTTTGTTTTTGTGCTTAAATCTTCAGATTTCTGTTCATAGTCAGATCTGATGATGATCAATTATTTTTTCCTGTAAAACAAAGAAACAAAAAAATGTACTTAGACCATCTTGGTTAGTTAAGCGACAGGAGGACAAAACTGCCGTTCACCAACACACAGCTGCTGCGTGACAGGCAGAGCTGGACCTCCTGGAGGAATAAACACCAGAGTTACTCTGACTTTTCTTCTGATCCTGAGCCACTTACAGGAGGGAGGAAGACCAAAAGTTGATTTTTTAAAATTTTTGGATAAAAAAGTGAATTTAAGCGGATATTTGGCTCTAAATATTGTTTACTGGGCTGCCTCTCTTTGCTGTTTCTGGCTGTCTGGTCCTGTGAAGCGACTCTCACTTGTTCCTTAGAGACTCACTAATAAACAGCAGAAAAAATGACACAAATGAACCCCAAGAAAACAAAAAAACTACTACAGATGGACTTTGCCAATGAAAGATTTATTTCTTTAATTACCCATTTACCCAACCTTCAAAGATGGGTCTAACTTTAATTTAAATAGTAATTTAATACATTTCAAATTGTGCTAAGAGGTAATTGTTTTCACCAGATATTATCAGCAGAGATTTAAATAACTCGTACGTCAACAGGAGAAAAAAAATGGCTATCAATAGAAATCAGAAACTCAGAGATCTGGCATTGCAATCTAAGGTGTTGGCATGCAGATATAGCCCATCACTGCCGCTTTGGGGTATTTTTGAGGTGA
Source organism: Acanthurus lineatus (assembly GCA_029814665.1). Lineage (NCBI taxonomy): Eukaryota > Metazoa > Chordata > Actinopteri > Acanthuriformes > Acanthuridae > Acanthurus > Acanthurus lineatus. The sequence continues at coordinate 14,610,870 of JAPZDV010000009.1, read as the reverse complement.
TCAGAGAGGAAGTGAGAAGTTTAGTGGCGGATGAGTCAGTGCTGTTAATAGAACTAAACCGATGGGGGAAAAACACACATGCTGTTATATGTTCTTCTGTGTCCAAATGGTGTTTTTTTTTAAAAACACTTTCAAGCAGGTTTAGTATTTCAGTAAGGCAGCAAACTTATTTGTATTCAGCTTCTGCATTAAAGCCTGGAGTCAATTGGCTGCAGTAATATGCCTATAAAATTAAATGGAACCAAAACCTTACAGAGCAGATATAGTGAAATAATTTAAAATCTATTTTCTGCAGTTCTTTCAGTATTTTGAATGAAAAAAATTGCAAAGATTAATATGTTTCTAGTTAAAAAAATAATAACATATATAGCAATACATAGGAGTTGATGAAGATCTGCTTGGTTGCACTTGATTGTGTAAGTAAGCCAGACTAAATTCCATGCAGTATTGAAGATGATCCGCATTTATTGATCTTCATGATGTGTGAGCTTTACTTCGATAAATCTGCTCCTTCAGATGCAGGGAGCACCTCTCTTACCCCTCTCTTCATATACCATGCCTGTCGTGTAATGGAGTAAAGTGTGGCGTTTAAGTCAGCAGGACTTTGGCATTTCACCAACTATTTTTTTCAGAGGGTGCCGATCTTCTCATAATCTTCATTTATTCTGAGAAGGTTTGCTGAGCAGTTAGACTTCTGCAGTATTTGTTTCACCTGATGGAGCAGGAGACCGAAACAAGCTTTTTGTTTCACAAAGCATTTATTTCTTATTTAGTAACACCTAAACAGGTTCATCTATGTACTAAATCACTTGGGATGTTGCACAGTATGTTCTCTCCTCCGAACAAATGCAGCAGGAGCAGGTGCAAGAATGTAGCTTTAGGGTGTTATGATGGTAGTTAAACTGAAGAATGACAGGTGTCCCATGGGAGGATGAAAAACTCTGTGACCTACATACTGTTGCAATTGAAAACTCTTTAATGTGAGCAACTAAAACATCACAAAACAGCACCAGGTCTTTTGAAGCCTCTTGGTTGTATGAGTATTTTAGTATCTACTATTTATGTAGCAGTTTATTTAGCTGCTCCACCAACATCTGGCTGTCTTACATTCTCCACCGGGGAGCTGGTGTCATGACCTCTGCAGTGATAGTAGCATAAAAACAATGAATGCTTGAAATGCTATTCAAACTTTTATCCTGCAACCATCCAAATAATCCTTTTGACTAAATGAATTGAATCTATGTAGCTGTGACCTGATGTGGGGAGCTAAGCTAATAAAACTTGTAACTTGTAATACTGGAAGAGAATTCAAACACAGGCTTTGTTTTTACAGGTTTATGGTCATTTACTGCTGTTATAAAACATATTTACATATTATTACATATATATTTACATATTTAAGACCATAACAGAATGGTTATGCTTGTTAATTTTATTGCTGTTTCATAGTCTGTTTATTCTCTTCATTACATTTTAGTGGGATGATGTATTGAATTAGCCAATTTGCTCTGTATTCTCTATAATTTAACAGGTATTAACGGTTGTCTTCGCGGCTATTTTTTAAGTATGTCTATAAATATATATATAATTTAATAGCCAATTTAATATTGGCTGGGACATTTCTTTCACAAACTTACTTTCTCCACCCACATCCTCACAGCTGCTCCTGGGACTTTTCCAGCGATGGTGTAATTACAAGCCTACATATAATCTTTAGGCTGCTCCATTACAATCAGAAGAATCGGCAGTTAATTTTTAGGGGGGGGCAGGTTAAATGTGTTTTAAAGGTTTGAAATTTAGCCAGAGACCTCTAAGCAAAATGTAGAACCCTTATAGAAAAATATTAGGGATAATACATAATAAAAACAGCATTGCTGTTTAGTATTAGCCTGTGATTGTAGCTTTAGATGAAAATACACACCTTTCATTACATTTCCTATACAATTATATTTTGTGATACTTTATTCCATCATCCTCTGATGTGCCTCCAAGTCAGAACTAATGCTGCAACAACATTCAAAGTTATATAGGGCAGTAAACAAATCATATTGTATGTAACTCTGCCTCAGGTCTGAATGTTGTGGTCATAGGTCACTTTGCTGTTCTGCATTAATGTTAAGACCTAATGAGGATTGCGTGCCAGTTGGACTATGTTCGTATATGTGACTGTACAGTCCAAAAGCAGGATTGTGTGTTCATTATTTTAATGTTATTATTGCAAATACTGTAATTTAGAATCAGCTAACAAACTAAGTATATTAGGAAAAAATATGCATTAATATGTTTTACATCTTTCATTGGCTTTATTTTACTACAAATTACTTTGTTGCAGCTCTGTATTTGTTCTTATTTAGTATTTATTGACATATGTAGACATATGTAGATAATAGGAGCAGCGCTATAACAGCCCTACTGAAATGACTTGGCTCAGTGTGGATTTGTGTTTAAATTGTAAAGATAAGCATTTTAACCTGAGGTAAGATAATTGTTGGTGGTGGTTTATAGTATTCCTCTGTCATTTAAACATCAGCACGTTGGCTGTGACTTTTCATGTATTTTAGGTCACCATGTTGCTCTGTCATGTCCTTGAGATATGTTACATGTATCTGCAGCACAGCCCGCCCCATGGCTGAGGGTTTCGTGTGTGCTGAAGGTGCTGTGTTTACCCACATGGCTCCGTATGTGTGGCTCTGTCATTCCACATCACATCACAGCTGCTTAGTCATACCTTCATGTCTGTCGCCTTGTTTACTCTGCAGCCGTTTTAATGACAGTCTGAAGGGATAAATTGTAAATTGACTTATTGTCTACTATAACCCTGTAAATAGACAATGGTTTAGCAGCTAGAACAAGATTCTCAAGCATTTGCAAACTCACTTTGTGCCAGAACTGAAAATCTGTTCTAGTGTAGGATGCTATATTTGATTATGTAACAAGATATCGGTTTGTGGCTCTAAATCAGCATCTGTGCTCCCAAAAAAGACGCTATTTTGGACTCCCATCAGTTTTGAATCAAATTTAAATAAATACATCAGCGTTTTTCCTACAATTGAAAGTTATCCAGGCATCTTTAGTATTTTATCATTCATTTAATTTCTACCTAATGTAATTCTACAGCTTGTTTTTTTTATCTTATCTTGTGTTTTATCTTTGGTCTGACAGCAAAAGAAAGAGAGCAAAGAGACAAGATCTTACAATCTCCATCCCACTTTTAATCTATTAGATTTTAAGATTTTTCACATATCACAGTTTTCTGCTGTTCCAGACAGAGGGGTCTGTCATGCTGCAGGTGGGTCTGCAGGTCACCAACACATTAGAAGCATTAAATTTAGCTCAGATCCAAACTGTCTTTTTGACCGTCATTTTAAATCAAATCATAGTCAGCTGGTCTTTGTATCTGTGGGGCTTCATCTTGGCCTTCGGCATCAACAAAGCTCTGACTCCCGCTGAACGTCTCCGACGGAGCACATCTCCACAAATGCTACAACAGCGTGCACTCCATTAAAGTTTCACTTACAGAAACAGTGATGTCAGAGAGATAACAAGACGAGTTACTGGCGAGATGCAATAAACCTTTTCCCGCCTCAAACATTACACCTAAATTCCCACCAAGTAGTTGCACATCTCCTGCTTCTGTTTATGCTCCATGTGTGTATAAAATATTTATAGCACACCCGCTTCTTCAGTTGCCAGCACACTATCTCATCTTCCTCTTTCACACAAGTGTGGCACTGACACTAAAAAGTGCACAAAACACAAAGGAAAGCTTGTTCTTGCATCGCTCACTTTCGACCAGTACTGTAAGCTTAAGCTGATTGCTTACCGACTGTTTTTTTTTTAATTCTCTCACTGTCTCTGACACCACCACATAATCACAGTTTCTCCTTGTTTTTCATTATGTGGGTCAGTTTCACAGACATAAACTAAAGGCATTCAGGACCAGTTAATCTGAGCCCTTGTACCTCATTGCACTGCCTGTTGTTCCAAACTAATTCCACATCAGCTCATTACGTAGCCCTAGATCACTTCTTATCTCACCATGGCAGGGTGTGAAATAACTCGTTCTTTTTTCTCATTTACCCTCCTCAAGATATCCCTATTGTCCTTGTGTCGAGAGGTTTTCTACTAAAACAAAATGTCCATTCATGCAAAACTTTGACCTCTTTTTTTACACCTTGTCTTTTTTAAGTGGAAACAGAGGCAGCGTCAGAGGCCATTTCTCCTGCCTTGAATGCCCTGTGTGTGTGTGTGTGCCTGTGTGTGTGTGCATGTGTGTGTGCAGAGACAAATCTAGTTTAAAGCTGTAGTCCATTGATGTTGGAGAGTAATTTGTTCCACTGTCAGCGCTCGGAGAGGATGATGATCGAGGCAGCCAAGCACAGCTGATACGGCCGGGCCATATTTCTCCTTCCAAACCGTTGCTCCTCAAAAGCTGGCATGGAAAAAAATGAATTGCTTTTCCCTGTGCTGTCACACACACACACACACAAGCATATACAGTACACACAAATGACGCAGGACTGCACAAGCAAATAGAGGCTTGGACACATGTGCTTCTTAGCAAATACTCTTACGCAGGCATGGAGTGTGAGTGCATACACGCCAGGCGAGAGGTCTCTAGCAGATCAGTGAAAACAGGATAAGCTGTTGGGATTTTGTAGATTTGTGGGGTTGATAGATGGTGTCTGTGTCTCTTCATCCTGATCCCTGCGTCTGGTTGGTGTGTGTTTGTGTGTGAGCCTGCCCCTGCCTGGATGCCAGAGTATTAGAGCTTGCTCCAAGAAAGAACAGCAATGCCCACAACCACAAAACAGATACCAACACACACACAAATTTGCGTAAAAAAAGGACAATATTGGTATTCCTTCCAGTCCCTGAGCTCCTTCCAAGTTCATATCACATCCACTTTTCTCTGCAAGAGTGCCTCTGACAGCTAAGAGAGGTTAGTTAAGTTCAAGGCACGCTCCCTAAAATAGCCACTTTTATTCTGCTGCTCTTAAACTGCTTTTACTTCACAAGTCAACAGAGATCAGAGGAGGCCGGCTATCAGGAGGGAAGAAAAACACTGCTTTTGTGAACTCAAAGAAAAACACAGCGAGACAGAGAAAGCACAAAATGTGTCGGCCGCATTGAAAGCAGCTCGCCGTACCGTCTGTGGCCGTCAAACATCACAGTTACCAGGGTTCTGTTTTTAGCATGTTTGCGTGTGTGTGTGTAATAGGTGTGTGCTGTTGTCTCACTGTCACACACATCACTGTTGACCTGCCTGTCTTTAATTCTCATTCTCTCTCTCTCATGACCTCCACAAGTTGCAGTTTTTGTCATTTATTCTGTTTAACGCTGCTCTGTCCTCATAAAGCTTGTGCAAAGTTTCATGTAGAATATATATACATGTCTAAACCATTGATGAAAGATATGACAGCACAAAAACTTGGGCCAAAATATCTCAACCGCCCACTAGTGTCTGACTGCAATAAAGGTCAGACATCCTGCATCCTGAGACTACATAGGCTAAATCTTACACGGTGTATGTCTCTTTAGAAAGTCCTTAGAGAGTTCTTCTTGCCAGAACTTGCCTCTTGACGTATAAAACAAGGTCACACTGGACACTTTTCATGAGAGACAGCTGCTGCATCCTGGTCTTTACACTGTTTAGGACTGTTGTGATTGGCTTAAAGAAATACAAACAAGTTTTTTTTTCAGTGCTGCACAGTGCTTAACAAAGAGTGGAGAGTTTGTCCCAAAGTGTTGAACTATTCCTTTAAAATGATTCGGACCTGAGTGAGGCTGGTAATATGGTGAGACAGGCAATATTATCTAGACTTTACACCACTGCTTTTCATGGTAAAAATATCAAAAGTTTATCAAAGTAATAAATCCATGCAGGCACATTCTCCCATCATGACATCCATCATCTTATATCAGATCTATATATAAACTAGCTGTCACCTGCTCATGTCAATCCTGTTGACAGAGTACAGACCGGCTCCCCAATCAACTGAGCAGCAGTGATGTTTTTAACCAAGATCAATCAGTAGAAAATATTATTAGCCATCATCAAATATTAATTTTTGTGTCTGTATTCTTTTTCTGTCTGATGTCTTGGTCAGACCTTTCTCATCATATGAATATTTCATCTAAATGGACTGACTGACCACGGCTGGCTAAATAAATGTTAAATGAAAAGATAAATAAAATATATTTGTACTTCAAAAGAACAAACACTGCATTGTTTATTAAAAAGACACAATGTCAGCTGATCCTTTTGCCTAAATACAACAGCTGCTTTTTGGAGCACACATCTGGGAATTATTAATCCAGACAATGTGGCCAAAAAAAATTTGCTTTTGTTTTGTGTTGCTTTAAAACAACCACAGAAGTAATAAGCACAATGTTTTAATAACTATATATATTAATAAGACAATTTTAAAATGTCGATAATTGTATCACAGCTTCTGATACTGAGCTGAGAAAAACATCCACCAACTTACCACCATGAATTTTTTAGTTTATTAAATGAGGAATTTTTCTGGACCAACAGAAGACCATGCTACCCTTCAAGAAAGAAAAAGCTTCTGAAAAATGCTTGGAATTTCTATTTCTTTTTAACCAATGTTGAAAATGAATATGTCAGCACTGCTCTCCTCAAAAATGTTTTTTTTTCTTATTTTGATGTCCTTTAAAATGTCAGATCTCGACTCTACTGATTTGTATCTATGCAAAGTGTGCCACATTTCTCTAATAAAAGGGGAAATATCTGGGCAATTCCCTAAAATCTTACATTCTAGGGAAACCCAGACAAGTCTTTTCCTTTGGGGATGGCTGTGGCTATGTGTAGGAATATGGACATATATTGGACATATTGGACATCGAATATGAATATTGTGCGGTTGAGAAAAGTTGTCCCCAGAGGAAACAGCTGTCTGACAGGAATCCAGCGCACCAAAAAATTTAAAAGTGTAGCGGGATGGTAAAGGCACATATATACTTAGGTAGGTGGTCTTGTTGGTGGCTCAAAGATGCTGTTGGTGCCGCTTGCAGCAATACTGTGCTCTGATTCCTGCCAGCACACCACGCTGCCTCAAACTGCTTCTAAGGTGGTTTCAGATCCTACAGCTGTCATAAGGAGAACCTTTTTGTGTCATACAGACACATATACAAATACTTACACAAGCTCACTGAGTGAAAACAAAACCAGTCACGGTATCACAGCTGGTAATCAGCAAAGCTAGCAATTTCCCCTCAGTGTTCAGTCCTTTCGATAAGCTAAGCTAACCAGCTGCTAGCTACAGCGATATGTTTAACATACAGACATAATCTATCTTCTCATCTTAGTCCTGGCAAGAACATTTATAAGCCTTTTTCTCAAAATGACAGAAAATTCCTTTAAGTTTGAATTAATTATCACATAAATCTTCTTTTTGCTTATTTTTTTTAAATGTTCAATGTTGTGAGAAAGACTGCTCTTTATTACTTTTACTTTGGTCCGCTGAGTTATGTTTGTACACAGAATGCATCAAAAGACCGACAGTTTTTCATTAACTCTCTTCCTTCTCCTCCATCCCTCTCTCCTTTTTTCCCCCTTTCTGCCAGCAGCGCCCCCATCACGCCCATGCTCTCTTTGACTTCACCCCACACCACCCCTCCCAGCTACGCTTCCTGCGCGGTGATGTCATCGAACTCCTCGACTGCTCCGATTCGCTGCGCTGGAGAGGTCGTTGCCATGGACACGTGGGCTACTTCCCCCCAGAGTACGTCCAGCCCATTTACCAGTGCCAATGACCCGACCCCGTCAATCAAATACGCATCAGATCCCACAGGTTCATCAATGAGCCGCCTCCACCCCGACCCCCTCACGCTGCTCCCTTGCTCTGCACCTGCCTGTTAATTTTTCGGAGCAGACAACTGACATGCTGCAGCTGAACTGCTGATTATGTTAGTGACTCCTCCCATTTCTCCTGTCCAATCAGCCTTGTCCAATCAGCTGTCACAGGCTCATTAATTGCTTCCACCTGATCCCACAACTCCACTTCTCCTTAAACACCTAAAAAAATGAAGGGACCTTGACACTGTGGAGAACTCACATACATGTACACACATTGTTGAACACACACATTTGCCCAGGCATATTCATTTATTACAACTTATCAGCACCGGTGCAGGTTAAAATGAAGCATCACACACACACACACACAAACTCACACTAACCTGGTGACAAAAAAAAAACAAAAAGTGTGTGACCCATGGGAGGTTTAGGGGGAAGAGCAAGGTTTTCTTCGCTGCAGATGCATCAGGATGTCCTCCAGTGTTTTCCCACCATTCCCACGGGCTGATCCGGTGAGCTGAGCTGAGCAGAAAGACACACAGACCCATTGTGTTGTGAATATTTGGGTCAGACACGCTGGAGATACTGACACAGCAGATTCCTCTCTCGCTGGGCCGGTGTGTGTGTGTGTGTGAGGTAGAGAGAGTGGAGAAGTTTTGGGGGGAAAACTAGAGTCTGCAAACTTTATGTATATGTATTTTTATTGTGTGCCGGAGGGAATGCATGAGTTTGGGGCTATAGTTTGGTGTGTGTGTTTGTGTATGTGTGTGTGTGTGTGTGTGTGTGTGTGTGTGTACCGGCCCAGCACTCTGTGAACAAGTGAAGGAGGTCACTATGTTAAAGTGAAATGAACGCCGCCCAGAGGATGCTTTGATTTAAAATACACAGCTGAAAATGTAATAAGCTCAACTGAATTTATGGATCATTTGTTTGTTTCTATGTATTTATTCTTATTCATGTGTAATCTTAAAATACATATTACAAGTATGGTTAAACATTGTAAAAATATTTTGTTTCTGTTGCAACAGACAGTTTAAGAAAACCACATTTTATGTAATTAACAAGAAGAACTTGAACTGGTCTTCCTTAACCTGTAATGACAAATCATTTAAATAAAGTGATACATTTACCTCTTCGATCTTGAAGTTTGGATATTATTGTTCAATGATATTTAAAGATTTATGTCTGTTGAAAATATAAATTGGTATACAAAATACACTTTATGAAATAGGATTGTAAGAAAATTAAGCTAAACATTAAAAAAACTGAAACAAAAGTGGGTTATTTAAAGTTCCTTTGATAATATGCAGGAGTTGTGCAACTTTACAGTATGTTTAATATACAGAGAGCAGCAGGCCGGAGTCTTAAAACACATTAAACCTGGAGATGAGTTTGGTTTGCATTGCAGAAGTTGTGGCTTCCTTGTCACTAGCATGTATATTTAATGGAGTTTTTTTGGTTAGCCTGAAACATCTGTGGTTAACAGAAGCCTAAGAGACTTTCATGTTTTGTTCTACAACACAAAATGTGATTGTTGATACTTCCATTTAAATTTGCACTATTACAAACTACTCTAACTCACTTTCCAACTAACTGACTTATCAAGTTGCAATGTGTTTACACTTTAGTGTAATGGGAAGCTTTGTGGTGTTGACATTAAAGTGAAATGGAAATTATGAGGAAAAAACCCCCACTAGTTTTATGATGAAAAAAACTAACTTACGTGTTGACCTACAAAAAATCCCTCAGAGCTCTCTGTTTCAAGAGTTTCAACTCTGTTCCTCTTTCTTGATGCATTTTGACTGTCTGCCAAAAGCAGATGATCTCAGCTTAGTTTTATAGGTTATTTTTACTGTTTCAAAATCTGACGTTAATGCACACCTTCAGTATCTTGTGGACAGGTGTGTAGGAGGGAAAGTCTGTACAGTTAAGGTGGAAATATGTTTTGAAATCTTCTTTTCTCTTATAACAATTCAAACAGAAAAATAAGTGAAACAGATTAACATTTTAGTAAATAATCAGTATATCACCTCTTACCCAAACTTGCTCTTAGTTACACATTTTGTTCTGTCCATTCTGTGCTCTCATGTTATGAGTACAAACCCCAAAAAGTTGCACATATATTAAATTCATCAATGTTTAAGACGGAGTTTGTCATGTGATAATTTACCAGCTATGGTGATGAAACAGGGCAGAATGAAACCTTCTGGATTTTCACATAAAGTGTATGAGTGCCTCTTCAGGCTGACTGAGGACATCACCCCTGACATTACTGAACAAAGGTGAACTCTGACTGACCTGTGAGTCTGCCTGAGCTTTTGGCTTCAACAGCAATCAATGAGATATAGAGAACATTTGAAGGACTAATACTGAAATAAATGCATAAGGAGCCTCCAAGTGTAATGACTGTGCACTCAAGTGGTGACATACTTTTGTGCGCTGAAACAGTTTAAAACTTTTTTTTACATGTACATTAACATAGTCAGTTAAAAGAAAAGTAAACAACAATTGCTTTAATTAATTGTTTATTATTAAAGTAACTTATCAGACAAAAATGTCAATTCTTGCTGGTTTCAGTTTCTCTCTCTGTTTTACCTCATTGCAAATTAAATCTGCATTGATCTATCCAAAGCAGCTGTAAACTTGTGAACTTGCATCTTATATTTTAAAAGATTAATTTAAAAAAATAGCCTACAATAGTGATTATAACCATTTAAATGATAAAAAATCGTGTGTGAACAGTATAAACAGTAGTGATCAAATGCTACTTAAGTGCTTTTAATGCAGTATTTTATTAATCAATAAGATCTGATAATATTGTAATTAGAGTGGGACACTTACCGTAAATGTCTCGTTTCAACTTCAGTACCTGCCAGCAGAGATCGCACTGGCATGTAACTCTTTCTGTAAACAAGACACATAATGTCTAAGTATGTTTATGAGTCCACGACTGAAGGGCACAATTACTGGTGACAGACACGCTCACACACACGAACACACATAATATGGATGACAGTTGACTGGTGCTATTCGAGGAATGCACTGCTGCTTCTCTCACATGGACGTGAAGCTTGAAATGAAGCAGGACGCAGGGTTACATCCTATTACTCCCCTGGACTGAATCACTTCTGTTCTGTTTTTCTCTTTTGTTGCCTGTTATTTATTTAACAAACCGCTTCTTTCATCCCTCCTGACAAGAGTCACCTCTGGCTTGCCAATGACGGTTAGTCAATAAACCACTGGAATCCAGCAGGGGGAAAGAAGAAAAGAGTTAAAGGTGTACCAGAAATAGTACCGCTGTTTTCTGTCACCGTTCTTTATTTAAAACTGCTGAGTCACTTTGAAGTGTGCATGTGCAGCAGATAAAGGGATGTGTGTGTCACAAAGACCAGCACATTTATTATGACGTATTCATGTCACAGACAACAAGACAGACGTCACTGACACACTGTCACATAGAAAAACACTCGGTTAAAAGGAACAGATCAGAGAAATAAAATAAGATCAAGATAAAAAGGTGGAGGTAGAGTGGAGGTATGAGACAGAAGGGAAATGAGACAGGACAGAGAATATAAATGTGAAAAATTGGGAAAAACATGAGATGAAACAGAGAGGAGGAAAGCAGATGCTGATGTAAGATGGAGAGTCAGGGTGAGGAAGCAGCTATCTGATGGAGAGTGACAGTGAAGAAGCAAGTGGCGGGTGAAGGTGTGCGAGCTGTGATATCAGTGATAATCATGGGTGTTAGGAGCAAATACAACAAAACAGTTAAACCAGTTTGACTGACTCACAGCCTCCAGCCGGTTAGGCCCTCGCAGTGAAGGAAGATACAACAACAGTCAGCCTGCAAACCAGTCAAACACCTTCTAAACAAGAAGAGTTTGTCGTGTAATTAGTCATATGCCAGTGAGGTAATCAATAAACCAAAAGATTAGAAGGACAGGTGATGATTCAGTAAGACACCAACTGGTTATTTAACCTCCGGTGTGCCGGTGCAGTGTGCCTTTGAAATTATGAAACTGCGTTTTGGATACAGATTTGTTATCAGTCTGAACACACTCCTCTAACCTTTGTAGGTCTCAGTTAGGCAAAACCTGTTTTGGTTCTAGTACCTGAGGTTTTTGTTTAAATTTGAAAATGAGGTTGTTTGTCATCCCTTTGTGCAAAAAAAAAGTTGAGTTTGACATCACAGCAATTTGTTGAGAGCTAAAATATTCTTCCTTGTTCCTTTACTGGAACCATAAAACCTAAAACACTTTCAGCAAAAAACTATCACCACATCAATGGTTTCTTTGACGTCATCAGTGCAACAAACAATTACCAAAAGGTGAAAAGGTTCAACCCTCACTGTCACTCCTGTTTTCTCCTGTTTTCTTCTGGAGTAATGACATGTTATTACATCCCACCTAACTGTTTCATGTCAATGTAAACTGCTGAATCTGGATTAAGGCGCACAGACTCTTTCAGGTGAAACACAGTTATTAAAATATGTTTTTATTACCTTGAGGCTTTGTGTTTGATTTGGCTGCCGTCCTTGTGAAGACTTGTTTCCTTGTCTTTTATCTGAAGCGTTGCGTTTAACTGTAATTACTTTCGTGGAAATTTAGTTGCGGCTCTTACCTTGTCTGTAATGCACTGAATAAACCTCAGAACTTTAAACTAATGCTGAAGAGATTAAAAGGTCAATTGTGATGCCCTGCCTTGGTATACGTTTTTTTTTTTGTATTTTTTGAGACGTTTCACTTTTTTATCATTATTTTGAGGAAAATTTTTAAAACATATGGTCTGTTCCCTCGAGTTAATGCTTATTAAGGCCCATTAATCCCACCCTAATCTCTCCATCATGTTCTCGCTTTTCTATTAGGTAATTATGTGCTTGGATTTTATCTTTTCAAAACACACACTGGCGCTCTCTTGTCCTGCCAGAAGCATTAAGACACATGACTGAACAGGTAAATCAGAACCGCACTGTTACGTAAAAACCTGCTGATGGTTTTCAGGTGATGTCTCATCTGTGCTTTATGATGATAATAGTTTAATGGGGGTTTGAAAAGGGAGGGACAGTCTCATCAATCACTGTAGTCAAACTCAAACGCATCTCCAGTTCTCGCACCACAGCGCACGAACACACCATCGGCTGGAAAGCCCTGCGGGTCACGCGGCAAAGGCGTGCACGTTTGTGTGTGTGGGTGGGTCTTTTTTCCTGACAGGGTCACACCTGTCGGGCGGTGCCACCGGCGGGATGTCACTCACTTGTTTCTCGCTCTCTCCGGCAGGTCAAGTTTTCCACGAGGTAAGAGGAATGAACATGGCCGAGTGTTAGTGCACCATGACCGGTCAGAGGATTTACAAGGCTGACAGACGACAGGGATTACATGAAGTAATGTGTAGCAAGTTTGGGACAAAACTGCCAGGCTGTTTAAATCACAAACGAGGAATTAAAGGCAGCTTTGTTTACCCTAAGTCTGGAGAAGATTAGGAGAGGAACTTTTCGGTGAAACCTGGTGGATTTTTAGGGATTTTGTGTCGATTTATTGTGTTGTTAAGTAGGCTAGTTTGCGCAGGAGACATGGCTCTGTCCCAGTTACAGTGCCTGGACGATAACAACGTGAACCCGCGGACGCACGAGTCCAAACCGGAGTTCCTGTACTGCGAAGACCAGCGGCTCGCGCTGGAGACTCTCCTCCAGGATGGTCGCGAGGGGTACCTGAAGTGCTTGGAGGCACGCGGCCTGCGGGGCTTCCTGTCAGACCTGGAGATGGAAACTCTCGCCGGTGCGGCGGAGCCCTATGACCCGGGCTTGGATATCTTCCCGGAGGATGCAGAGGAGGGCGAACCACCGCTGTCACTGCACTACTGGCCCGAGCTGTCAGACACGTCCATCCCGCAGATGGACCTGGGCTGGCCGGACACCGATGCCTACCGGGGGGTCACGCGCACCACCGTGTACTCGCAGCCACCGCTGGATGGTCAGGCGCATATCAAAGAGATTGTCAGGAAAATGATTGCGCAGGCGCAAAAGGTATGTAAGACAACTCTAGACCACTGCAGGAAAAAATGAAAACTTAAAAACAAACACTGAGGTAATGTTCATTTTCGATGTTAATTAGGTTTTAGCCTATATTTCAGTATAGAGAACACTATGGAGCACCTATATTAAATCATAAAATATTTTTTTATTATACAAATAAAGTAAAAGCAGTTGAGGATACTTTGCCTTAAGCCTATTTTAAATGCTTGTTATGAAAATATCTCTGTGTAACCAGTCAGATGACTTTGAGTTTTGAAGAATCCTCAGCCCCCCTTTTTTATTTTTTTCTGTCATTCAATAGATGTACTGTAATATTGTCATAAGCAGCCCGGCCTCTCAGTCAGTGTGAGGTCAGAGTACAGACTACTGACCAAAAGAGACAGTTAAGAGTAAAGTGCAAGTTGATTAGGCTGCTTTATCAGGGAAATGAAATGCTGCACGCTGTAAATGTGCCAGGAGTGTGAGAGCTGGTGTGCAATGTCGGATAATTTGCATGTTTGTGCGCATAAGGGTGCATGTGAGTGTGAGCTTCTGTCTGTTTATATGGGTGACTCATCTCACAGCACAAGTTTATGTCATGTGTGTCTCTCAGCCACATGTGTTATTTGACACAAACATCCTGTCGGTCTTTTCATGATAAGCTTCTGTCTAAGAGAAAATAGATGTGTCATATACTTAGAGATCTGGGGAAGCAAGCATTATTTTTCTTAGATGTTGTCTTCACAGTTTCCTTTTAGCACAGGAAAACTAATGATATCACTTATTCAAAATGGTGGAGTGACTAGTTTTGGCAGTAGAGTGCAAACATTGTGTAATGTACTCACTAACTTAAAGCTTCACTGTCGGTTTGTGTGCATCTGTTTGCATTCATGTGTTAATTTGTGCAAGAGTTTTCACTGTGTGTAATATAGGTTGTGTGTGTGTGTTTCCAGGTTATAGCAGTGGTGATGGATATCTTCACTGATGTAGATATCTTTAGAGATTTGCTAGATGCTGGTTTCAAGAGGAGGATTTCAGTTTACATCCTGTTGGAACGTACAATGCTACCTCATTTCCTGTCCATGTGTCAGAGGGCCAACATGCACACCGGACACCTCAAGGTAAGCCAGTATCAACCACTTGATTGTCTTGCATAGTGGCCTGACCTTTAGTATTAAAGAACAATGCTTCGTTTTACTTAAAGAATTTGAGATTTTTTATGTTTCCTTTGCACAAGTGACAAGTATGGTCTGATGGTTATAATCATTAGCATTCATTCCCTGGGAACATACCCAAATTTCATAGCAGTCAGGCCAATCGTTGTTCAGATAATTGGACTAACGGACATCAAGTATTTCTGTCTGTTGACTTCAGTTGGTGACAGGTTATAACGATCAGAATAATAAACCGTTAGAAACTGAAAGTTCAATTTCAGGGTGCAAATTTTGTAATTCCTTCAGAGAGAGTAAATGTTTCACTGACAGACAGTGAATCCTTGACCTTTGGATAGCAGGAGGAATTTTTGGGCAATCGGAGGGCAGAAACAATCATGTCATTTTGAGATCTACAATACATCTCTAAGTTACTGCTGAAGAACACAATCATGACAAATTATCTCTTTAAAGAAAGACGAGCAGTGTAAGTCAAGAGATATTCATTATCGTGGATAAGTGAAAGCACATGCCATCTCCTCTCCCTTTCTCTTTCTCTTTCTGTCACTCACAACCAGCAAACCCGTCTAGCTTGCCCTGCACCATAGATGTATCTTTTATGTTTTTCAGTCCATATTGGCTGTTTTATTGCATAGTTTGCTTGTTACCAGAAGAACTTCTTAAACACCCTTTGGCCATGTCTGTATTTTTGAGCCATACAGGAGGTTGACTGATGGGTTTATGGCCCAAGGTAGGATTAAATGAGCTGTACAACTCTCATTACATGTACTCGCGGTTCAGCTCTGTATGTGATTCTGCAGAAAGGTTAAAGTTAATAACTTTTGTGGTATTTCTGTTTCATGTGATATATAACTGCAAGTCAGCACCATTTCAGAAAATAAACAATATTGGCCTTGGTTCAGTCATCCATACTACATCACAGGGCTCACCCAAGAAGATTCAAGAGGACATGCAGGCAACACAAGAGGAGGGTGGCCCTCCCGATGGTATGGTGAAGAAGAGGGATGCTAAATTTATACATAGAAAAGATAAATGACTGCACAAAGGCTGAGGCTGTCCAGTTTTTAATAACCAGAAACGGAAGTAACACAAAAGTTTACACTTTGAACTCTCTACATAATCGTTTAAGGAGCTCAACTGCATGTGCATGTAACAATAGCCATATAACTTATCTCCTTCCACCCGAAGCCATGAGTTTATCAATCACCCCGCATAGATGTTTTGATTTAGCTGCCAAGCCAATAAACCATGAGGTGATTGGCTTGGCAGGTGAGTCGAGTCAGGTGAAGGGAGCATAAAAAGCCTTTAAAGGTAAGCGGCTAATAGTGCAGTATTCGGTCGGTGCTTTAAAGCTGCTGGGTTGTGCTTCCTCCTCTGGGAAGATCATTCAGAAACTATACATACAGTGGCAGCAGTCTTGCATAATGCCCCAATGTGCTGAGCTAATTATGTTCAAAGTGATATATTGTCAAAGTATGCAGTGTTTTAGATCAGTATTTGGCAGGCAGATATGAGAAATGGGAAATGTGGGAGGACATAATTAGGAGACCTCAAGAGGTGTTAATAGAAGCACACACATGCATAGCTGTGTGGACAGACATTGACAGACACACACACACATAAGCTGATACACACACACCCTCTGCTAGTTGCCTTACAGGAACTTCAGGCAAACACAAAGGCAGTAACAGCCTGACAGACATTCAGTACCATATGCATCTGGATTATAAGCAGAACAACAGCAAATGGTTTGTATGGCAGTTTGTGCTTTCTAAACATAAAAAATTACAAATGGCAGAGGAAAACTGTTTTGACCCAGCTGGAGAGCTGTTTTCTACCTGTTTTATTCTCACGGTAACTGCCTGCTTTTTGAATCATCTGGCATTTAGTTGTTTTCTGTTACATTGTTATAGATGTCAGCATTATTGTTTTGGCCCTAAATCCAAGTACAGAGTGCAAACCTGCCTACATTTAACACAGCTGCACAGTGCAAACTTAGCCTCAAGTTGCCTGACATTTAAATAAGTTAAATATTTGTTAGCAAAATATCTACATGTCAAGAAAACAAAGCATGTGCCACAGCTTTCCTTTAAGCTTTTCCTTGTGTGTTTGATGTTTTTTACTATTTTCCTTTGAGTGTCAGTATGGCTCTTAGCGAAACTTTGGTTCACATGCAGTTATTAACCAACAGCAGCTCACATGTACCACTTAAACATGGTATACCTGAGAAGAATTACAGAAATACACGTAAAGTAGTATTATTTCATTTTTATTATATATTATAAATATTCTATATTCTATATTATATACATATTATATTATTATACATTATTATTATATATTATTATTATTAAAGTGGTAATATTTTAACCCAAACCAATCTCCTCTCTTCACATTTTGAAGAAATTGTCATGTATCCTTCTATATAAGTCACTGTTGGAAGCCTATCACTGTTGCTACTATAAGGCATTTGAGAAAATGTGGCTACAGCTGCACAAGTGACAGTTATGTCCAGGAACAATGATGAGCAGCTACCACGAAATCTCCCAAAGTGACTTGTCTGTCTGGGAGCTGAGCCTGGTCTGCAGGAATGAGAGGATGATCAGCAGAGAGAAAAGGCAGGTGTGACAGCCTGAGGACAGCTTGAGTTTTTAATGTAAACTGTAAGTGACAGGAGGGAGTGTGTAGGTGGAGGAGTGGATTTACAGGATGGGAGCAGGAGAAAATCAGCATGTAGTCAAAGAGGTGTTACTAGATTCTTTCTACTCTTCAGCTGTCTGAGGGGTATCTGGACACGTTAAGGCCTGTCAGATGTTGACTGAATATTTTTGTAAAGCAAATAGATGCGTAAATCTACAGTGTCTCAGCTAGTTCAACAGTATTTTTCTGTAGAAGTTACAGCACACTTTGCGGTTAAAGCTTGTTTGTTGACACTTTAACAAATGTTCTTTCTAGGTAACTTTAACTACTCATCTACCATGGCTTAGAGCAAAACACTCACACAGAGAAACGCATGTTGCTGATTTGATCTAATCAGTTAAAAAGGAAAGGAATGCACTGCGGGATGAGGAAAATTTAGGGTGGAACCAGAGAACGGAGGAAAACAAGCTCCTCTTTGACAAGCCACACCAGGAATAATCTGCTGCATCAGGACAACTGGTTATGTGGGTTTTTGGCTGCATCAAAGATCAGTATTCTGCCTCTGAAAGACATGGCTCATGGAGGTGTCTCTTTCAGATGACCACTTTACATAAGAGTTTGAATCCAGAATCACAGCTATCAGAATAATGTTGTATTGAGACCAAATTCACATCAACAAGGGGACCTGAAACATCTTACAAACCCCTGCACACCCGCAGTTATTAACTGTTTTTGGTTAGGTGTTGCAGCTGTATTATGTAATATTTGCTGACTATTTATGAGTTTACCAAACACTAGAATAAACTACAGAGAACAAGCAAGGGGTTATAGGATACTGATGATACATGTCTCCAAATACCACGGCAAGAATTTTTGAAATGCTAGCTTTGAGGAATCCAGTCGTGGAATTGTGATGCAGTTTTTGTATTTTTGAGATATGTTAAGTGTTGATATTGTTAAACAAACAACTGTCCGAAAGAAATTGAGAAAGGAAGGACAAATAAAGAGGAAATGAGTCAGGGTGAGAGAGCTGAGAAGAAGCTGACAGAGAAAAAACTTAGCTCAGGATTTTATCTACCTGAAACAACAATAAAATAAGTGTTCCATGACCACATTGTCAAGTACTGTACCGCATGTTTTTTTAGATAAATATTGGTTATATCTTAACAATGCCACTCATTGACTATATTACTTTACAGCTAAACAGACACACCTGTGGGCCTGACTGTCTGGCTGTCTTTAAACACACAATGAAACAACTAATAAAACCATAAACTCTAAATTTATAACCGTATGACTAACAGTCTGCATTGCTTTGGGGTTTATGGAATTATCACCAGCCATCTTGTCTACTTTGACCAAACAATTAAATAACACTTTCATTTGCATTCAGATGCAAGAAACATCTTGAGTGAACAGATAAGTTACCTTGCGGAACACCAGATTTTAATCTGAGAGAAGCTTGATAGAGCAGCATTTTTTTTTACAGTGCAAGCGATGTGTTTTTCATGCAGAGATGAGCCAAACTTTGTTTCTGGGCTTTTTTTCAGTAGATTTTTGGGATGATCAAGTCTTGGGTTTCAAACCAGGAGCACAATGGATTAATATGTTGTTTATCAAGGTAGTATGTTTGTTTTGATTTTAGCTATCTATGAGAAATATTGGTAGATTCATCCAACAATGAAGGTTGTCCTTCCCTGTTTTGAAAAGTTGGTTGAACTTTAGATTAGCTAATTAACTAACTGACAACCTATGGGAAATATTGACTCCTATATATTGTCACTGTCAGGCAGAATGTTCTATATATATGTGTGTCTAAAATCCAAAGACGGATGGCCAAGGGTGAATATATAACTTTCGTGCAGAGATTGTTGGATCAGGTGTTTTGCTGATCAACTAAGATCAAAATCACTTACAAACTGTTCAAGCACTTCTGTGAATTGGCAGTTAGGTGTACTGTTGGAGTTGTTAGACCTGAATAGTGATAGGTTCATGACTGAATTGAAACCTCTGAGTATTATAAGGGAGACAGAAAGATTAAAAAGGTGTGGGTAAAGGATGAATCATCATGCATCATCATAAAGTCAGCTCTGAATCAGGACAAGGTATGACATCTATACACTCTGTATGTTTCAGCACCTTCGCGTGCGCTGCACAGGAGGAGCAAACTTCCACTCTCGGTCCTCCACCAAGGTCACAGGACGAATGGGACACAGATTCATGTTCATTGATGGAGACAAAGCAGTGTCTGGATCTTACAGGTCAGTGCACTGTTATATTTGTGTGTGCTTGTTTATGTGTGTTAGAAAGAGACAGTGATGAGCTGTGTGGCCTTTGTAGTTGCAATGAAACATGTTCCTGTTTCTAATGTCTTGGCTTGCCTTAAACTAGCCCAACTTATGTGTGCATATTTGCTGTGTGTTCTATAGTTTTACTTGGATGTCGTCACGGTTGGATGGAAATCTCATCACTGTGGTCACAGGCCAGGCAGTGGATGCCTTTGACACACTTTTTCGTATCCTCTACGGCACCTCCGACTTTGTTGACCTCCGACAGGTCGCCACCGAGCCTGAACCTCAACCAGAGCCCCTCCCGCAGATAGTCTCGTTGCCCCCTCCTTCAGCAACTCTTGCAAAGAAACTTTACAACCCCAAATATGCCCTGGCTTTAGGCAACCCAAGCCCCAGCTCTAGCCCCAGCCCCACCGCCTCTGCTGGCCACACCAGCCTGAAAAATACAGAAAGTCCAGAGAACTCCAGGAACCCAGACGTCCAAGATACAAAGAAGAGGAGGCGGAGGAGGGTTAGTAAAGAAGCCATACAGGAGGCTCCTCCCATCCACCCTGGACTCACCAATCTAGAGAAGGCATGTTTGATGTCATACCTGCCTACCTGGCCAGAGCCTGATCCCCCTAGTGATGTAATTGGGTTCATTAACATTCGGGATGCCAACAAACCAAATCAGGTCCATCTACAGAGATCTGAGATGTTTGGAGTCAGTCAAGCTATTAAGTTTAGCAGTCCATTCAGCATGCCTGAGGAAATCCTGCCAGAGGTTGCCAAGCCCAGACAGTTTACTGCTAAATATGAGGAGGTGAATAAACTCCAGCCAGCACAAGCAAAAAACAAAGCTAAAGAGTTGGTGGAAGACAGATCTCAGCTGACACAGCTACAGACACGGCCCAGTGAAGCAAAAGCACCTGGACAGAACTCACCTGCATCTGGACTGAAGTCTGACAAAGACACCGCTAAGATTTTCAACGCTGAGGACAAACTGCACTCAAATTCACCCACTAAAACCACATCTCACATCAATGCACATGCACCTGAACAGTCCAGCAGCAAGCCATCCACCACCAAGACAGGGAGGCCTCCACACAACACACAAGCTGTTACGATGAACGGTCCTCAGCCCAACTCCTTCCCTGTGTTAGTCACTAAAAGAGAAGCAGGAACTAGTTTAAACACACAAAGTGCTGTTGCCTACAAGACACACAACCTGCAGTTGAACAGCACACAAAACTCACACCTTTGTGGCCCCACTGACTCAAACATGGGACAAAACACACACACAAAGATGGTGCTGCAACATACAGACTCACACATGAAGGCTGTTCACATGCAGCCACAGAAGTCCCCTAACATCCAGACTCCTACTGTCAACAGTGTGTCCCCCTCCTCTACCTTTGCTGTTCTTTCTCAGTCTGTCTCTTCCACCTCCCCTTCTGAAAAAAACTCCAGTCCTACAAGCACTGCAACCAGTGCCTTTGCTCTTTCATCCCACAAAAGTGCTTCTCTTTCTCCTTCTTCCCTCTCCCCTCTCACCTCTCCCTCTGCAACTCTTAATTCAATCCTCCCTTCTTCCTCAACATCCTCATCTTTGACCTCAGCTCCTCCCATCCCAAAACCTCGTACTATCCAGCTGGTAATTGAAGATCGCGTCACCAGATATATCCAGAAAGTGCCAGATCGCAGTGTCATCAGAAGTTCTGAGACCAAGACAGGGTCGCTGGAAGCTGGCAGTGAGTCTGCTGTAGATACCATGGCACTGACAGCACCACAAAAAGAGCCCGGGGCTGTAAAAGAACTACAGAACAACAGCGAAAGCAAAGCAGAAGCAGAAAAAGAAGCAGGGAACACAGCGAATATCAGAGAGGCTTCACAGCAGAAAAAGACTGGGACTTTTCAAGAGACAAAGAATGAGGAAGCAGTCAGTCGACATGAGCACAGAGCAGGAATGCAATTGGTAGCTGGAACCAATTTAGAAGCTCATTCAAATGTTTTGATGACTGATGCACCGGATGCACAGAACGTCAATATGCAAAGCATTATTCCAAAAGATGTTGAGCCCAAGACTTTGATATCAACAGACTGCATATCAACCCCAAAGAAAGACTGTGTAGCCACAGTGCAGGCAGGGACCAGGGTCCCCGAAAGTACCCTAACAGACTGTGAGTTCACTGAGGTGCAAGAAAAGAACAGTAAGAATGTGACACAAAGCAAAACCTGCAAAAATGCACATGAACTTCAAAGGAAAACATATAATGCGTTGACCCCCCAGGATATGGGTGTAATAGACACTGTGGACTCCTTCAAAGCTCAAACACATGATCCAGGTGCTGCCAGACTCAACCCACACACATCCAAAGACAATGCAGGTGATAGCACATCTGCTGCAGACGCAAATGTCCAGCAAGATAATCCAAGTTCCACTCACAGCACTTCTCAAGAAATTACTCCTACAGCTCGAGGAAGCACATGTACGAATAAAAAATCCTTGAGTTTACCTCTCTCCGACACGCACATGCAAGACTTGCGTTTCCCCACGTCGGAGAGAGAACCGCAGCCACACAAAGCTCTTGTATGTACTCCAACTCCAGATGGAATCCTTCCACACACACCCACTTCAGACTTACGAAACCACATGCTGGATTCACGGTCATACACTCCAGACCTTCGAACCCCTACATCTGATTTGAGCGATGGGAACATCTCATCAAGACCAGAGTCAGGTCTCTCCACAACCTCAGAGGAGTATTATGAATGTAATGAGTCTCCTTCACAAGAACCGGCTTGTAACAGCCGCGGTACGACAGAGATTACCCTTACACACACAAGTACTCCTGTGTCTAAAACTGTCACTGCTAGTCCTGCAGACTTAAATCCCAAAAATCTTGCTGCTACATCAGGCACTACAGACAAGAATACCTCTGGTAGTGAATCACAGAGTTTGTCTGGGCCCTCTAGCATCTCCTCTTCATCTTCTCTACTTGAGAAGCAAGTAAAAACAGGAGAAAAAGAGAAAACAGCTAATACAGCAAGTGGGGTACAGGAGGATAAAAAGGGCAAGAAACTCAGTGTGGCAGGGACAAGGACAGAGGGAAATCCCCAGGAGACACGGAAGCGAGGCAGGGACGAAGTTAAAAAAACAGCAGAAGAATTTAAACTAGGTAAAGACTTGACTGAGAAAATAGGAAAAAACAAGGAGGCCGAACCCCAACAATCCAAGAGGAAGAGGGCGCCAAACCAATCAACAGCAGAGAGAGTGGTCAACGGCGGAGTGGCTCCAGGAGAATTACCCAATGAGGGAGCACAACCAAAGCGATGGTCCACAGGGGACCTTAAACTAAAGAGAGTCTCTTCTGAGGGAGAGAGACTAGACAAAGAAAAGGCTGTGGACGGGTTAGCAGTAGGACCCAGCGGTGTGGAGAGGAGAGGCAGGTCCCAGTCAACCAGAGAGGCTGTGGGACAGAAGGTATGAACAGTGAGACTGCACATGTCTTTATATTCAAAGTAATTCCCATCATAACTCCAGAATAACTTTATCAGCTCGGATCTTTCAGAGCTCAGTCAACTCCAGAGCTGACTTGAACAGTCAGCTGTTTAAATATGTTGTCAAATATTTAAGAAAAATCTGCATGTGTGTGTGTGAATGTGTGCAGGTCTAGGTCTGTTAAGTATGCACCAACAGAGCGTATCTAAGTTGAAACACACGACACTTGTTCATTATTGAACAAGGAGACTGTGTGTGTTGGTGTGTGTGTGGGAATTAAAGTGACACACTTTTAATGAAGTGCCGCGTTCATTCACCCCGGCTGCAATATTAATGAATCGGTAAATGATTGATGGTTTCACATTTATTGGTGGAAAATGTCTGTTCAAGCCACAGAGGTGTTGTTGGCATGTTTTAACCTTGGCTCTGTGATGTAACATTACCAAGCGTGACAAGAAAACAGGTCTCAAAAATCTGCAGCAAAGTGGCTCTCTTGTCAATTTGCAGCTTCATTTGCTTTTATGTCACTCATTCCTGCATTTGTGAGCATTAAAATGTCACTCTGCGTTGTTGCCAGCAGGCTCAGATAATACAACACAGTGCCTATGTAGTCCATTGTATTAACAGCTAATTATTCAGCATCATACATTTCCTCTGATCTCCTTATCTTCTCTTTCCCTACATTCTCCAGTCTACTCCTAAACTTCCACGAGCACAGTTGCAAGACAATGGGGCATCCTCCGCCTTCCGTCCATCCAGATCACCTCGTTCTGTTTCAGCTAACCAGCCTCTGGGGCCTCGTCCCTGGGGAAGCCGTCAGCCTAACCAAGCAGAAACCAAAGCACTCCACAGTACTTCCAAGGTTATGGATAACACCTCATCTCCTCGCAAACCGCCTTCCAGACCACCTCCTCCAATGGCAGCGGTTGCTGCTGGGTCCACGGCAGGGCAGAAGCAGGCCGAAGTCTCACACAGCCAGCAGAGCCCTCTCTCTCAGCAGCCTCCAGCAGCGCAGGGCAGGGTGAGAGCTGGATGGTCACCCAGTCAACACAGAAAATCCCAGGCCTCTTCTCTGCAGACACACCCTAACACACCGCTCCATTCTCGCTCCCACAACCAGACGGCATCAGGACAGGAAGTGCAAAGCCAGGAAGAGGCAAAGAGTCCATTTAGCTTCACTATCAGCAAGCTGTACAGTCTCAAGGGCTTGAAGGAGAAGATGACCAAGATGCCAGCACAAAGCAAGAAGGGCAGCACCAACTCTTCACTACAGGGACATAAGAGCAAGAGCTAGTCTGCTAAAGTCCATTATCCAGCCTCCAATTTAGCATGAATGTTACACACTGAGCAAAAGAAGAGGCAAATTTAATAAAAAATGACAATTTTGACAGCATCTGCCCTCCTAAGGCAGCAAAAACTTGGCTCTGCACTGCTTTATTCAACCCCCAGGGTTAACTTTGAACTAGGACCTAACCTATGGTCATGTCAGGACAAGCTTTAACTGAATTTCCCCATGGCAGTCACCAGCATTAAACAACTCCTTTCCACCGAGTTGCTCTTTACAGGACCAAACAGTGTGATTATTAAGGTTTTTTTTCTTGACTTCCCATTACCAGGCATGACTCTTGTTCTTATCGCAGCACCTCAAATTTTTGAAAGTCTCATCATATTTAAAATTCAGCCGCCTGTCTGTCTGAACTCGGAAGCTTTGTTCTTGAAGAGCTCCTGACCTTTAATGTGGCCTGTGGGTTTGCCTCAAGCTGCATCTTCTAAATAATTACAGGTTTATTCCGTGGTTTGCATTGGTTTTCTTATCTTTTCACTCATCTTGTCTAAGTTACTGAAGACCTAAATAGTTAAGTCATTTTTAAAATCCATTGTCCCATTTTTTCACTTAAACAAAATGACTTATTATATTCTTAAATTATTTGTATACCCAAATAAAATGAACACCAAAAACATGTAAATCATATACAAAGCAAAAAGTTTAATCCCTGGGCATATTTTTAAAAGGACTTGGTCTTCCTGTACTGTACATGTACTGTGGATCAGGCAAAAACAAAGGCAGTTGCTACCTGGATTAACTGTGATATAAATGAATCTGCTGTTCCCATAATAGCTTGTTTTTTCAACGGCATGGGGATTTACCTTTTCTTATCTTTTTTGTCATTTCACTTAGAGTGATTTTTGAAATGTGGGACACCTTGTCTGTTTACAGTAATGTGGTGTCTTGTGCGATGCCATGTGAATGTTAATGCACGGTAATTTGTCTTCGTGCCTCCAATTAAACTGTATGAGGGACTGGGATTCATTCATCAAAATGCACATTAATAGAATTTAAAATGGGTACTATGGCTACATGTTTTTGTAAATAAGTCTTTTTTTTTACCATGAAAATGCACATACAAACTGTAATTACAGATATTCTGAATGTAGTGTGATCACAGGAAGCCTTTTTACAAAGATTCACCGTTCTCTACCACCACTTTAGATTCTTGAGTGGATGAATAAGTAGATGGTGAAGTGGCTGACTTAATGACAGGTTAAAATAATAAAAAAAAAATTCAATACAAATGAATATATGTATTTTATACTGTGTTTAAATGAGTTGAGTGGGAGCATTTGTCCCACATTTGTGTTATAATAAGCCAAGTGACTTTCTCTTCAGTGCAATCAAAAAGTGCTGATGATACAAACTTAATGCCTAAACTGTAGATGCAGAAACTTGTCTTAACTTTTTTTCAATGTCTGAGACCTTCATGTTTTTTATTTTAATATTCTTCCACTGTGTGTTTTACATTGAAAAAAACAAGCTTTATGGATAGTGATTTATTCTTTGTTTACACGGAATCCCATTTACATTCAAAATGCCTTTTGACTGGAAGGCAAACTCACAGTTGTCTTGCAGATTGTAATAACACTGTGCTGCATTGTGCCCTTGAGTTTGCAGGGGAAATAAACTCATGGATGACATCAATGAAATTACTAAAGTCTGTGTAAATCATATTTAAAAAAGAAAAAACAGCAATCTCACAAAGCTACAAATGAGAAAAGATCAGATCTGTCATCTTGTTCTAAAGAGAGAATTGGTGAATGTTTGTCTGCGTCTTCACTTCTAATCCAGCTTTATTTGACTGCAGTGAATCCTTAAATCAATGTTTGGCTCTGCAAGTGCTTGTCTTCATTTTGTTTTGGGTTGTAAGGGAGATATTCAGATTTTCCCCCAGTGCAAGCCAGGATAGAATTCATTTCTTTTATAAAATATGGATTGTGAATCACGGATGGCTGCCCTTTGGAGCTGTGAAAGGCTGAGCTACAGGCCAACCGAGGTACTTAAACCTTCACTTCATCGAGGCAGAAGAGGAAAAGATGTACTAAACATCTGATTTATCTTAGCATGTTTCTTATTGCTTCAGTCCTGTTTTATAAAGTCAGAAATAAGCAATGGAGGTACTGTTAAATCCCTCTGTGGAGCTACAGTCATCTTTTGCCTCATATTGCTGTTCTGCAAATATCAGGTGAAATCATTGTGTGTGTGTGTGTGTGTGTGTGTGTGTGTGTGTGTGTGTGTGTGTGTGTGTGATAAAAGTTTTTTAATTAAATAGCTCTATCAATATTATCAAAAGACATTTTTTATCCGATGTTGCCAAAAATTCTAACTCTAAAAAAAGATCCTCCTGAAAAAAGCAGCGAGGTAATGTGAGCAATGTGAGTTGCACGAACATCTTCAGTGGAGGTAATTCATGGTTTATTTTCAGAGAAAGAAGATATTATATGTGTGAGACAACAGGTTTGGTTTAAAAGTTGTCTCTGTTGCTGTAAAAGCTGTAATACATCAAGTACATCCGACAGCTAACTGACTGAATAGAATTTGCATTTTTCAAGAGAAATGAAAGAGATATCTATTTAGTGCAGGTAATGTGGTGTGCAATAAAAACTGCACATGCACACACACTTTCACACACTCCTGACATCAGCTCTGTGAGAACATATGGAACGTCTCAACACCTTCTCTCCAGATATTTGATAATAGGCCTAATATTTATTTTAACCTTTCTTAGCTAAGTGAAACCAAATACTTTGTTAAGTGGTGCTTGTGTAATAATGGGGCAGAACAAAATAATGCAATGTGATAATGTTACAAAGGTTACTCATGTAAGAATTATAGAATAGTTAGATACTTTGAGATGTGTGTTTTTTCATTCTCTGGTGGATAGTAAGAGAACAGGATCAATAGCACACTCATACAGTATCTGTCCTTCAAGGCTAACTGCTGATTAGCTTAGCAAAACTGATAACAATGAGGAAAAGCCCAACTGTGAAAATGTATCAGAATCCAGCAACCAGCACCTGTTTAGTTCCCTGATTAACATTTTACATCTTATATGTTGAAATCCAAAAACTTGAGGGTAAAAATGACAATTTGCTGTTTTCTCTAATGAGTTTGTGCTCAACTATTTCTTTTGGCTAGCTATTGCGACTTCATTGTTGTCAGACAGGTACTTAAATCCAAGAAAAAAACTACCCTAGCACAAACTAACTCACTGTAAATCAATGAGTTGACATTTTTACCATTTCCGAACTTCAAAAGACCTTTCAAAGATAGCTAGGCTAGCTGTTTCCCCCTGTGTCTAGTCTTTGTGCTAAGCTAAGTTAACTGGCTGCAGACTGTTTCTTCATATTTATCATATAGGTGTACAGTGTTATAAATCCTCTCATTGAACCCTGAGCATTTAAGTGAATAAGTGTAATTTTCAAAATGTCTCATCATACCTTTAAATACTAATTAGCTTCTTTTTTCAGCAAGAAAAAGTGTGTCATGATCTGCATTTTGTTTTGAGGGGGAATGAAACAGTGTACCATGAAACTGCAAAAACAAACCCTACAAAAATAATTTTTAGTGAGAAATTTTGCATATTTAAAATTCTATACACTGACTGTATGAGCAAGTGTGGTCAGTAATGTAATATGCTCTACCCCCCCTATGAGACACAGAAGTGGCAGATGGTGAAAGAAAAAAAAAATGTATATGAGCTAGTTACACAGACATGAGATGGAATATGCTTTATCATTAGTATTTTGGGTCACACATCCAGATTTAGAATGAGTCAGACACAGTCAGCCTCACACACACACACACAAACACACACACATTTCACACAAGGAGGACGATGCAGAGCAGTGATTGAAATGCAGACAGCAGAGAGATAGA
Source organism: Acanthurus lineatus (assembly GCA_029814665.1). Taxonomy (NCBI): domain Eukaryota; kingdom Metazoa; phylum Chordata; class Actinopteri; order Acanthuriformes; family Acanthuridae; genus Acanthurus; species Acanthurus lineatus. The sequence goes on along the minus strand of JAPZDV010000009.1, from coordinate 14,582,239 downwards.
GGAGAAACAAAATCCCTCCTTCTTATCAGAAATGACTGAGAGGCAAACGGCAGGGAAACTGTGAATAAAGCAAGAGGCAGGGAAAGATGGAGAGACAGCGATGTACACGGTGATACATAAAATCTGCAAAATAGATGGCTGACTTTAGCTTCCAGGGTACACACAGACTTCTTCACAAGTTTACCTTTCAGCCTTTTTAATTACGATGTGCAGTGCATCCATTTTTGTTTGTGCTTCTCACAGTACATTTATACTCCTAGTCAGTCCACTGATTCCTGCATAAAGATGTAGATTTTCCTAGAATTTGTTCCAAAAATATCTATATTTAATTTTAAACCAAAAGCTTCTCAAACTGGAGTCACTTAAAAGGGAGGGTTTTGCAAGTCATTGCTGGTTTGGCTTTTTTCGTGGGATTGTTGACACTAAGAGAAATGTGGAAAAAAACATGACATGCTTGAACAAAAAAATAGTGCTTAAAGTGCTTTGACATGTATTTAAAACATGATTTAATTTAAAAAAGTTACTAAGAAAGTGAATGTAACATCTGTCACATGAACTTATTCCTTGCCTGGAGTGTGATTGCTGCTTGTTTTCTTGTATGTGGTGAGAAAACTCCAACAAGCGGGTGGAGTCTGGTTGGTATTTAGGTGGGACAGACATGTAGCAACAAAAGAGAGAGAGAAAAAAAAGAGTTGAAGCCATCTGTAGTGTAAATGTGTGCCAGACTCAGGTAACATGTCCTGCAAAACATGTACAGTCAGCGAGTCATGCAGCGTTAACCGGAACACACGCTGCCGGGCTTCACCTCCACACACAACTCAAACATGATGCAAAACTCTTCTCCAATGAAAACACACACACGAGCCTTAATGAAAGTCTTGTGATGATGGTTTTGTGTTTTTTGCATGATTGGGGGCCATGATAGTGGTGGCACAATCCCAGAATAGCACACCATACACACTCAAACCCTCCCATTTAAATAGAAACCATCTCTCTCCCTCAGGCCATTTATATGGAGATGAGAGACTTGCTTACCAGGCGGGCACACACACTCATAAGCAAACACACACACACACATACACAGAAGCACATAGGTCTCATTGCGACATCCTCCATTCAGCTGAGCCCTCCAAGCTCATCATAAATGATAATGCCAGACTTCCACTCAGCCTCAGGGGTTGCAATACTGACAAGGATGATACAATGGCCTCACACACACACACACACACACATAAAGCAGTGACTCAGCCCTCTTTAGGGTCTCTTGCTGTGTCGACCAGCCTTTGGGTCGTTCTAGTGCCAAGCAGCTCTCACACAAACACAGACACACACACAGAAATCTAGGCACTGGTTGTCTTGCGGATGCACACATATGAGGTGTGAGTGTACGTGTGTGTGTGCGTGTGTGCGCTCGTGTGTGTTGGAGAGTGGAGTTGGACAGAGGATTTGGTCAAGACATCCTGTGATGTCCACACTTTGCTACATGAGTCACTCTGGTTGTCTTGTTTTCATGCTCACTCTGTCCTTACAGTAATGAAGTGCCCTATTAGCCTGTTTAGACTTGATTAAAGACACACACACACACGTGTCCCTTCACATTATTTCATGTGACACTGGCTGATGATAGAAGATTAAGATGTTGTAGAAGGTTTCTCATTCTTTTATTTTCTGATCTCTCTACTGCAGATGCATCGTTCAGAAGGACAGAGGAGGAAAAAAGCTGCAGTCATTTGAACAGCAGGAACCTTGTTAATCTTACAGTATCTGAAGTCTGAGACATGTGGTAAACATATTTGTTTTAGCTTGAAAGTCTAAGTTGATATTGCATATATCATTTATCATTTATTGCTAACAAAACCATGGAATAAGAATGTATTTTTTAAAGCAGAAGGTGCACTGACATGGTAGTGATACCCTGTTGGAGTTTTGTGGGAGGAAAAGGTGCAAAACCCAAGACACTAAAATTTGTGGTGGCAGACTGCAGAAGCTGCAAGGCTCCCCCTTAAACACAACTGCTATTTCTGTACAACAGTTTGATCACCCTTTTGGGAGCCACAAGCTCTGTACTGGCTGTACAGACTTCATGAAAAACAACTTTCTAGCTGTCTCAAGTACTTTGAAGGCCCTACAGTCTATAATACCAGCTGACAGTGTGTCAAATAGACTAAGAGAGAGAGAATGCATATGTGGCACAGGATCAGACTCTTTATTTTGGTAAAAAAGGAAGGAGACCAGAGCGAGCTTTACCTCAACCAGGTGAATTATAAGTCTGGATCTGTAAAGAGGCGGAGCCTGAGAGGCAGTTTACATATTTCTCAGATCAGTCAGATGCATAGGCTCATTTGTCTTACGGTTAGAGTTTGGTGCCAACTTCGGTTGTTTTGTCTTTAAATGTCAAATCTAATGCACCATCATTTGCTGTATTGTTATTTTTATGGCAGGAGGGAAATTCCATTCAACCCTTGTTGTAGCAGAAAAGAATTTAAACTGGAATTAAAGCTCTATAAACCTGTTTCAGGACAAAAGATGTGCAAAGAATACTGTTGACTTCATTCATGTTACAGTATCAGAGTCTTCATTCATTGTCAAGTTAGAAATTCATCACAAGTTCTATGAAGTCATCAAATTCAGAGGAAGTAATGCTCAACTAGCCAAAAACATCTGAAATCTGAAGCATCTGAAATGCTGAAATACTTTGCTAGTAAGCACTTAATGCGAAGGACAGCTGAGGAGGATGGGAATTTCATTATTATTTACTGCTAAAATAGTAAAACAACCACACATTAACAACATTAAATGCTTGACCTAACCACCTTGTAGAGGAATTGTTTTGTTTTGTATGTTAGTTTGGTTTATCTGACACAGTTATCCTTTAGGTTAGATTGAGGTTTTCTGCGGTTTGATGTCTACGACCCCCACCACAGCTCTGATGTATCAGTAGCCTAACTGTAAATCCATGATGCTGTCTGTGGTGCTGAAACAGGCTCATTTTTAATAACACCTTTTTCTCTCAATCCAACCCTTTTGGAAGTTTTATTTTTAATCTCCTGTTGGGCCACTCCCCTTCATTAAAAATTGACAAATCACTGACTAATTATCTAATTATGTTGGCCGACATGCAAAACAAAATCAGCTGTTTACTAAAGGGAGAACATCTAATGTGGAAAAGAAATTAATCTATTGAAGCGCTTCAGTATGTTCAGTAGAAAGCTGAATCAAGGAAAGTCAGTCACTGGGCAGACTTCCATGTTTAAATGTGTTAGATCACACTTGTTTTGAGGTCTTATGAGAATTAAGAAAACTAAAGCCATGTAAAAGTAAAAGACTATGTCAAAGCATATAAATTTGGTGCAACAAAATCTATTATTAAATTATTGCTTTAGTAAATCTTAAAAGTTAGTAGCAAAGTTAAATATTTATGACAGAGCCACAGGGTGACTGACATGTCGGTGCTCGGCTGAATAATATCACAATGGCACTTTTGAAAGTGGGCCACACCTGCTTCAAGAGGACTGAGACTGAGCCTGACGTCTACAGACGAGCTCAGGGCTAACGAACATTTTGAAAGACACTTGAGATGGTCTGTATTGTTGTTTTCTTGAAAGGAAAAGGGGTAAAAAAAAAAAAAGGATATTTCAATTTTAGTCTCACAGCAGATGGGACATTCAAGCTCTACAGGCTGCCCTGCAACCAATCAGAGGGAAAGAGAGAGAGACAGACAGCGAGAGAGACAGAAAAAGAGACAGACAGACAAACAAAGAATCGTGATCTTGGATCTGTTGAGGCAGAGCAGCAGGGAGGGTCCTGGAAACGAAAAATGAAAGAGCTTAAGGTCACACATGCACACACACACACCTCACCACTCCCTTTTCTGGCATGCAGCTGATTGTTGGGGTGGCATTTAATTAATCCTGTCAGAAAAGGTCATGAAAAAGAAGACAGACGGAAGGGAACAAAATTAAAGACACCAAGACAGAGATAGACTCCGTGAGGCGCTTCATTTGGCAACTGAAAAACAATTCATTTTCATCAAAGCAATTTAGTTTGGCTTCACTTTGCAGACAACTGAATTTGTTACAGCCAAACTCTTATGTGACAAAATTTAAACAGGGTTTCACCTGACAATGATGAACTGTGGTGTTGGCTGAGTGATGGAAGTGTGAGAAATGTCCCTGTATGTTATAAATCTGCAGCATGCTCTTAAAACATTAAAGTGTGCTGTACAGTAACTTGCATCGTTCATTCTTATCAAGTGGGATCTGTCATCATATCAAGTCCAAATTCCAGACTGTAAATGTAAAAATAAATCCCCTCTCTTTGCAACTTCGTAAATCTTTAGAGAAAACTACTTAACTTCAGCAGGAGATGACTCTACAGGTGTTAATGTACACCTCCAAAATAAAAAACCACCTTGAAGCAGAGTACAGAGTTAATGTTACAGAAACACTCATCATCATCCACTTATTCCAAATTTATTCCACAGCTGTTCCAGAGGTTTTTTATTGCTCTATACCACAAACTGACAGCAACACTGAATCTGCAGGGGCTGATAAAGTCATTGATCTAATCAGGATCTAAGTCATTTTCCAGAAACTCCTTATCCAATTAAATTTAATGATTCTATGAATATTCATCCTCTCATTCATGAGGAGCTGCATCTGAAGACGTTTAGCCCTGGATGTCAGAACATTAGCTTGCATGATGATGTAATCTACTCTAATCATCCAGCTGCTCTTTTTTGTTATCAAGGGACTTCATTTCATTGTTTAAATTATTTTCTTTGTCACTGAGAGGGATAAAATATGAAGGATGTGACACCAACAAGTGATCAAAGGCTAACAGAGGTCATAAATACCTTGTGATAAATGTGTTAATAGTTTGTTTGGCCTTCGTTCTACTGTGTATTGTAAGCATTTGCATATTTGAGACACAGGCAGCTTGTGACGAATGTTTGTGGCTGTCAGGACTTGACAAAGACAGGACACACAACAATGACCTGTGGTTTCCTGTGGAACAACATAGGCGCACTCTTTCAAACAACTGCTCGCAGCAACTAAATTAAACCCACAAACACGCAGACACACAAACTGACAAATCCCTATACTGTCACACTCACAATGAAAACCATACACTTAAACTGCATTGCCATCTGTAAGGCATCAAGTTTCATTAAGTCTCAAACTAGTTTATGAGAGTCTTCTAAGCTGAAACTAATGGAGCTTAATACAACAATCACACATTATATGCTCCCTTCATGAGGACCAGATTCCTTTTATTTTTTTTTTAACAATTTGAGGTTTTTATTCAACTTTATGACTTAACCATAAGTCACACAAAGTCAACTTAATGTCACACAAAACCACAGCCATTTACTATTAAATCCAAACACTTTTATTTGACAGAAAAAGACAGGAAGAAAAACATCGAACACATGGTTTCGAAAGAGGAGGGATTTTAGACACGATCTCTGTCTCCCTCTGGTGGAGAAAAATATGCACTGTGATGATGCATCCTCCCGGTGACAACTGTACTCTCTTTACAGCGACATAATCACACCTGTATTGCCCTCTAGCACCCCCCTGACTCCTGGACTCATTGAACCTTCACTTTCACAAGTTTCCTATTTAACTATAGGGATTTTTAAATATTTGAAACAAATGAGAAAATAAGGTGTTTTCAAACTGTCACACTGAAGTTATTCTGGCACAAGATTGTTTTGCTTTAAATTTCATTGATCCTAAATTTTTTAAAAGGACTGACATTGCTGTTATGTGATAGCTGGCTGCTGGAATAACTTTTAACTCTCAGAAGGTTTGTATTTTAATTTAGCAGTTCTCCACTGTAACTGTAAACTAATGTACTCCTGAGTGTGTTAAAGCACTGGACGCAGAATCAATTCTCAGTATCAGTAGCCACCCATGTAGTCATTATGCACTTTCTCTCTAAAGAATCCATTCACTATATATCACTATCACACCTGTGCAAGAGTTGTTTGATTTTCCAGATTTTAAAATCTGATACAAGTATGTGTCTCTCATATAAAAAAAAGATTTATAGGACAAATTGATTTTCAGAGAATACTTCACATTGTACACTCTTGCAAAGACAAACAGTAATAGAACATATGATTGCAAGTGAATGAGTCCTAGATTTTCAAGTGGAAGAACTCTAAATGATTTTCACTCACCGTCAAGTTACAACTCCATTTTTTTCATCAATGCTCCTTTGAACACATTTGTTTTGTACTCATCTTAATCTGATTTTAAGCTTCAAGTACTCCAGATGTTTTTGGTTATACTGAAACTCATACTGATCAAATCATTTTAAAAAACACTTACATGAAACAGTTGGAGAAGCACAAAAAATCACTTTTTCCTGTATGAATATGTTTATTGGTCATTAAAAAAGAAGTCTATAAACAAAGAATTACAAGAAAATAAAAGGAGATGATGGAAATCTGGTCATCAACAGCCAGTTCAATAAAAGAAATAACAACCTTACATGGTTAAATATATTAAAACTTCAGTCACCTCTCTTCCAGAAAGCTTTACAGATCAAACAGACTCTTTCTAAAGTGAAGAATCAGCGTTTACTTGTTGTGTTTGTATCAAACCCTGTGCAGGTTGGAGCCTGAACCACCAACACTTCAGCCATTCACTGTGCTAAAAGTGTGAATTTCTTATTTTAGAGCAAAGAATATGTTGATTTTCTGTGTTCCACCTATCTGTGGCCTTGTGTCATGGCTAAGGCACTTTTCTCGACTTATTCTCCTATTTGCACTTCAAAGCAAAAAAATTTAAATATGTGGAACACCATTACAGAACAATTGCATCATTTTCTCACACAGTATCACACATTCAAACATATCACGTGGATCACCTGATCTACTGCACTGCAAGCCAGTTTTTTTTATCACAATGAACAGCAAAACAACACATAAAACATTCATCACCGCTCTGTAAATCATGTCATCATATCAGGTTTCTGACAAATTTGGATACAACAGCAAGACAGAAATGTTCTTCATCATCTGACCAATGATGGTCAGCTGATCCTCTGTGACACAACTTTCTTAAATCATTTATAAAATTCAATGACAATATAAACAAAGACAAATATCAATATTAACATTTGTGTTTAATATATATATATATTAAAAAAAATGCTGTTACATTAAAGCAGCCAGTGGGATAAACAATTTAACAGTATAGTACCATAAGTTAAAAGTGGTGTAAAAACACCCTACACCAACATGTTGACGCTGATCTTTATTTGCAGCTGTGTTTCTATGCAAGTATCAAGTACATTTCTCTGATGATAAATTACAATAAACTGGATGCTGGCGTCCAGTAATGCAGATGATGAAGAGCAAAGTCTCCTGCAGCTGAGTTTAATGTTGTCTGACTAATCCATTCATGACTGTAAATACAGGAAGCAGGAAGTCTACGTCTATGTCTAACATGAGGACATATCTCAGAGTAAAATCTTCCCTTCAAGTCTTTCAATGAGCAGCTTTGTGTGTGAGAGAGTCCACCAGGGGGACCCCTCTCTCTAAATATCTGCAAGCATGACGAGGCATTTGCATAGCTTATCTCTACCTTTATGAGATGTATTTTATACATTTAGTAATGAACAGTGCATGAGAGCAGCTGCAGTTTTATGAGTGCAGACTGCAGAACACAATGATGCATTCAAAGCACTCGGAGAACTTCACTGAGGATGCAGTAACCATGGTAGAGGATACAGTAAGTTGTATTTCGGACTATCAGTATGCAAATGTAATGTGTACATATGTAAAATCAAGTCATAGGCAGAAAATCGGCACTGCAGTGAATATGGAAGATGGAAGGGGTCAACTTCAAGTACGTTGCATTTCATTAAGGGACCGCTCAGAGATTACTGAGGTGGGTGGGGTCAACAAAGGGGAGGGTTACATATATATGTACATTTTAAATGAATATGACATCCCTGATTTATTTTTACTCCATTCCTCTCTTGTATTGTTTATTGTACAAATAATAAAAATATCAATTAAATAAAAAAAAAATCAAACAGTTAGAGCAAAAACACAGTTTTTGTGTACGCCGCCCATCATTATGGTGCATTTTCCCATTTGTGCAGGACAAAAAAAGTCTTAAACTGGCCTTTATTTTAATTAAAACACCAATAAGTAGCTAATTAAGTTAGGCTGCCAGGCTTGAGAGCAGGAGGACTTCACCTTTATGTTGAAGATATTAGTGACTAACAAGCCCACAACTCCCACATATCAAAATGTACTGTACAGGCTAGTAGCATTATAGCACAACTGCATAATGGGCACGTGAATTTGACAATAAACAAAATTTTTTGTGTTTGTCTGGATCATAAACAAGTTTATTTTTCAGTCTAAAATAACATCATTGATTAGTTTGTGGTGTACTCTTTTGAAGTCGTGGCAGTGTAGCTTGTATCTTGGTTTTCTGGGGCCAGATGTGACCATATTTGGACAAAAGGGTGGAGTTTGGGAGGATACACATTGCTAACAGAGACTCTGTGACACCTGGTGGAAAGCTAGAGGCTTGCTGTCACTTAGAGTAGGTGGCTTTGAATTATGCTTAATGTGAAGCCTCAATGTTGAAGTTACAAAAAAACTATCATGAACAGGGAAATAAGCCACAGAGACCAAAACCACTTTTTGTATCAAGCTGTAAACATTTTTATTTCTGCTGTTAAATTGGATATTTTAATATAGGACCCATTGAGTCATTTTTGGAGCCAGTTTTGATTTTTGGTTTCTCTGAAGTTGTGGTTAGTACCTGGTGCTTGGCACTTTTTTGGTCTCACTCCAATCAAAGTTTCAGGTGAGCAGAGCCAAAACTAAAAGATACAGCAAAACGACTGCAGACCACTGATTGTTCAAAAAAGTTGTCAGTTACCCAAATCAGAGCACCGGTGCTGTGATGTAGGATTTTCAAACTCTCCAGTTTTTTCTTTCCCGAAAGTCCTTTGTTTTGTTGCTTTCATCCTCTTTTCAAACAAAGTCTGTCTGCTCTCTGTGACAAACAGCCACATGCGAGGAATCAAGAACGCCATCTCTCTGACATCCTCCACTGTTACTGTGTATGTTTGTTTGTGTCTCGAAGATAATTTCACAGCAGTTTCACACTGAATTGCAAAGATGATCAGCTCAAAACCCTGCCTACGCTGATGGGCTATAATCTGCAGTGGGAAGAGAAATCAACAAAAGAACTTAATAACAAAAGTGAGCCGAGCCGAGCTGAGCCAAGCCATACCATACAGTGGAAATACAGCTTTAGTTAAAGCATTTACTATAAACAGTAAATACCTTTTTTTTTTTTTTAAATGTGCATAACAGTTGTGGAGGCTTTTTTATTATTATTGCTCAGCTTTATAACTTATGATGTCTTAAAAAAGAAGACATTCCTCTCAGTAGTTGAGAAAAAGTTGACAATCTTACCTTAGCTTGAACAAAAACAAGATTTTCTTTTTTTCCACCTTCTCACTCTGAATTACAATGATGTATACATTTTGCCTAAAATGCAAAGTGAGCAACTTCCCTCTAAGTCAAAGGGAGAAACTGAATATTAATGCCACTGGACAGAGCCTTGCTTTTAAATTAAATTAAATTACAGCCCACCTCCGCACCCCAATAATTTACATACAGTCCCCAAGGAGACATATCTTCTGTTTGCATTGTGTGAAGATATTTGAATAATTACACTTCTTCCAACACTTTGCTTCTTTCACAAGCTCCAGAAAAAGCAGCAGGAAAACAATGTGCGCTGTCAGCAGCGAGCTGCATTGACTGTACTGAGTCTGGATGACAGTGACATGTGCATCAAAAGCTTAGAAAGCTTGTAATCAGTGTTTCTCTGAACCCCATTAGCCTGTTAACAGTCTAATTTACACTTTCAGCAGAGGAGATGATTTCATCAGCATCCGCACAGTTTGATCTCTTTTACCCTGTTGACACTCTGTTCTTTTATTACTGTAGAATGTGAATTGTTTTGGTTTCGTTCTTACTGTCAGGACAAACAGCTCACTCTCATACTGATGATATTTAGCTGCTGCATACCTGTGGGTGTAACAGCTCTAATGCGGTCACTGTGACCCGAAATAAACTGCTGTGTGAGAGCGTGGGGGTGTGTTTGGGGGGGGGTTTATGATAATAATGTTAACATTCACACTCCCCTTTGCTCCGGTGCACTAATGCCCCTCACCGCAGTCCCTGCAAACAGGCAAGAAAAAAAAAAAAAGGCCACAGAAAAAGGAGCAAAGCACTTGACTCCCTGCAGCTCGCATTGATCGCACGCCTCTCAATATGCAACGCTGACTGATCCTGTGGGAAACCCTGCTCTCTCCGCTTTGGTGAGCTTCAACCACCAAGTGTTAAGCGCTGAAACTCACTTAAAAGCTTCCGTATGATTAGAAAGAAACCCTCCAAGACTCTCTATTTCGCACACTCTTGCAGACGTAAAGCTCGTTATTAAGGACACATTAGGTGCTGATGGCTCATTAACCAAAGGAGGGAGGAAGAGTACAATCTGGAGATGACAGGAGGAGAGGTGATCATATGCACAGCAGCAGACCAGGCCCCTTCCCCCCCACTAAGTGCTGCAGAGATGTAAGGGGCTGAGTGTGTATGAGTGTATGTGCATAGGAGGAGTTTTGGGGGGGAAGGGCAAAAGAAAGTGAGTGTGTGTGTGTGTGTTTATGTGTGAGTGGAGGCGGTTCCTACAGTTTGATGATGCTGCAGATAGGGCAGGTTGAGAGAAAAACGCACAGGACAGGAAATGGGTCGGCCAGCTGTGGAGGCGTGAACTCAGCCAGCCACTTTATGTGTTATCAGCTGGAGGAAGTCTTCACACACACACACACACACACATACACACACACATGCACGGAGGAGAAAGGTGGGGGGGCAAATACACTGGGTACTATTGTTTGAGTTTTTTTTTACATAAGCTATGCAAAGATTTAAGATTTTTCAACATCAAATCCCAAGAGGATTATATCTTCTCAGTCAAAAAAAAGCTCCTCTTTGCCAGGCTAAGGGTTTGGGGGGGGGATGCTGTCAGAGTAGTTCCCCCCAGGAAGGAGGGAGGTGGCCAGCCAAGTGTAGTACGGTGGGACAAGGGGCGTGGCTTCTCCCAGGATGGAGGGGGGAAATGTGCTTCTCTTCACGTTTGTCATGCTTATGAGGTCAGACAGCGGAGTGCACAATGCACTCCTCAGCCACCGCACCGTGCCAAAGCCCCTCATGCACACACACACGCACACACACACACACTCTGGAGTGCACACAAACATACATTAAGATCTTACACACACACACACAAACACACATAATCCCTCCCCACATCTCTGAGCTGGGACCAGCCAGCCAGCAGCGAGAACAACCATCCATGGCTTTGACCCTGAATCAAACATTGAGAGGAAGAGGGGATGAGGGGGGGAAGGGGTCCATAAAAAATAGGACAAGTTTTTTTTCCGTAGAAAAATAGAGGAAATCTCCAGAGGCTGATAAAATGTCTTTGGCACTTCTGAAAACACAGCATACATAAAGAGAATGACATTGAGTATAAAAAGGCCAAACTAGAAAGCTCTACAGCCAGAAAAAAACAAAGATTAAGATTAAGATAATCCAAGTTCATCCACATATAAGTCTGGCCAGTCCTGGGTGGATTTGAGCCTGAACAGGTCCGTACTCCACCATCTCCCCATCCACTGTGATCATGCCTTGCGGAGAGATGGGCTCCAGCCGCAGGGCCTTCACCTTCTCGTACACCAGGTGGGGGCATCCACATGCCAAGTGGGCGCCCTTCTCCATGGCGAGGAAGAGGCGTAAGAGGGCGGGACGAGAGATTCCTGCCGTCACGTAGAACAGATGAATCATTCCGTCGTCGGCCATCGCGCCGGGGACTGTCCACAGGTCCTCAGCCAGGTGGGACTGGTAAATAGCCAAAACTAAGACGAAGTCCTCCTCCCTGACCACCGTCCAGCTCTCTGGGACTGGCTGGTCCAGGCCAGGAAGCAGAGAGTCCACCGGCGCTCTGGTCTTACCCTCACTCTGGGTCTCAGGTCTCTTTGTGTTTATGGCGTTGTTGGAGGAGTTGGTGATGGTGTTGTGGTTGGAGTTTGTGCTGTCGCGGTTGTGTTGAGAGTTCTGGTTTGGGGAGGTGTTAGGGATGAGCCTACAGGGAAGGGTGGAGCAGAGTGAGGGGTGCTGAGGTGTGGATGGAGGGTTATTCGCCTTCATGTTCCCTTTTGGGAGTCTTTTTTCCGTAACTGGCAGATACGCCAACCTGCCCTGATAAACTCGGAGGGTGGCCAGGCGAACCAGCGTGCCCATCAGGAAGCGGATCGCTCCAACGTGACGGTACTTTTCGCTCTCGATGTCGACGTCCGCCACGAATCCCCAGGCCAGGGAGAGGAAGGAGAAGAGGCGCTGCTGAGAGGCCAGGTGGATCGACACGAGGTCCAGGGAGCCAACAAGGCCTTTGCACAGCATGAAACCACAGCTCAGCAGCAGCTCCTCGTTCCATGCTGGAGGCGACCTGAGAGATGGTTGCACACAACAAGAATTAGAAGCAATCAAAGCACGATTGCACACACACACATGATTTTCTATATTTCAGCTTAAATGTTGCCTACAATGTTATCAGAGCTTCATTTAAGTGCTGAACATAGATAAAGAGGACCAAGTTAAACAAATATATTTATACTTATTCATTTACTAAAGTAGCAAAATTATGTAACATTAAAGTCTCTGTTGGGAAAATATTTGAACTTGAATATTATTTTAATCAAAGGGGTAATTGGAGTCAGGTGTTTCAATTTAAGAGATGGCAATCAGGTGTGAGCTTAGTGTTTCTATATAAACCTGAGTCTTTACAATCAAAGTCTGGTCTCTTGCACACAGGTTTATGGAAATGTGCCAGGTCTTGATCAAAGGAGATTTTGCAGATAACAGACACAAAGTTGTTGACATTTACCTGTTTGAAGAAGGTGAATTTTGCATAAGAGATTCAAAGTTTTTGGGGTGATGTTCTGAAGAAACAGTATGAATCAATGAAATGCATGTTGCTACAACAGTGCACACTTTGTAAAGGCTGCTGCATTACGTACATAAGGTAAAAGGAAAAAGAAAGCAATTGAACCATGTTTGTTGGCATTTTAGCATGCTAACATTTGCTAATTAGCACTAAACACATGTTGCAGCTGAGGCTGAGGGAGGGACATTTGACCTTTTTTGGTGAAGGAGGGCAACTGCTGAGAGTTGAAGTGGGTGTTTGCACTCATAACCTGAGTTTTCTAAAAAATTTGTGGCTCAGGTCCACACCTGCTGTTCCCAGGTCAGACAACACAAATAACACCGAGGTGACAAATGTATTTTTTTTTCTCTCTCTGATGTTGTGCTCACAGCTGACCAGCAGATGGAGATGATACCTCGGGCTATGCTGGTTCTACTGGTTCCACTGCTGCACTGTGAACTATAATCACTCATAATGTGCAAGTTTCTAAACCCATTACATCACTCCTTTGAGAGTTATCAGCAGCCTGAAATGACCTCTGCGGCTCGGCGAGGCAGTTCCAGTCTGCTCTGTCTCTCCTCCCCCCCTGAGAAATGATGTGCCCAGTCAGCCTTTGCCATAATTACACAGAAAAGAGATAAATCATTCTTTTTTAAGGCTCAGGAAGGTTCCTCTTTGCTCTTCTCTGGTACCGCTGGTCCATGCATTTAAATGACTCTTTAATGAACTGACTCACTGTGAGTAGTGGTGGACAGAGGCAGCCAGGGCGTTGCCTGAGCCACCTGGTAGGATACCCAGAGGGGTCTGGATGGCCTCTTGCCAGTCCTCTCGCTCCATTAGACCATTTATCACCTGAATGAACAAGAACACATACAGAAACAGAATTAGATCGGGGTCCTAAATAGAAAAATGTCTATTTATGACTAAGGGTTGGGATAAAATATCTATCTAT
>JAPZDV010000009.1:14496268-14563052 GCA_029814665.1 Acanthurus lineatus | reverse complement strand
CCCCTCTCTAAGCTAAGTTTACAAGATGCTAGCTGTAGCTACAAATTTATAATACTGAAAGGAGAATAGCACTGATCCCCTCATCTAAACCTCAGCAGGAAAAGTTTATTTCTCAAATGTCTAAATTTGATGCAAGAGAAAGAAGAAGGTCTTATTATTTAAAAATGCCTGTGAAGTTAAAGTCTAAAGATGACTGCTGGAAACCCATAAGGCTGCTTTGCTATTCTTGATGCTAATATGACTGTTCAGCAAGATGCGAAACCAGATCATTTAATTAGATGTACAGAAATACCACAGTGGTGGGGCTCATCAGCAGATATTGTAACATTCTGGATTTTGTCATGTTGTTTCCTGTTTTATTTTGTAATATTAACCTCTTGTGTGTTTCAGTTTCCTGTGCTTTCCTGCCTTTCATCAACCACACCTGCGGCCACTCACTCACCTGCCCCTGATTACCCTATCACCTTCCGTGTTTATATATACCCACCAGTTCCTCATGACTTTGCCAGATTGTCTTTGTTCCCCGTGACCTGACCTTCTAGGATTTGCTGTGGGGGGTTTTTTGTGATTTTTTTTTTACCTGTGACTGTTCTTTTGGATTCTGGGACTTTTGCCTTTTCCCTGTCTGTTTTTGTTAGCTTTTTTGGATTCCTTGTTTGTATTTTGCTTTTGATGGACTTAAGTAAAGACAGTGATTTTATTTTGAACCTCACTCAGTCTCCTGTGTGTTTCTCTGCACCTGAGTCCAAGTTTTACCAGAGTTGTTACAGATATGAATCATAAAGACCTTTGGGCTTGTACTAAGGAGATGAATGTTTTGAAGGAAATTCTTTGCACACCTCCCTCACCATCAAGGACTCCACAGTGAGGAATGTGAAAAACATCAATGTGGAGATCAGATCTCAGACTAACTCACCTGGGCAACAAAAATCATCAGGACTGTCAAATGGGCAGACAGAGACAAAACTTACACCCCCGAACACACTCACAACCTTTTGGAGACACAATGGAGTGTTTGCTGACAGACTGCATCACCAACTGGTGCTCCAGCTGCAATAACAGTGATGTCTGAGAAAGATCAGTGCAGTCTCCATACCCTCCACCCTCACACACCCCTCACACCCTCCTCATGAACTCTTCATTCCCCCACCATCAAGCAGGGGGCCCTTAAACGTCATATAAGACTCCATCTGCAAACTATCTTTGGACACCTTCAGTTGCACTTTAATTTCTTAAGATGTTTCCAACTTGAACTACTTATCACTCCATACAGGTAGTGCTAGCATGCCTAGTAGTGTTATTTGTGTTGCATCTTGGCCCCATAACAAGCTCTAAGTCTTTCTTGCACAGAGACTGATGATAAAATGACAATAAACTTGATTCAATTTGACAACATAAAGAGGCGGCTGTAGCTCAAGTGGTTGAGTAGTGGCTGGATAAAACCGACTAAATGGTTGTAATGCGATGTAATGAAGATCAAACTATCCTGTTGCATTAATAGCTTTCAAATGACTTTTTCTTTGAGGAGTAATGAGTTATTTGTTCCACCTCATAAAGTTGCCATTCATTTTGATGCCATATTAATGTGGGAGGAGGATCGGGTTCATTGTAATACTGGCTGCATCTAAAAGGGTGTGAAGCTTTTTTAAAGCGACTGCGGAGAGAAAGAGAAAGAGAGAAGCTTCATCTGGTGGATTTTTCTGCAGACGCCCTTGACCTTTAAAGCAGACACAGAGACCATATCGAATGAATCAGCGTGAACAAAAAATATAACCTATTTTGGGGTTCTTTCGAGGACAGAAACTTCCCTATCAATTTCCACTGTAATTATTTGGCTGCAAATGATGCTGACTTTGGTACTAAGCAGACAAATTAGCCACCAGCTTCTGCTAATTGTCTAATTAGCAGAATCACACAATGTTAGCGCATTTGGCTGATAATGTAAATGAATCAAGAGAGAGATAGAGAGAAGTGCCAGTTCCCTTTGACTCACTAACATTAATTTAATCGGAGTGTTTTTCTTCTCAAAAGTTCAGAGCCTCAATTTCCAGAAATGTGACCTCTGCTGCACCGCCGCTGTCGGTGCCACCCTCTGCCTCATCTGGCCCTTGACGACAGGTAGCAGCAGAGGTGCAAAAATATCTCAGAGACAGAGGTGTGAACCCACCAGGAGGAGTGAGGAGAGGGTGTGAAAACACACAGGCACATGCCAAACTCTGCTTTCATTCACACACACAACAGGGTTACCATTGTTCTTTTACTTGAATCAGAGCACAATGTGGCTTTCAGACACAAAAGCTCCTCTCCACACTTCCAGAATAGAGTGGAAACTGCCTTTTGACAGTGAAAGAGCTGTTGGATTCAGGTTTTGCACTCAAGCACAGCCTTAATAAACCCCCAGACACCCCTACAAAGGTCAAACCTAAAGAAATAGAGATCAGCATCCTCCTCTGGAAACACTGACACTGGAATACATGCAGCCTAAAGCTCAGATCAGATAGAGAGATGTTTTTTTAGGTCTTGTCCAGCACTCTTAGTAGCCTGGGTGGCTCCATACTTTTGAATCGCTGCACTTCACTGAGATGATTCAGTAATTCAAACAGAATAATGAATAATAAAGTGAAGAGAAATGGCACTTTAGTCTGATTATCATGCTACAGCTTCAGACCAATGCTGCTTTACCCCGACAGGCTGTATTCAAATCACTCATCATGTGAAGGAATCTTTTAACTGTGTTGATTTAAATGTATTCTTTTAGATCTCCCTTTTGCTCTGTGATGAAAAAAAAAACATAATCCCAATATAAGACGATTTTAAAACTGATTAATCATTTAACTGTCAATTTCAAGCATAAAATCTTGTCTCCTTTTATTCTGTCTGTTTAGATGTGAAAATGCAGCTTTTTGTCTCGCATGATATTAAATCACATCAAGGCAGCTAAATTCTACATTGATTATTTCATGATTGTTTTTCAACACAATGACTAAAAGTTCCGTCCCTGAAAAAAGCTTTTTCACAGACTTTCCTCTTGAGCTGTATCTGTAAGTATCTGTGTGTGTGTGTGAGTGTGACAGGAAGACAGATGCAGGGGGGAAAGAGAGTGTATGTGAAATCTGTCTATAATGTGAAGTCAAATACCTGCAGGCAAATCCTGCCCGTCACACCGGCAAGCAAACTTTTGACTCTCAGTGTGTGTATTTCACAGTTACAAGTTGGTAAACACACACACACACACACACACAAGCAGCCAGGCGACAGGCAGGCAGGCGTGTCAGTGCGAACAAGCTGTGAGCTGACAGTTATCATCTTGTTACCACAGGTATGTTCTGATTGCTACAAAATACTTAAAAAAAAACAAACGCAGTGCACCTTCATTATCTCATAGCAGAGCACAGCACAGAGCACAATTTGTCAAACCGTGTTGCTATCTAAGAAACAGATATGTGGCTTATTTACTGAACGCTGTGCTGTGCAGGAGCGACTCTGTATCCAGACTGTACTGACACGTCTGCAAACAAGCTGCAGTCCAAGGTGAGGGGTGAGTATCTGCTGGAAGAGGAGGTCCAAAATGTTAAAAAAAACACACACAACTGCCCACTGAGGCATCACCGGGCTGGGGGGAGGAGGAGGGGTGGGGGGTGGTGACAGGCCATCACAGCCGTGTCACAGAGCGCACGACAAAGGGTCCTGGGGGAGCGAGATGCCGGATGGGGGTTAGAGGTCGTCCGGTGACGCATCGTAGCTCTCCGTCACCGAGGAGGCCACAACATACCCGGCAAAAGCCTCAGGGAGGAGAGATCACACACTGACAGACACACACACACACACACACACCTGACCCTGCGGCTGCTGCAAACAGTCACTTCTGTGGGAGCTGAGCAGACAGCTCATCCCTCCTTTGCCTGGCCTTCCCCTTTTCTTCTCTTTTGCAAACTCCAACTTGTTACCACAAAACACACACATTCCTGCAAGGATCATGCTTATTTGTACTAGGGGAACTTGCAGGAGTTTTTCACATTAAAAGGATCAGACAAAAAAATACTGAAAAGCAAATGGAATCAAAAACCGTAAATATCCACACTGTATAAATGTGTGAATCTGTAACTGGCCCCCTATCAGCTGTTTAAAGAGCAGAAAAAGGATACAGCTGGTGGCCATGAAGACAGGCACTGGTGAAAAAAAAAGTCAAAGCAAGTAACCATCATCTCAATCCTTTGCATGCGATCTCACTGTGGGGAAATACTGTAGCAGACCATTAGCGTGCGCGGGGCTGTATCATGGTGTATGCACTTCATTATTTACAGCTCATTCATGCCAATGAACCTTCAGTGAGAATAAAAACCCTCTGAGAACTGTGTTATTGAGTAAATCAGTAGCCTCACAGCTAACAATACCTTCAGATATTTGGTGTTTATTCATTTTATTTTTCAGTGACAGTGCGTCACAGTAATAGCTCTCCACCAGTCGTGCACTGCAGTCGCACTTTTAATCCAACCTTTCCATCTGCAATGCCAGATGAGATGACATGCAATTAACTTAGAGGGTAAATACACAATAAAGGATTAGTGATTCAGCAGACTTTCATACACCCTCTATGCCAAGGCAGTATTCTGCATCTATTGCCGCAAAATTTCTCATTTAAATCGCATAATATATCCTGTTAAATAGTGTATTATTGGCTGGCCCGGATCTGGAACGCTAAAACAAGCTTATAAATTAATGATATGATCGCATCATCACTGAGACGCTGTGTTCAAAAGAGGAAAAGAGGCCTCTCTGCCAAAATAAAAAAACAAAACAGAAAACCGTCTGGGATGAGAGACCATGAAAAAACCGTTAGATGACTGATCTTACTCATTAGTATGTGTGATTTGAAAACCAAGCTGGAGCTCTTTGATGAGTCCAGTAAGAGGGCGAGTGACCGGGGTGGGCAGGTGGAGTGGGGGGCAGTTATTTCTCAGGTTACCATCTGCCTGCCTGCCTGGCATTCGGGGCTGAAACCCAAACTCCTGCTGGCCGCAGATCAGAATGAGGCTGGATGTTCCTTATCACACAAAGTCACACACACACACACACACACACACACACACACACACACACACAGCCCCCCTCTCTTCATCCACCTCCACCGTGTTTGCAGTGTACGCCTTGAGGCTCCTACCAGGATGACGACCTCATTCTGGTACACCAACACTCACCTCCATCCGACACGGCAACCAACATTCCTAATTCGTTACTGTCAAGTCAAATATCCGCTTCCTCTCTGACCTGCCTCTGGCTGCCCAGCAGTGAACGCCTCACCTGCTTTCTGTTTTAAAGACTTAAACATACCTATATGAGGAGAAAGATATACCTGACCTGACATAGCTGACTCAGAACATGCACGCTAATGATAAGCAGAATCACCATTTTGGGACCCAAACAGCTTTGTCTCATCATCAAGTATCATCGCTTCCTCCCAAATGAGTGATGGGCTAATGAGCTGCATAAACGCTTCTCAGACTGCATTCTTGTTGATAACTGTCTCATTGTTTACCAGGATGGAGCACAGAGAAACTAATGAGACTGGAAGACAGAGGAACCTGAGGACAGTCTGAATTTTAAACAGAGCGAGACATGATGAGACCTAATTAGACGTAGCTGCTGCGGAGCAGGATGAAAAAAGGGCTTTGTTTTGATGTGATTTTTTTTTTTCTCCACCCATCAACAGTAAAGTCTCAGTGGGAATTCACTGAGCGGGAATAATGAAGCCTCTCTGTAGACAGCAGATCAGTAGGAAATCTAACTACTTAAATGATCAGTTTTCTTAGTTGTGTTTGTGTGTGTGTGTGAGAGTCTGTGTGTGTTGTAAGCAGGCTTCAGGTTCAGATTCATCTCTTTCATGTGGGCTGTCTGAATGAATGTGGCAGCTATAATTGCTACAGGCAGGTGGATCACCTTTCGCAGCAGGTAGAGCAGGTTACTGGGAGGAATGTGTGAGTCCTCGCTGCCAAACCTGTTTTTGGCTAAAGGAAGGCTTTACTGGGGTTAGAGTAAGTCTATAATGAGGGGGTTTTAAGCGTCATGTCAGCTAAAACAAAGGGTTAAAGTACTGACTGACTCTGTAAGACTTTTGATATGTGAGCCTACATAGAAAATAAGAATGAAAACTGATGTGCTTAGCTTATAATACACTTTAAAGTAGACTATTTTCTAAAATTCCCTTCAAAATAAGCCGTATTTGATAGCATTCTACTTTTGACACAGGCTTGCATTTTTATTATGATCATTATTTATTTATTTTTGTATTAAGTTGCTGTTATTCTCCAGGTTTTAAAGTGACATCCCATGGTGCTCACCGTCTCTCCGTGGCGCCTGCAGCACAGAGGCGTCTCTGATGGCTCGAGCCCATCTCTCAGCCTCCTGGAGGTTGGCGAGCGGGTCCTGGACCAGCGCGACCCGAAAGCACTGCTCCACTCTCTGCCGGGCCACTCCGGCGCTCATCCAGCGCCTCTTGAACGGGTAGAAATAAGCTGTGAAGTAGGCGCCGACGTCCGTGCTGTCCGCTCCTCTGTACGCCCGGCAGCCGACACAGTCCGTCAAGTTAAAAACCACCTTAGTCCGGCTGGGTGAGGAAGAGATCCTTTGGATAGTCAATGCGCTCTCTGTCAGGCTCACCGAGTACCGGACCCTGTCGTTTAGCGTGTCGGTGAACTCCCCGTACAGCACGCCCACGACCCCGTTCCGCTGGCGGGATGGGTCCGGTTCAGAGGCGTCTTTCTCCATCCCGGACGGAGAGTGCGACGCGTCCCGCAGGCCGGTGTGGGGATGGCGGTGCGGTGCAGACTCTGGTCCTATGAGCCTGCTGTGGGACCCTTTGACTGTGATAACATCAGCTTTCCTAGTTCGGAGTCTCTCCCTAGTGACTGAAAGGGGGAATGGCAGTGATGGATTTGGAGGAGAGCGCATCCGCCTGTCCTCTCATCACCTGCTCATGTTTGAAAACACTTTCTCCTCATTCAGAAACTGCCATTTACTGTGAAACCAAATCATCTGCATTATTTTAAACATTAAACTAGTTGATTAATTCACCTCAGTTCTTGGGCCTATCTGCAATTATATGGAGAACATTTAGCTAAATTAGGGGAGACCAGGGGTAATAGTGACCAAAGAGTTGTTAAGGATGGCCTAAGAGTCATGTGATCAGTTATATGACCACTTCCTTCCTGGCCTTGCATGTGAAAAATGATTAGGAAGTAGCCAAAGCTGAGTATTTTACACCCAAAACACTGAATTTCATGTACAACAGTAATTTTTTAACCAAGTTTAAATTTTAAATAAAACTAATGCTGTGAAAGTTAAAAAGATGCACTGAAAGAAACATGTAGATGGCATATGCCTCTTTAATAAATATATCGTGAATATATCCTTCATATAAGGATATTGGAGCCATTTTCCTTTTTGATACATGTATATTATCATATTTACGATATTCAATAGCTAAGTTTGGTGTGGACTAATAAAAAAAATAGTTGAACTGTTTAGAACTCTATATGATTATATTATTAGAATTTTGTCATCGTCCTGAACAAAAATGTGAAATTTCTTTCTATTTTTCACTTATTACCAAAAGGATGCTTATCAGTTCATCATAGGTTTACTGTATATTTTTATGGCTAAATGTATAATATAACAAATAACTAACACAATGTTCAAAATGATCTGTTTGTAAAAAAAAAAAAAAAGAGAGACTATAGAAAAGCTTGATTGTTCATTGTGTACATTTGAGTGTTCACTGTATGACATGTGTTTCCTCCCATAGGCCCATTACCAGTCGCGTTTATGTTTTTTTCCTGCATGTTTTATTCTAATCATCAAAATTTAAAATAATTAACATTATTTTATTATAATATAACCTTTTTCTTAAATTATAGCTCAACCAAGCTTAATAAGTAGTTCAGTTATACATTGCAAGCGAATTGGTATTTTCAGTATCTCTGATTCGAGTTGAAAATTTACCACACCCAGTCAGTAGTCACGTGGGGTGTGATGTGTACAACGTATATAAACGTTATCACGCGAGATTTCCAGTGCAGAGTTCATTCGGTGTTTGCAGAGCTGTACAGTGCAGTGCTGTAAAGCTACGTGTCAAATCCGTCGTTTTCACACGTTATGGGGCCTGTCTGTCTAAATATGGGGTTCAGTGCAGATGGGCCGCCGTGAACAGGTAATAATTTGATCTCTAAATAATTAGGTTTAAGTGTGCGGTGGTCTGGAGCATGTGAGCTCTGCTAGCCTGCTAGCTTTCCTCAAGTCATGCTAACACGTGCCAGGACCAGGACACCACGTTGGCTAAATGTTTTCAACTCAGTTTTAAATACTTGATTTTTGGCAATCAGAGAACGTTCATTAAATATGTATTGACATAGGGTAACGTCGAGATTAAAATGTTTCATAAATGTTTCTTCCCATAATGTTAACTAGAGTGAGGGACGATCAAACGTGGCCCATGTAGCCATTAGCTTAAATCTATGTTACAAATCCAGTGTCTGATATTACTACTTTTATTATTACAGGCAGCTTTGGAAGATATGGAGTGAGATTTATCTTTCTGCCATCCAAGGCTGAGCTTCATCATTGGGAGAGCAGGTAAACTTGACAGTAGCTTGGTGGCCTCTATTTTTTACCCTGCAGTGCATATGATGATTTTGTTATCCCTGTCTGAAAAAAAAAGTGTGGAAACCAATGGTATCTGACATGCAGCAGTTTGACGCATTTAGTCACGTGCTACCGATTGAACATTACTAACAAAAAGTGTCATTGCAGGCTCAGCACTTGTCTGTCCAACTTGACAAAAGCTGCCTAAGGGAGGATGGAGCATAAAGAGGTTTGTACCACTCTGCTTTATCCTGCTTGAGCCACGTTGCCACAGATTTCACTGATGAAAACTGCTGCATAGGAAGTGCCGTCTGATGCGATAACTGACGATGGCAATAGCTGTTCTGAGAAATAATGCCAAACCTCTTTGCTTTTGGTGTGCATAAACTCAACACTTGATGATCTAAATGAAAATGTCTCCCTACAGGTCTGAAGGTCTGCAAAGCAAGACAATAATGACACGTGGCTGCTGAGATATGATGAACAGGTAAATGCTGTAAGAGTGACACCTTGATATTTAAAGTCAAGCCAGTGATGATACAAAGTTATCCCTGTCTGAACTTAATGTGGAGTCATGGTAACCTGAGGCTTTCTGGAAATACAGGACTAGTATATTTTTGTCGATCATAGGTGTAAATGTTGAATGTGTCTCATAATCTTGATCTTTTTTTTTTAACTTTCAGATGAAATTCAAAGGGAAGTGAACACAACACAAGTCTGATGCCTCAGTAGAACGATTGTAGCAAATTTGTTTGCTGGTGAAAAACAATGTTTAATGAAGTAAAGACATTGTATAAAATTCAAGTATTCGGCACATTGAAAGTAACACTAGTCTTCCTGGAAGAATTTAGCAGGTGTTGGTCAGTCTGTGTTGAAAGACAGTTTGTAAGACTTTTTCTTCAGATTGTCCAAAAAGATCTGCTCTTCCTGGAGGTATTCACGATCCTGTGGGCAGGAGAAGAAAAGTTTAATGTGAGGCATCTACTAACAGAAAATGCCATTATAGCTAACAATGAATGTATTTATTTAAACAAATGTGTGACCAGAAATGTATCTAAACAAGTGTGTGACTTGGAGATGTTGTGGTGCTTTGCCTGTTTGAATAAAAGCCTTTACAGTCACTACCCACATGTGTTCATTTTAATTATGTGTTAAGGACTCTGCAGCCCTAAGTGTCTAATAACAAGAACTAGCTTACAGTTTTTACTGTGAACTTGTCACGGTGGTTTTATTATTCGTGAACAGTGTATTTCGGGCAGATATTCAGAAGTTACATGCTAGGAGTTACAAAATGAGTGTGGTGATGTACTGTTGCATACAAGGTATTTGACATAACTGATATACTAAGAGTTGTCTGTATTATAATATTGCTAAAACTTGCCATGAATACACACTCTGAAATTCTTGCTATCTTTCAACAAACAGGTTTCTTAAGGCTTGTAATCTTACGTGTTGTGAAATGCTCCAATCTTAATAAACATTAATAAAACCATTAGAACCCAACATTAAGACATGAAGTAACTTGTAGCTATGTGACTGAGCTTTTCTACACCTTTGGACCAAGTTTGTCTTCACTGGTTACCTTTTCAGCAGTGTACTTCCACAGAGCCAGACTAGCCTGCAGAGCCATAGACTGAGACTTGGCCAGTGATGTAGGAGAAGAGATGTTCAGGGTTGAAGGCTGATCAGTGTTTGGCATCACCAAACTGGTATCTATAGATAAAAATGGAAAAAAAAAATAACTAACATTAGAAGGGTTTAATTTTAATGAGAGACTAGTTTTTGCTGAATGACACTTTGAATAACAAGAATGTACTCTACCTGGTAAATTGGGTGGAATCATATGTGGTAAAGAGGAAACCGGAGGGTCTTGCCTCAGCCTCTCTGTCTCCTTCTGCAGATTACTCCAACGTATTTGCTCCTGCAAAAAGTGTTTTAAGCACAAATGCAGTTACCATTTACCTGCTGTTAATACTTTTCTGTAAATAAGAACCCTGGTCTGTGGGGTGAGCCTTCTTATTGACACACACACCTGAAGGATTCGTTGTTCCTGCTGCCTCAGTCTCTCTGTCTGCGTACAGATGTTTGACAGCCTCACTTCGTGCTCCGCCTCCACACGTTTTGCCTCCTGCAGCGCCCGTTCTCCTTCTTCGTGCTTCTCTGCAGCAATCTGCGAAGAACAGTATGGTCACAATTTAAGCACTAGAGGACATATTTACTGTACATGCAGGAGTCTCTGTGATGTGGATTCACCTTGCTGAAAGCCTCCACCTCTTGGGCTCGTGTCTTGAGTTTTAAGGCCGTGCTGCTTATTCTCTCTTTCTCTCTGTCCAGTTCTTCTCTTAGACTTTCCAGAGTCTCTTTCTCCTGTGCCAAGGCCACCTCCTTTTGTTTCAGCTCTGCAGTGCGAAGCTTTAGGTCAGCTTGTTCCTGCAACAGAAATGGAAAATTCATATATTTTTCATTTGGGGCCTGTGTGTCCCAGAGAGTTTACAAAACGGTGTAATGTTTAATGAACAATTTAAACATAGTCACAACAGCAGTTTAAGAAAAAAACATCTACAAGTGACACAGGGTTTGAATTATTAGCCTGACTTAAATGTTTGAATTAAGATAAAGCACTAAAATGCCCCTCTTCTCCCCATTGGAAGCTCACCTGTGCCAGACTGATGATGGAGCTCTCTCTCTTCTCCAACAGACTGCTGACCTCCAGCTCAGCCCTCTCATGCCTCTGCTTCTCCATGGTGTGAAAGTGGGCCCACTCAGCTGCCAGTTTCCTCCTCTCCTGTGCACAATGCTGCATCACTGACTTCTGCTCCTCCAGTAAAACACTCTGATAGAAACAAGAAACAGGCAGGACAAGTATGAGGGAAAGCACTTTTCCTCTACCGGCACTGATGTGGATGTTCAGACTCACCTTTGCTCTTTCCAGCTCTTCTCTTTCCATGCTGATCTGCATGGTGAGGGCACGCCGTTCTTCCTCCAGGCCTCTATGACTAGACTCTGCCTTGGCCTGCTCTGCTGTCATCTTCCAGCGTTCCTGAGGGCAGCAAAAAAATGTCATCTTCAGTCTTTCAGAGGAAAAGAAGCCATTTTTATTTAGGCGAGTTTAGCTGAAATTGCAGCTATCTTAGAAATAGTCTACAGTCTATACAATTTATAGCCTGGTTTCACCCTGACCTTCTCAAGCTGTCTCTGCTGCTCACTGAGCTGAGTGTCCATCCTTGAAATGATTTCCTTGAGGTAAGCTCTCTCCTCTGTCATGGCTTTCTGCTGCTGGGCCAGACGGTCCTGCATTACTGAAACATTGGAAAATGACCTTAACCCACATGCACCAACTTCAGCGTGCTATCTGGCAACTTGTATCTTGACCTAATTGTACAAAGTATGCATGCATCTGAGGTACTTTGAAGCTGCTCGACTCTGTGCCGTGCCCCCTGCTCCAGGCCTTGAGTCGTATGTTCATGTGTGCTCTCCACCCGAGAGGAAAGCTCTCTGAGCTGAGAGGAGAACTGCTCCATCTGTTCAATTATCGCTGTAACAGACCTGGTCAAAAAGTGCAGATACAAAATAGATGTTAGAAAAACCAAGACGGTCAACATTTAAAATCTGCTAGGATGCTGAAAATTAGCAACAAAAATAAAGAATCTTAGGCTCACTGTTACAGCAGAATTAAAACAATCTGCAGTTATTTTCACAGGCTACATTACATAGAGACATCAGCACACATCAAGTGTATAACTATAGGTGAAATTGCAAGTGTGACTGTTGTCCTTGGATAACATCTTACCTGGTCTGAGATGTTGCACTTGTAACAGCATCAATCTCCTCCTCTTTTAATTTCTTCAGTCTCTGAAGCTGGTCCTCATGGTCTTTCTTCATCTCCAAGATGGATTTTCTTGACATTAAAGTCGTACAAATATATGGTAAACTATGGTAAAAGATGTTGTATAAACCTGATATTTACATGACTGACTACTGGATGCAATGATAACTATTGATCATGACTTTTGAAAAGAATCTATTACAGAAAAGGCCTCTCTGGTTTACCTCTGGAGTTCTCTGAGCCTCTCCACCTCCCGGTCTCTATCTTTCTGCGCTTGGGTCAGTTTATGCTGGTACTGAGCCTGCAGCTCTGAGCGTTCCTGTTCAGCAGTTTGTGTTACTGTGGACAGGCGTTCCATTAGGTCCTCGCACTCCTTCCGTGCTTGTGTCTCCCTCTGGGCTGCTGATTCCTCGAGCAGCTTTACACGAGCCCTGGATGAGCAAGGGAAAACTTACAGTATGTGCATACAGACACACGTAAGCTGCTTAAAGTGCAGAGAACGATGCATAATGTATGTTTAACAGGAGCTGCACATTTGCAGGACAGAATGGGTGTGTATGTTTTGTCCAACTACTTGTGTGTGTTCTCCATGAGCTCCATATCCTGTTTGTGCCGCTGCTGGACATTCTCCAGCAACATTTGGCTTTGGTCTCGTTCCAACTGCAGAGTCTTCACCTGGATAGTAACACATAGAAGGTTCATAAGCAAGTGCGTCGACGTAAAGTTGTCATTTCTTCCTGAAAAATGCAGTTCTTATGTTTTCCTTCTCATCACTACAACGGCATTCACATACCTGTCCCTCCAGCTGGATGATGCGAGCCTGTAAAGCTTTACAGTCTTCAGTTTGTTGCTCCTTCTCTTTGAGTCTCTGCAGCACACCTGCATCCACGGTGGCCCCGTGACCAAGCAACTGAGACTGCATCATAATAAGAAGAGTAAAAAAATTAAGAACAAACCAGCTGAAAAATGATATTTTGAGTAAATTTCCGAGTTGATACTTATGTTCCAAACCTGCTGTTGCAGAAGCAGCCGCTGCAGGTAGTCCGCTGAAAGAGTCGCCTTTTCAGAAGATAAGGAGGGGATTAAAATGGACATAATATATGAGCTCCCCAGTCAAGTCAACCTTAATACAGCAAAGAATAAATACCTGTTGCTGGACAGCAGTCGATGCATTCTGCACTTGGTTTTGCTGCGGCAGTGCTGGAAATATTACCATGAGTAACAATCATGTCAACCTGCTCACATTTGATATTAAAGCAATGGTGAAAAATGCTACAATATCTAAATCTACTCCAGATATCCCAAATGTTACATACACCACACTGAGCCAGGCAGGAGAGCAGGCATAGGGTTGAACATCGGCAGCTGTTGTGGGGTTTCATTCAAAGCCTGACTCGGCCCCTGTAGCATCCCCGATCCGTTATCGGATGGTAAGTTGTGGGGTTGGGACTGAGGCTGGGGTTGGGTGTGACTACTGCTAGCAGAAGACACTGCCAAGGGGCTGGGAAGCTGAGTAGGGCGATCTGAAGGATGAGATGAGCCAAGAGTTTGTTCAGGGTTTATTTTAGCATGGAAAGCAGCTGGTGAGGAGGGTGTTGAGGTGGAAAGGAGGTGAGGCTGGCCGGTGGGTGTGTACTCAGCAAATAAAGAGGGGGATTGTGGTGGAGTTGAGGATAGAGTGGGGGTGGTATCTGTACAAAATGGAGCAGAATGTTGTCGTCCACTCAGATTATGAGCATGATGTGATACAGGGGAGAATACAGTGGTAGATGTGGGACTTGTAAGTGTGTACCATGCTGTGTGGTAAATTAGTTAATGTCACCAGGGATGGATGTAAGTTTGAAAATAATGGTTTTTCCTGGATTTTTCATTTTGTTGTAAAATATAACTGAAGTGAAGTTATTTTGAATTGGTTAAATACCTCGCTTGGTCCCCCTCTCTCTGACAGGGGTGGAGTGAGCAGTGGGGCTTGGCTGTCCAAGAAAAGTGCTGCTGCAAAAATGCAGAATGAAACAAAACAGCTATATATTGGCACTTTCAGCGCAACTGACATGAACTTGATGGATTTTCACAAAAACACATCTTACCTTGTTTCCTTATCAGATGCAAGTGTGTCCTCTTTTCCCCTGGGGGCTTGTGAATTTACTTGTTTACTGAAAAGAAGAGCGAGTTATCATTCAGTGTTGAGAAAGTAACTCCTGCTGTCATCCTATTTTTCTTGTTGTGTATCTTCAACAGTACCTAACAACTGAGTGCAGATTAACTTCTTCTCCGAGGCCTAAAGAGTCTTCCTGCTTGGACGTTTTTGCCTGGGAGTTTGACACTGACTGGGCCTTCTTCCTGCTTAGTGCTCCAGCTAACCAGTCCTCCTCCTCTTCTTCTTCTCTCTTGTGACTTTTAGAGACCTCTGGCTTTGTTTGTTTGGTGATAATATCATTTGGTGCGGAGCTGTCAGCGGTCATCTTTGCAGCAGATGTGACGTTGCTACCAGTCAGGGAGGGTCTTCTCTCTAGTGAAGGAGTGGATGGAGCCTTTGGAGAATCTGTTAAGGTCTTGGTCTCTTTGGCATCACCTTCTAGAAAGCTATGGTTGTCATCTGTTTTGAGGCCCAGCCAGTCAGCAGAGTTGCGGTGTCGAATGGAGGTGGATGTGGTGGGGTTTGGTTTCTTCTCTGGGGTAGAGGAACTAACATCCTCTGTAGAAAACCTGATTCAATAAAAAAAAATCTAGCATTTAGTTTAGCAGAAGAAGCAAAATCAAACCAAAAAGTACTAAGACTGGACTTCACACACCTGACAGACTGTCTGCGGGACCCTCGCCCTTCAGGGGTGGATACCAGTGTGGGCTGATAGGAGCCAAATGTGAGGTCCTCTTCTAAAAGTGAGTCTGATGAAAGTTAACAAAATTTACTTTGGAATATTCTATTCTTTCGGAAAACATATTAGTGCTGATCAGAAGACCACAGAGCTCTATTACCTTTAACACCTGATGTCTTCTCTTGTTGCTGCTTTTCTTGAGACTGAGGCTGGTTCTTCCTCTCTCCTGTCGGGGGTCGCTCCTGAAGCTTAAGTGAACTCAAACTCTCTAGGATCTCATCTAGTCGAGTACGAGCTCTCTGAGGGGTTTCACTACCGAGATTACAGGTTACAAAACAGAGGAAAAAGGGGATGGAGACAGGATACCACAAGTTAAGATTCAAAGGCATGGAAAGTGTCATATTTGCAAAAACAGGTCAAGTGAAAAGGCAAAACAAAATAAAAAAGAACTGGCATGCCTGATGCTGAAAGATATTGCTTTGTAAAACATTTGTCAAAGTTTGTTTTTGTTTTTTACTGCATCCCAAGCCCAAAGCACTAAAGCAGTAATTATTTATCATTGAGCACTAAAAATAAAGACAACAATAAGAGTGAGACAGTTAGGGAAAAACACAGAGCTGTTACCTTTCCTTGTTGGACCAAAGCGCACTGTCTTTTTTCCTCTGCTCTTTGTTTTTATCCTCAAATCCAAGAGCATCCATTAGGTCATCCTTTTCATCATCAAATGTGAGATCATCTCGACTCTTTGCTGCCTTAGCTGATGAACAAAGAATAAACACAGAAAAACACTTGTAGTATTCTGGTCTTTGCTTGTTTGTGGTTAAAATATTAAGTTTTATGGATCTTTTAAGGCTCACATGTTTCAGTCTTTAGGATGGGAGAAGCTGAAGAAGGTGGCGCAGATTTTCCAGGTTTGTCTTGCTGAATGTTAGAGTTTGATTCAGGCTTGGTTTCTTTGGGTCCTAAGTCATCAAGTAGATCGGCCAGTGGGTCATCTTGATCTGCAACACAATGTTTTTAGATTGTTTACAAGACTTCTGTATGTAGGCAAAAAAAAATTATCTAAACTCTACATCTAAATTAAATAAATTAAATGTTTTTATTATGAGTTTGAACTGAGCATGTACTGTATGTTTATATGGTGAGTTACCAGTAAATTAGGGAACCCAGTTCATACAAATACAACACTTGTATTTAAACAGATGGGACAAAATATTGGAAACACCCTTTAACATAGGGCAGTGAACTCAACAAATACAGTACTGAGTGCGGGTATGTTGAAATGGCTTGCGTTAGATTGCACATATGTACCAAACCGCAACTCATTCTGGTAACTCACTGTATGTTAAAACACTGACTGCATCTTAACGTCAAGATTTGTGCATTTGTGTTGGATATCCATCTATGGTGATTTATTTTATGTGCATGTCTCCTGCTCAGACTCTCAATAGACACTCATGAAATTACAAACTGATTTTCAAGTACAAGTAGACTTGTCACGATACTCACTTTTGCCAGATGATATAGTGTCCCAAAAAAAAAACATGATATTATTGTTACTTCAAGACCATTTTATGCCACTCATACAACAATAGAAAATGTACTTTGGCACAGAGATTAAGAGAGTCATTCAGTCCTTCACAGGCAATATATCGCCAATCCAGTTTTTGCCACTTATTTTGTTGCCATGGTTTTTAACAAAAATTAACATACCAGCTCAGTGTTGTTTAAGTTCTCATGTCTTTCTTTTAGGCCACACCTTAATATGTTCCATTCAGGTTCTGCGAAGTGTGGTCTTTTTGGACTTGCTTCCCAAACTTTGACTAAAATAATCCAGATTTGAGGAGAAAAAAAACTGTTGCTGCCTCTAGTAACACGTCATCTTCACTTCACATCTCATTCAATGTCACTGTCACTGTGTGTGTGTGTGTGTTAATGAGGAGACCTTCCTGATAGCTATCGTGACAGGCCTACATTGAGTAAAAGGCCAAACACATATTTGTACTGATGTACCTTTAGTGTGAGGTGTCTGATCAAAACCTTCATCACCACCACTTTCTAGATCAATTCAACAGTTTGAGAAAAACAAAGTAAAACTTTCAGTAAACAACTAGTGAAATTTATAAAAAAGTTCGGTGTCAGAGACAGCTAGAAGGCTCACTCACCAGAGAAGGTAAACTTCTTGTAGTTACGTGCATTGGATGAAGGTGCAGTATTTGGCTTCTTCGCTCCTATGATGGGGTCATCTGAGTGAAGAGGTGGAGACAAAGCTCTCTCTGACTGCAGCTCATAATGTAAACTTCAAAGCAGCTTACAAGATGAAGCAAATAATGAGAAAACTATTTATGCAGGAACACTCTGCACTTAATTACCTGCTCCTTCTGGTTTTAAATTACTTTCTAACATTGAAGAGTCTTTCTTTGGCCCTTCATTACCAAATGGCTTTGTTTGTGCAAGAGCTGAGCTAGGTTTTTTCTTTGATGAAAAAAGGTCAGCATCCATATCATCCATGTCCTTAAAAGAAACAAATGCAGAGGAAAAGGCAGTGTGACTGGCCTTGGGACCATAAACAGACAACTGCAAACTTTTTGCGAAACTTTCTGCCTGCAGGCTCACAGTTCATAAAGACCTACCTTCATGCTCTTCAGTATGTCGTTGGGATCTGCTGCTGAGACATCAGAGTCCTTGGACAGAATAGAAAATATTAACAAGGAGACAATGAAAGATCATAGATGAATCTAATTGTGCGTTTTAACAGCTGTCTACATACCCCAGTGTCTCCACCATCCCTCTTTACTTCCTCTGCCAGCATACTGAAAATGTTATCAGTGGCAGAGGAGCTGTAGAAAAAAAATAATGTAATTCTTAAACAGGAAGAGGGCTAATTTATAACTGATGGTATATAACTCTTAATTTTTCCAAGTTACCGACTCAGTGCTCCACCGCGAGTCGCTTTCCCCCTAACTGGGTGTTCTGGTGAGGGAATTGTGAGTAAATTATTGTAGCACATGAGACTTTCACAGTGATAAAATTATAATAATAATGATAACGGTGTTTGGTTTACAAATCCAGAATTGCTCACTTACTTTTATCATCAAATAAGCTGTCAAGCACGTCGTCATCTTCAAATGGACCTTGAGAAAAATAGGATGGGATGCACTTTTAAAGAAGCTATGGGCTCTTCAACTTTTTACACTATAAGGTCTCTTGACCTGTGTTAACATTTAGTATTCTGATTATAAAACCAGTAACTGTTTTTCTGTATCATTATTATTTTGCAGGATTACTACCTTGAAGCTTTTGGTTGTAACTGGATTTATCTTTCTCTGCTACTTTACTATATGGTCTCTCCGCTCTGTTAGAAGCAACGGGGCTGTCAAGATTGTAACGCCCTCTGATACAAACTTTGCTTTATATTAAGTTATTTCATAAAAATTTAAAACTAATACTTAGCAAAACTACGAGGTAGAACAACTGTATAGCATTCAAATAACATTTCAGGAACTTACTTTTTGGTGGTTTGCCCTTCAGATTTGTTGCCTGTTAACAATGAGTCATATTGAGTTATTTATCAACAAGAATATTTTCACCTTGCTAAACTATCTGCACTGCACATAGCAAATCAATTTTATACATACACAGCAATGAAAACATGTGTTTAACTTTTTTTCAAAGATCTTTCTTACATTAATAAATCAGGAAACGTTGACTCACCATATTGAATCTTGTCTGGTAGCATTAAATCTGAGAGTAGCTAGCTGGCTAACGTTTACCTAGCTAAATCTGATTAGGCGTCTCCTGTCTCCATTGGTAACCGCTGTTACACCAGTCAGCATATTAAGGATACAATGCAAGACAGTGGTTAGATAATATGTCTACATACTGCATTGTTTCACATTTAAATACGATCGTATAATTCGTTTTTATCATTTAAAAGTAGCCCAGTTTACATAAAGTAAATAAAGCTAACAGAACGAATCACACCGCCGCTATAGTACATCATACTATTACTGTTTACTGGCCATATTTAACACTTAACGTTACGAAACTAGTCTTCAAATACAATTTCATGATTATCTTTACAAAGTTTTATCTTTGAGCTGCACATTAGGCAAAAGGCAATTAAGAAGCAACTATGCTTTGGAGGTTTAACGTTACTGAAGCTGTACAATACCGCACACGTAGCAACCAATGGTAGCAACCGGCGCGCAACGTTTCCTGTTTATAGTTCGCAGTGCTTTGTGGGTAAAGTAGTTTTGGCGTAGCTTTTAGAGAAAAGTGTTTCAGAAAACGTGTTTGTTTTGGG
Source organism: Acanthurus lineatus (assembly GCA_029814665.1). NCBI lineage: Eukaryota > Metazoa > Chordata > Actinopteri > Acanthuriformes > Acanthuridae > Acanthurus > Acanthurus lineatus. Next base: position 14,543,467 of record JAPZDV010000009.1, on the reverse strand, counting down.
CGGTGTTTGGGGCAGTTTGTTCTGGACCTCCCTCTTCAAAGTAATCTGCTTTCTTAGTTATTAAAATCTAAATATACAACAGTGTTACCACCAGGTGGCACTAGAGCTCAGAAAATTAGTCAAAACAAATCAGTCAGATCAAAACTGAAGAGCTGAATAATTTATCCTCCCAATCCTATGTTTAATTCAGAGAGGCCTGATGTCGCACTTTTTTCAGTACAATGATAACAAATGTGAGCGCATTTACACTCTTAAAACTCTTGCACCGTGCATGCTGCAGGTACATTTAGATTCCTTGCAGCTTTGTTAAAGCAGCAGTGGGGAACTGTTTCAAGGCAAAGTTTGCAGATGACCTTTAAACTTTACAGGTACTAGTATATAATCTGCTCAGTGATGTGCAAGCATAGCCTACATGCAAGCAATAATTTTATGTTAATTCCTCTTTGAAGTTCCCCAAATGAGCCTGGAAATGATTTTTTAATGGACCTTTAAAAGACTGTGATTAGGGTTTGTTTTTTAGGCTTTATGTCAATGTTTGTCTTTTTTTTAGGAGTGCACTTTAGAAACTTTGGAAACTTATCCATTTGTTTAATCAAAGTAGAAATCACTGAACATTTTTATGTATGTTTTTAGAGATGATGATTTGATTGTGAAGCAAAAGAGCAGTCACAATTGATGTAAAATTTTATCACAATTTCATGTGCAATTTGAAAAATTTGTTTTACTACTATGAGGCAAAAGCGAGCACTGGATGACAACAATAACTGTATCTAACCTGATGTGAATGTCAACAAGCAAAGCTAACCATTTTAAACAATAGAGGGCTGTGGAGAAGAGAAAAATGCATAACTTGAGTTATTATGAGATAAATGTACACTTCTTAAAATTGATCAGCAGCAAATCTGTGTAGATTATTCCAAGTGCAGAGAAAGATCATCTTCACTGACATTCAGAACCACACAATGGAGCACAAATGCATTTCCTTGCTTTATTTAATTAGTTTTTCTTCCCTGTGAGAACAACATAAATCTTTATAGATTCTCTGCCACAATACATAACTTCAGCCCTTATTTCAGGAGAAATTAGGCCACTTGAGATCTTAAGAGAAGATAAATACCGCCCTCATTCATACACTTAACACAAGTCTTTTTAAAAGCAAGCAAAACATGAAATCAGGTTTTTATGTAGAGGCACAAAACATGTTTTATCACTTTAAACTATGATCACATCTGCTTTGAAACAGAAAAAAAATTCTATAAATTCAGTGTTCATGGGAGGCATTTGTCAAGAAGACATATTCCTTCATCTTTGTATTCTTTAAGTTGTCTTACAAATATCAGTTCTCTTCCAAGTGAAAGTACTGCATTGTAAACCTTTATTTAGTATATGTTTCTCAGTATTATTAGCAGAATGTACTTACAAAAAAAAGTAAAAGCACATATTATATCTCTGTGTTTTACAAGTACCCAGTGCATAATATCTTTGGATTTAATATCATTGCTGAATTAACATGTACATTGCATTTTAATGCTGTAGATGTTTAGCTCATTTTAACTACTTTGTACACAGTTGGCTAGTTTATTCAGCAGGAATGCATCTTTTTTTTTATATAAATAAATGTTTGTGGCATCACAGTCCTGTGAGAACCACATATCTCAAAAAAGTCAGCTTGCTACAAGGTTATAAAAAACAGGCCTGTTTTCAGCTTTGTGGAAATGCATTCTGCATCTGATCCAAGAGGCTTTTTAAAATCATTTATTTTGCTTAAGAAGCAGAGGAAGTTTTTCAACCCACAAAGGAACATTAATCCTTCAGTTTTACAGTAAAAATCACAATCTTAATACCTGGAGATACATGGATTTCACCTGACAGAAAGGTTAGGAAAATTATAATCTGGAAAGTAACCAGTAACTCTGACTGTTGGACAAATGTAGTGGAGCAAAAATTACAAGAACAATATTTCTGTTTTTGTGGAGAAGAAAAATTGCATAAAAGTGAGATACTCAAGTACAGTTCAAGTACCTCAAAATTATACTTTAATAACAGTACTCAGTTACATTCCACTACTAGTCAGGCTTGATCTTCTGAGAAATCCCTCAGTTGCTGTTTCCTTTCCCACTAATTGGGAGCATCTGCAGGACAGATGGAGGAAGCCATGATCAAAAAAGGCCTCATTGTTTTTCAAGCCCACTTTTTTAAATCATGGAGGGAGTCTTGTTGTGAGCTGTAAAGTGACTGTGAATCATCGATGAGGAAAATTTAACAGGCAACCTCTCCTTTAGCATCCGGGTACATAAGTCTCGATGGCAGAGGCTGTTGATAAAAGAAGAGAAAACACATCAGGGTTTGTTGATTTAAAGTCATGGATGAAATGTATGTTTGTCCATTTGTCTTTTTGGGCCATTAAAGTCAAATATAGCAGATGACAAAGCTCACCTGGTGCTCACCGAGCTTAAGACGAAGACCTTCTCTGTTTATGTAGTTCATGTCTGTAGAAAGGAGGAGCACAAGGGGAGTTAAAGCTGCTATGCAAAGTCATGAATGATGTAGGAAAGTAATCATTCACAAAGGAATGATTCATGACGCAGCTGGATGTGCTTGCCTCAATAAATTGATTAAGAAACCAAGTGAAATAACACACTGAAGACCTGTAACCTGCAGCTACAATAGTCAGTTTATTACTTTCTGGATCTATTACGGCTGCATTAAGCTATGTGGTTGTGGGGAGGTAATGTTTTTATAAAAACCCTCCAAAGAGATGATGGGTTGTTGTTCTGCCTCTTAATCATTTAGCATTAGCAGTGTAGCAGTGAATACTTAAAACCTAAATGTGGGGCAAGCATCTTAGCTCCTTATGCATCTGTGCCTTTGTGACATGCTCCACTGCTCCACTTTCTCCCCTTGTCTGGAGCCCCCTCTATAAACCTCCCTTAACACACTGACACACACATACACATAAAAGACTTCCACATAACTGTCACTTGAACCCACTGTGATGCTCATTTTATGTGTTTACATGCAACATTTTGTTTTAAAATGACATATTCATGTTTGATAAAATTTAGCATTATATTTATAATATTTTCTGAGACTCTGCAGAAGTTTTGTCAGGTCTGGTAACCTCGATGATGCCACCACCATCCACTCACCTAAGTACAGTATCCTAAGGAATAAGGAGCGTTGGACAGTCTTTTTCACCACGATTTACATCCAGTGCTGATGCTCAGGAGATGATGTGTCTCTTAGAGAGACTGTCATTTCTCATAAATGTGGTTTAGAGTTTTGCAGAATTGTCCAATAATAACATTACTGAAAGCTTAATTTCACAGCTCTATGATTTCTTAAAACTTTCCATGGACGGTTTTTGTAAACAACTAAAATTAATCATAAATGATGAAAATGTAATGTTCTGACAGAGTTGATTAAGTTAAACTAGTCAAGATTACAAGCAGTTGTTGATTTCTAGAGCTCCATTCTAAGAAGCAGCTCTGTTCAAAATCAAATTTATATCAAATATCTATTCATTTAAATTCTATTTTTTTTATGTGTGTATGTCCAGCTAACCAGCAAAGAATCTTACACAAATTACTGGAGTTAGTTGATGTTAAGCGTACCAGTTAATCACTGTTACATCATCCCTTCAAGCAACCTTTCTGAGAATTTCAGTTATGTATTAGTTCATTTTAAAGACACACTAAGAAAAGTGTTACCCAAATATCCAGTTTTTTCAAACTGAGTGAATTTGTTTTAACCAGGCAGAGAAAAGCTATCCAGTTGCATCACAGTAATTGTAAGAGCAACAGATTTTGGTGCTACTGCTGGTTGAAAGTGCAGTACAAAATCAGAGGAGTTCTCCTTTAAGGCTCCTGTGGACTCATGTTTCCTCCGCTCAGTCTGTTTCTTTGATGTGTCCTTTACCTGTGATGCTCACTGCTGTCATTTTTCGGTTTCTGTTGCTCCATTGCTCTTCACGTCTGGCACTTCTTTCTCAGCAGCCTCTTTCTGCCTGTTGGTCGATACACAACATATTCTAATTGCTCCATTTTAATCATCTCAGTGCCTTTTTGAACACAGTTTATCTGGAAACCTGGTTTAGCAAAGAATTAAAAATAAACTGAGGTTTTTGTCAGCTGCTGTTGCCATGCTCCATGGTGCTGTAGCTATGAGGTATTATTTGCCATCGCTGTGTGAGTGGCTCAGGGCCTCGAAGGTGGGGGGGACTGAGAAGATTGCACTTAGCGTCAATTAGCAGCCATGAACTCAAGAGCTCTGATGCTTTCCCCTTCATTCATCTCTCCATTAAAAAAACTGGAAGACACTGTTGTTGTGCATCGAGCCACTTAATCCACGCGCTGCAGCTCGAGGCGAACCCTAAAATAATCACAGGAGTGATTTCAAATCAATGCTGCAGATTTGCCCTCACTCTCCCACACATGACACAGACATGCACTTTTCTGCGTTTGTGTGTTTTCACATTTTCTGCATGCCTCGAAATGTTTTAGAGTATTTAAAGCTTCTCTTACAAGATTGAAGCTGTTGAATTTGTCCTTTTTTTAGTGTCAGGTGTTAAGAAAAATGTAGAATATAATAGTTGAAACCTCATTTTCCTACTGACAGCCTGCTAAAACATCCCAAGAGCTTGTGATCAGTACTCACGGCTTGATTTTGCTGGAGAATCTCTGCCGCAGGATGAGAGCAATGGTGGTGAGGACCGCCAAGGTGGTGCACATGGTCCTACCCCCAAAGACCTCCTGCCTTTGGGACTGATGGTGGTTCAGAGCCCTGAGACTTCTCCTCCCATTGAAAGGCTTGAATGGTAAAAGGAGAGAGAGTTTGTGTTGTAACAGTCTTAACTATTCCTGTCTTCCCTCCTGGCTCTCAGTCATGATTGGAGAGATTAGCTCAGAGGATTAGCTAGGATCAAGGAGGGGGTTGGATCTCGCTGCTGGGACTTGAAGGTAAACAGAGCATGCTGTTTGTTTGTATTCAGACAACAAACCCACCTCGCCACCATTTCATCAGCATGACAAGCCACATCAACCTCAATATTGTCTTTTTTTGTAAAGGAGAGGCTGCATTTTTTGCTTAAAGTGGCTTTGAGAGGCACTTCACAGCGTTGGTTTACAGTGAGGATTAATCAAATGAAAGTGTATTTGAATAAATCTGACTGACCAACAATATACCATGAAAATATACATAGTAAAAAGAGAGAGCATAGTGGGTTAAATGGGATTATAAATAGGACCTTTCAGCAGCTGAGCCACTTATACTAAAACTGCTGACTCAGGCAGAGAATAAGGAAACAGTAGGTCAAGCGAGAGGCGGGCATGCGAGAGAGGTTAACAAAGAAATAAAGGGGATTCAGATCACAGCAGGTTTCAGTTTTTAAAGCATTTGGCATCTTGGCAGTAACTTTAAATGCTTTGTCTTTGTTTTATTTTATTTAAAACTTTGATAAATACAGATACAAAGGTGAGAAAAAGTAAAATCATCACAGTTAACTGTTAGAAATGTAAAAAAAGAAAGTGTGGATCCAGACTGATAAAAGAACAAACATCATCACATGATATTTAATAAAAAAAATGGATTTTACATGGCAGTTCATAGATATACACATTCAGCAGAAGGCACATCTGAGTCAAATGTGACCTCTTCTCCACTTTTTTGGGTTCATGTTTGCAATTCATTCCTCATAGCTCCCACAGAGTAGAAAAAACAAATAGGAGAGCATTTATTCTTTTATTTCCTGTATAACTCTCTCCCTTTTACCCACACATACAAATACAGACACACCCAATTAACCATTAAAAGGGCATAGTAGCTGTCCTTATTTTGAGTATATGTTCCATAGCCCATGATTATCTTGATCACATTAACTGTATTCCTCATGATTCGTCTGATAACTTCTGTAAAGATACATTGCTTCTCTTAAAGATCAGTACAACCAATTCATCCCACTCCTTTGTGGCCTCGGGCCAAAGAATGTGGTGCCTCTGGGTGCTCATGGTCCAATAAAACCCAGGGTAATGGCTTCATCCTGTTGATGTTGAGAGTTTACTCCAGCCAAGTTCTTCATAGACGGCTGAGACACTGCAGTAGACCGTAGCCAAGAGTTTGGTCCACGCCGCGGCCACCTCTGGTGTCACAACCGCTGAAAACTCTTCTCCCAGGACTTCCAGTATCACACCACCAAGGATCTGGGTAAGACACAAAATTACACAGTACTTAAGACACCTTGAAGTTTTTTATATGGTGGATATTGGATAAGTTCAAACATGCATCACTGGGGGACTGCATGGAGATGGATGTTGTCTATTTTCTCAGAAAATGTTGACTTTCAACTTACAATTACTTGAATGCTTGAATACCAATAAAGTTCTTAACTTTAAATTCTCTTCATAATCACACAGTTGACCTGCATGTGCATGTAATGGAAACTGTTTAACTCATGTTCTTCAACCAAAGACCAAGAACCTATCAATCACTGAATGTAGATCTGTGCTTTTATGCAATTTATGTTCGCTACTTTCTGCCCTCTAGTGTTTAAAAATGCCCCTACGCAGCTTTAAAGATAATTAACTTGGTAAACACCAACATCCTTATCCTAAAAGTTAATATCTGAATGTGTGTGTGAGTGCCATTTCTTGTTTTATTCACATGCCCTTTACCTTAAAGTACACTGGCTCCACCTTGTGACGTAGCGCGTGGGCCCTACCCAGGAGGTTCAGCACCGAGGTCACCTTCTCTGAGTTGTCAAGGTTCTCCACCAGTGTGTTGATGGCATTCATGACTCTGTGAGCGTGCTTCCTGAGCTGGGCACTCCTCTCCAGCTCCTCTGGCTCCTCGATGTGCTTGAAGTCGTTGAAATACTGCTTCGATGAGGGAAAGTTCACAAACAGCCTGAAAAGGAGGAGAGTTTGTCCAAATGAGAGATATGAGCAGCTGCAGCGGAGCTTTTCTAATCTCATGGCCCTTCAGCCTGCACCGGCTCAATCCTGCAAACCCACGTTCATTCTTTTTTCTTTTTTTTTTTTTGAGCTGGCAAGATACCATAAGTAAATAACAGCACTGACATGAGAGTGCTGCATATTTTCCCTTAAAATGTTTGCTTTAAACCGGTATCTAGGTGGTGGTGCATGGTATGTATGTAAGAATTTGAAAAGTAAAGGAAAAACTTTGAGCTGCAGAGAAAACACGACCCAAAACTGATGAATGCCAACACCTGTTATGAAAGTTATTAATCACAATCGCTGTAAGATGTCTACATATATTTTAGAATTGTGGTGGGTTTATCAGTTTTTCTTGACTAATGGCCTTGTTCATTTCTTTGGATACTTTGACTCATGAAGTAATAATCCAGTAGCAAAGGCAATCATGTTAAGCACTACCGACACATTGACAGGTTACATTAAAATAGTATTTCATCATTACTTCTAACTATCAGGGATTGTTTAATAAAGTGCATGTGGCAAAAATACCTCCATATTTCTCCACTTCTTGTATCTACTCTCATGAATAAATAAACCTGTTTACAGAAATAAACTCATATAGATTAACCTTGCAGAATCAGATAAAATGTCTGTAAGAAATGTTTTACTAAAGTTGTAGCTCTGGTGGAATCAGGAAGACATTGTTTAAGAACTGCCTTGGCTTTTGCTTTAAAGCAAAACCATCTGTTTACAACTTACAGAAACATTGGACTTGTAAAAAGGCATTTCATTTAATGTGTTTGGTCACTGGTGCTTTCTATCCCTCTGTTTTCCCACATATTTATGTAGATAACAGTCTTAAGTACTCTTTCCCTTTATATGGCTTGCTGTCCTTCATAGTTGATATGTTTAAAATATCTGTCAGAATAAATGCAAAAACTAAGTTTGATTCCATTAATGGGCACACATTTACTCTGCATATCGTTCATCTGATACTTTATCAATTTCTTTTTTCCATTATTTGTCATGATATTTTTCTCTTATCATCTTACATTCATATATTTTTCACCTTTATACCTTGTGTTCCATTGTAGAATGACATTCAGGGTGGAAGGACAATGGAGAATTTCATTGCACAAGGAAAATGCTATTAATTGAGAATATAACAAACATTGACTTAAGCTTGTCATACTTGCTTAATAAAGCTGATTATGATTTTGATGAATGCATGCTTTCATTTTTATTATGTCAGTGTTTACATGTTGGACCACGTCTTTGGCAAATAAAGTAAGTTTAAAAAAACAATGGCTTTTGCCATTCTGCATTCTTTCTAAAAAAGTAAAGCAGTAATAAAAGTCATTCTTTGCCTTAGCTCAGTGTCCTGGTTAACCAGTTAAGAGGCTTCAATTGCTATTAAATTATATATGCCCAGTTCTTCATTCCATTATAAATTTGTTGTGTTGTTTATGACTCCCTGAGTTAAAAACTCATGGCATAAATCGTATCCTGTGCCTGAAATCTGCCCTCTGGATTCACACAATCTTTCTTGTTAGTACCATAAGTGGTTCCTCCTCATGAACCTGTTGGGTCAGGTGTCTGTTGGTTCTGAAATGCCTCAGAACCCCCCAAAAAAACCTCCCAGAATCCCTCATGATTTCACAATGTCTAATAAAAGGTGTAATGTGTTAATTGAAGAAGACAATGAGATGAAGAACATGAACGTCACAGCCTCCTCAGGCAAACATGAGCACACCTTTGACTTTATGGTTGAGACTGTAATTATTAGAACTGCAGAGAATGCTAACATATCATGTAGCATTTAGCATAATATTATTCGTTTTTATTTTTATTGTTAATTTCTTTATTTGGAGTCAATTAGTATTATAATTGCAGTTAACATAGTCATCATCAGTCTGATCTCTACAGTGATCATTCTCTTTTAGCATTTTCCAGTGTGATTACAGGACATAAACAAATGATCAAAGGGTATTTCTTGTTTTTAAGAGACAGAAAATACAATGGGGAATGTGAAAAGAGAAACAAAACTAATTCAAATTCAAACAAATAGCTTTCCTACTTCTCCAAAGTGTCCTCAGGTTTACTCTTCTTAAGTCTAATGTAGAAAGTGACAGGTCCTGTAATGATGGGATGTCCCCTTTAAGCCATTTCCTTGTAATTGCTTTTCTAGCAGCGACTCTCAAGCGTAATATCATATTATTGACATTTGGTTCAAGTTCCAGGTCTGATTGTACTTAACACATCCCAGCTCATGCTGTCCGTGTGACATTTTCTTTGATTTCTATCCCTGTTTGACCCTCAGAGGCATCATAAGAGGAACCTAAACACTTCCCCCCCTCCCTCAGTCTGGGAAGAGGGCCAATGCATCTGGTTGCTGGCTATCTAATGCCAAAGTCCAATCTCCCCTATTTTCCTGCAACAACTGACACAAAAGCAGTTTTTTTTGTTAGATCTGAAGCATATGCCTAAATACTAGATTTATGAATATAAATATCCTGACAGGGAGGAAGATAGAGGGTGGTGTCTTAATCTCCTAGCTCTGGGTGGAGTGCCCTGGCAAGCGTCGAAGCAAAATATTCCAACTTTCAGCGCAAACTAATGAGGAACGGTGGTGTTTAATCTTTCTCTCTTGTAATTGCATGACCTGTGGTTGCATATAAATAGCCTCATTAGTATTTTATATGGTCATTGCAGTCTTAATCCCTCCTTATCTATTCTTCGCGGCAAACTGAGGAGCTGAATCAAGAGAAAGTTTCTCATTTCAGAGCCATAATTTGCCACTGTGGATCTTATCTGTTCCCTTAAGACATTAGTTTGAAGGATTCAAGTGAAGGCTGAGGTTCAGCAGAAAGATAGAATTGGCTTTTACTGCTAAAAGGAGAATATGACATGGTCACACTCACAGATCAATCCCCATTCCTTAAATTCCTCAAGGTTGTAAGGTCTTTGTGAAGGAATGTGGAGGAAGATTCATTTAGTTTTAACATTGTTTCATCGAAAGCAATGGAGTGCAATCCATTTTTTTTTTGGTTAAGTGCTGCAGCTTACTCCTAGTAGTCAATAGCGATAATAATGATAATAATAAGTGATCTGTGGAAAAAAAATACATCATTTTACTGGTAGTGAAAGTACAAGAACATGTTGCGCTCTGTGTTTTTGCTAAACTCGCTCTCAACTTTCCCCTCCTGCAATCATAAAGGATTATCAAGGCATGTGGTGTCAGGCAGTGAGTCTCGCCACACTTGAAAGCCTCTCAGAGAAAACAAGAGAGATAACAACAGTGAGTGTGACAATCCTCCAACAGGACTGCAAGCTCACTAAAAGCACTTAAATGACTGATGAGATATACTCACTAACATGACGTCCCTTTCTACACAAACTTGTAGTGGGAGACGTCGTGCAAAACTCCCCCATTTCTCATGTCAGAGAAAAGAGGGACGTTATAAAGGTCTGACAGTCAGTGATGGAGTCACGCTGCTGTAGGTTGCCTGGCATTCAAAACATGACCTGCTCCACGGGAGGGAGCCCTTTGAGTGCCAAAGATGTCTAAATGATGGATTATAGTGTTTATCTTTTGCCTCTACAATTTGATAAGTAGGATTAAAAAGAGCATGCACATGCAAAAATACAACTAAGTGTGTCTTTGGACAGAAACTTGTAAAGTCAGTGAGATCATTCAAAATTTGGCATCGGTTGCATTCTGAGAGATAGTAATCCAGAAGTCTGGACTCTTGCTCAAGTTTGTTGAGATAGATATGTTTGCAGCTTTCTTTGACAGAAAAGCATCAGTAGGCCTTGTAGCTCCAGCAGGTGCTCTTACATTACAGAAGGGAAAATGCAAATTTGACCTTTTCAGTAGTGAACTCATTAAAGTTGCAGAAATAAGGAGAAAAATAATGAAAAGTCTCAAAATAGGAATTGGATGTGATGCTTACAGTTTTCTACGGCATTCAACTGCTGTTTCAGAAAGATATGTCTTTCTTTTTCTTATTACACACAGAATTTGTCACCTTTGGCACCTCGTTACTGTTATTTTTCTGTCTGAGCTCAACCTGAGCAAAAAATTTCCAAAACATTAACGAAGAGACTAAACCTGAGTCAAAGAAATTTACCTGACTAGTATGGCCACCCCAACGTCATCACAGGTCTGGTAGACTTTCGCCCAGGAGTCCTGGATCATCACCTTCTCCTTGTCAGTCAGAGGGCTTGGTTGCTCCAGGTGGTCCAGCTCTCCCTCTCCCTGCATCCTCTCCATCTGGGAAACACAGTTGTGCAGAGCTGAGCACGTGCAGAAGGCAGGGCTCTAGTCAGAAAACCCCCTACCTCAAAATAAACACTGTATCTCTACCTTTTTTTATCTGGTTTATGTGTCTTTCTTGGCGAGCACCAAAAGAAAATCCCAATCCCCTTCTTATTCCCAGTGAGAATCTTCTCCTTCTCCACCTCTATATCTCAGCTGAGTGAGAGTGTGAGTGAAGAACAGGCTGAAAAAACACAAGAAACACACGCAGCAAACGAGGAGGAGCCTCTGTACTCTCTCTTTTACACTCTCCCTTCTTTTCCTCCCTCTCTCTCTCTCTTTCTCTCTCTCTCTCTTCCTCTCTCTCTCTTTCTCCCACTCCCACCTCACCTTTGTAGGTGGTGTTAATAAAAACATGATGAGGAAACAAGTATAAAATAAGCATATTTCAGCATTAAAGTAATGTAAAATTATGCCTTTAAAATTAGATAAAGGACCACACACTAACATTTTTCCTTCATCCCATCCATCCAGAAGATTTATTTGTGATAATATTGAATTTCTAATAAGGACCTGCCCACATAAATGTAAAAACACTTGGATGACTAAAAAGATTAAACAGCATGATATCCAGAAACAGGTTATGTCAGCATGTTCGAAGATAATTTTTCCTTCCTTATTTTATTGTTTGCACACATCCTCAATAAAATTAAACAACTCTTGGTTCACTTTTTCAAATGCATTCAGTTTTTCACCTTTGTTGCGGCAGGGGTTATCAGCAGGAATTCATATCTCACTCATATTGTCACAGCTGAACACTTGAGAATGCTCTTATTCAGGTGTTATAATGGGCTGAATTAATGAGGTCAATTAGCCAGGAATTTGCAAGATAACTGTAAAAAGGGAGAGAAAACATGGGAGCAGTGAAAAGACTTCAGATATTGTGGCAAAAGATAAGATTGAAAGGCTATTTACTGCTTTTTTATAGTTACAACATAGAGCAGGTGCCAATAGCAGGCGGAAGCATGTTAAACATTTACAGGGTCCTTGAAAATGATTAAGTTGGTGAAAAAATTGTTGTTCATGTGGACATGTGTCGTGTTCTCTGGCTTGGTGTGTCCCGAATATCTCAGAAAAATAACCTTTGCAAGCACATATGATCCTCTTTAACATTACTACAGCAGTGTTATTGCCACTTGAATCACTTTCTAAATGTTTTAACTTTTGTGAAAGGGAAAACTAGTAACATCTGTGACAGTTAATCCAAATTAACAACAACAAGGTCAGAGTTCAAAAATCCAGCTTTCCATTCAGCATGTTTATGATGACCAAACTGGTCTTGGATCAGACAGTTAGGGTCCGATTTTGTAGCAGTAGATCAGTCAAACAAGGTAGCTCAGTCAATGATTGTAGATCAACATGATCAGCGCAAACTGATTTATACTTAAACGACAGAACCAATTTTGCAATGTTTTATGATTATTGCTGCTGTTATTTCTACGCTCACTCGTAAATTCAGACTGCAGTTCATATGAATAATGTTATATATGTGACTTACTCTCAGACAAATAAATATACTCATGATCTCAGTTTGAGACATCTATTAACGTTCAAGTCTTCTCAGTAGATTCAGGGTTAATAAGTAATGACATCTAGTGGACACCTGGAGTAATGCTGCTTTTCAAAAAAGCAAATTTTTGGATGAATGACATGTTTATTAATAGAAGTCAATTAGTAATTATGATAATTATAGTAATTATAAAGTACAAAGCCGTCTCTGTCAAAAAACTGAAGGCAAACGTCATGTGCAAACATTTTATTTCATTTATCAAGTAAATATTAGCTAATCTGATTTTCTTCCATCTAATTACTAACACTTAAAATGCCATTTATCAACCAATCTATTGTAAGCCTTTACTCATAATCCAGTTGAGTAATTATTAAACGATAACGATTTACTATATAATTTCACATATTCACAGTTTCCCCCGACATTTAACATGATTCTAAAAGCAGAAACCCCCCCCAAAAAACCAACCCCCCCCCCAAAACAAACAAGAATAAAAACAGGTTTTTAAAATTTTCCAAATTTATTTTGTGTTTTTCTCAATTTTCTGCAGACAGTTACACTCAGAGATTTTATTGGCACGTATGCAAATTTGGATTAAAAGGATGTCCAGTATCAAAGGGATTAAGGCCTTCAACCTACGCATGAAATTTAATCTGCTCTTTAAAAAAAACAAAGCATGGTATCATCACACCTTACTGCACGAGAACAAGGAAATTAAACGCTTAGCGAGTGTTTACACAAAAACCGAAATCATGTCCAAGTATGATTCTCATACAAAACATATGTTACGCAAAGCGCAGCTGGAAGGATTGACCCAAAGCGGATTCCGTAGTTTTAAGTGTAGACTGTTTTTGAGTGACTCGTATCAGTCGTTTGTCCGCTAACTTCGAATATAATTAGTAGAATAAAGTCAGTAATCAATGTATGTTTTGTAGCTATGTTGTAGCTAACTTTCTTTCACACACTTAACATCTGTCCATGTAGTTAGCTCACCTAGCAGGTTAGCATGCGGTAGCTAGCTTAGCTAGTTAGCTAAAGAAAACGTCATTAGCAGAAGAGTCGGAAGCGAGTGCGGTGGTCTCGGTTGAAACGGTGCCGCTGCTGTCAGTCTCTGTGAAATAAAGACCACCAGGAGTACCACAATGAATGTCGCTAAAAGTGGTTATCGCGTTTTTTCCGCAAACTCCTCCGCCGCATGCACAGAATTGGCCAAGAAGATAACAGAGTAAGCGCAGTGTTGCCTTCGTTTCGTTTTCTAAAATTTACGGCTGTTGCTGTTAATGTTAAAAATAACTTGCGTGTTGTTCTCATACACAAGGCCAAGACACGTACGCAAGTGAATTAACGTTACATATAATATCAGTATGTTAGAGGATGTAGCAACCTTTTTTATACTCAGTAAACAACGGGGACAGAGTGTATTTGATGTCTGGCCATGGTGTAGCATATTGTGTGACGTCCAGCACTGAGGAACGCTTCCAGATGTTTTTGCCAACAGTGTTTGTCTGGTTATGAATGAATGAAGGACGTGCTAAATGTCTTATGCTGGTTTCTAAGTGATCAATTTATTTTATGTCTGGTTACATTCTAGCTGTAATGTTTATGCTATGGTTTTACAGGCGGCTTGGAGTTGAACTGGGGAAGTCTGTGGTCTATCAGGAGTCTAACAGAGGTGAGGAGGTCATTATGGCTTTATATAGGTCGAAGTATTAATGTATACAATTAGACAGGGCTGATACCAGAATGATACCCCACAGCAGGAAAAACCTGACAGTCCACCAACCAGCCAAACTGAAAACAAACACACTTTGCAAAAACACTTTGCATCTTCATTTTAGCTGCTGGTGGGTTTTCCATGGATGTCTTCTCCTTGAATATAGGCAAGCATGAAATACATGCTTGTATTACATGCACTTACATACACTTTCAATGTTTTTGAGAAGCTGTTGATCTGGTATGACTATTGAATGTTTCAGTATGATAAGAGAATTAATCGTTGAAGATGAATTTAATGTCACTTGTCCATTTGTTAGATAAGGTATCAAGTAATATCACATTTGCACAGCTCTGCTCTCGCGCAGTGTGGTTCAGATCATCTGAATATATTTTGAGGGGTTGTGAAATTTTAGTTTAACCAGGTTTGAGAAAGAACTGCTTCAACAAGCTTTATCAATATTTTTATTTGATGAGTGATGTGAAAGATGCACAAAGTCATCATAATATGCTGTGCTGAATGAATTGATTACATCACCCTTTTTTTGTCCAACAGAAACTAGAGTGGATGTGAAGGAATCTGTTCGTGGACAAACTATTTTCATCATTCAGACAATACCACGGTGAGTAATAAAAAGTCATATCACTTAAAGCAAGACTGAAGAAAATCTAACATCTGCACAAATACCTGCATGTCAGATCTTATGTTTTTACTATGTGAAGTTTACACGCCCCTTTTCTTCTGTTATCATATAACCAGAGATGTCAACACTGCCATCATGGAGCTGCTGGTTATGGCTTATGCCCTCAAGACATCTTGTGCAAAGAACATCATTGGAGTCATTCCTTACTTTCCCTACAGCAAACAGTGCAAGATGAGAAAGAGGGGCTCCATAGTGAGCAAGCTGTTAGCTTCAATGTTAGCTAAAGCAGGTAAAGAGAACAAAATGATGTTAACCTATGACTTGGCAAGTCTCTTCATTTATCATAATAACTTTTCCTAAGAAAATATATTTAGCTGAATGAAATACCTGTTAAGTCCATGCTACCACTAATCTGTTTTTTCACTTCAAGGATTAACGCACATTATCACCATGGACTTGCATCAGAAGGAGATCCAAGGCTTCTTTAGCTTTCCAGTGGACAACTTGCGTGCATCCCCCTTCTTGATTCAGTACATCCAAGAAGAGGTAATGAATGTGTGCTGTGTGTGTTTAAGTGTCGGTACCCCATGTACAAATCAAATCAAATCAGTCAGTCTGAAATATCAAATGTTGACTTCTGTTTTCCTTTTCCCTGTTAGATTCCTGATTACAGAAATGCAATCATTGTTGCAAAGTCCCCATCAGCAGCCAAAAGGTAATGGATGAAAAAAAAAAACATTTCACATCTACTAGTTTCCCTCTCCTCTGAACAATGTTGTGTTGAAAATAAATTTTAGTCGTCTTGAAATGAAAAGACTTTACTTGTATCATACTGATGTTTTTTTTAAATTTTTTTTTATAAATATGCAGTATCTTATTTAGAATGTATGTGACAAAATATGTGCAGATAAGGGGAAAAAATTTAAAGTGTCTTCTGTCATTTCACCACTGCTTTCTGATGCTTCTCTATTATTTTTACCCAGAGCTCAGTCTTATGCAGAGCGCCTGCGTTTGGGTCTGGCTGTGATTCACGGCGAGGCTCAGTGTTCAGAGTCTGACATGGCTGACGGAAGACACTCGCCACCATGTGTACGCAACACTACTGGACACACAGGCTTGGAGCTTCCTTGTAAGATCACTCATCTTTGTTGAACACTTTTGATATTTTTCAGATTTTCTTTGCAGATTTGTACGGGAGCTGAGAGTGGCCATGATCGCTACTGTTTCTTTTCATTCTGTTATCTTGTGATAACAAGATAAAATAATGCGATATATTGTGATAGCGAGCTGTTATCCTGTAATAGCGTATTAATTTATCCCATTATCATGAGATAACAGAATGGAAAAAGAATAGTAGCAACCATGGCCGCTCCATAGACTTGAAAGTCCAAAGCTTACAAGATTTTTACCAGTACTGAAAGTACTTGTTTATTGCTTCTCACATTAAGATGCCTCTTTATTTGTCACACTTTGGTCAAATTCAGCAAGAAATGTGTTTTTCTGCTAGTTTAACTACTTCACTGCATTCATAATATAAATCCTGCTGTCAACCTAATACAGCTCTTATTTGTGCTAACCTGTTGTTGGAGCCGTAGATTCTGCTGTCTCTCACTCATGCCATCAACCATACTTCAAAAAATGGATTTTTGTGTTACTGCATGTTTTAAATCCACAGATACACAACTCATGCATCCTCCGCAAGCTGCAACTCCAAACTTACACAGAGTGATGTGCTCTCAATAATCATAAAAGCAAAGCCTGTTTCTCAGCATAGACTCATCTTAAAATATTGAATTTTGGTGAGAAATACTAACAGGCCTCTGGCATATAGTTTTCAGCATATATTCAGAGTTAATTCCTGGTAAGGCCATTTATATAATATATAATGACTGTGTCATTGGCAAATGACTCCAAATTATTTGCGTCCAGTATTCACTTTATTATTTAGTAAAAATATTTCTATTCTTACTTGTGTTTCTATCCTCACGCTTGACTTAAAAAATCCTCCTTTTGAACAAACTGCTTCAAACATAAGACGATTTTGTTTTAGATATAACCCAGTGAGTCTTATTGGTCAATGTGAATTGTTAAAAAATTCTTTCTACCTACAGAGAGGATTTTCCAAGTCTTAGCATCATGTGTTTGTCATGTCAAATATTTGTGCATTTGTGTTAACGTGGTGTTTATTTGTTGGTAATAGCAGGCAAACAACAAGCTCCGTTCCCTGGCATAGAGCTCCCAAGTACGACCGTAAACATTAACTTACATCTGACTATAAAATACTTCCTCTTCAACTGGTTCCTCAAATCGTGCATGTGTAGATTAAGGGTTTGTGTTGCATCTTGTGAAAATACAGTCTGGACTCAGGCGAGGGAGTCAGCAAAGACAGTGCACAAAATGATTTTTAGTGCACAGACAATTTGCATTCACGTTTTCAGTCGAATCAGCTAGAGTGTGCTCTGTGCTGTATGCTACTTGCATGGCATGTTTGCCTTAAAATGAGCAGCTCTCATGTTTACTGCACCTTTATAAGATTCCAGACAGCTAGTTCTACAAGATGGCCAAACCCCTTCTTTGTTTTCCTGTGTTCTGATTTTATTTTGAAATCCATAAATCAAACCAGAACCACGCTAAATGTATTTTCTTTTTATTTTACTTTTTATTTAAATATCTGGACTCATCTTGCCAATCAACACATGGTGCACCCATATTAAACCCGCTCTTTAAACCTGTTTTACATTTGGTCATACCTGCATGATTATAACAATGACGCATGCTGTTGATACCTAACATCCAATGATGGGAAGAAGAAATGTTATGACGGGAATGGTTGGTACAGTTAAGCGTTAAAAACAGCTCAAATCAAAGTTTTAGTTTGCCTCCTCAAGGATAATACCTGCTTATAGCAGAGCTCCTTTTATTAACAGTTATATTAAGCGCTGCCCAGGTGGTGCAGTGATTAGCACTGCACAGACGGTCTGGTCTTGAACCTGGCCTTTCTGTGAGGAGTGTCATGTTCTCCTTTTACCTGTGTGGGTTTCCTCCAGCTTCCTCCCACAGTAAAGAAAGACAATGGAAAGACATTGGAAAGACAATCAGAGTAGGTTAATTGGTGACTCTTAATTGCCTGTAGTTGTAATTCTGAGTGTAAATGGTTGACTGATTGTTAGATAGTGACCTGCCCAGGTGCACCATATATGATAATGGATAGATAATATTTAGTGCAGTGTTACTTTTTTCTCTGTGGGAGAGGTTTCTGGATTACAGCGCCAACCATTTTTTTTTAAAAACTGCTGATTAAAATCTTTGAGCTGTTCAGATTAGATAATGTTGATTTATGGCTTTTACTGACAACATCCTTAATTAAATTGCAGATGTCTGACCAAACATTTCTCAGGTAGCTTGTTTCAGTATCCCAGCAAGCTGTAAAAACACATATTTGAAAAGTGTGTGTACAGTTAACGACATGGCTTTTGCTCTTCTTGGTTAATAGTGACCAAAGTCTGAGCGTGGCACTGCCAGTTTTTTCTGGTGCTGTGGGACTCACGGTATTCAGCCAAGTGTACTGCAAGGCATGCTCTTCCTCTCTCTGCTTCTTTGTACTTTTTCCTTTACAATCAGCTTGGCTTGCTGATTGTTTACCAGTTGATTGTTTTCTTATACCCTTTGGATGACTACATTTACATGCACAAAAATACTCAAATGCAGCTGTATTTTAACATTTGGTTATACTTCAAATAATCTGACTCACTGGATGAAGACTGTGGGTATGAGCCTGCCATCGGGTGACTATTTTAGTCAGTATTCTCCTCCCTTTTTTTCCAGACACTGTCTGCATCCTAGGCTTAGCACCACCCAAGATGATTGCGATTGGTTTAGAGATCAAAGTAAACAGTGTTGGGGGTGGAGAGAGTTGCTTTCATAGATGAACAAACAAAACTGTATAGATGATAATAAATGATATCCAGTTAGTTTTCTCATCAGTATTGGGTCAAAAAATGCAGCTGTTGCATCTCCTGTTATTAGCATGCGAGATGCTGTCTGATTATTGTGTGCATGTAAACGGAGTCGCTGGCAGCAGTGATGTTCGACTGAGGACTGAACCCAGAACATTGGCAAGTGTGTATGAAGAAACCCTCATCAGTGCTTGTCAGCCACTGTTGTCCTGTGTGAAATAAGACTGTCGTGGTGCATATCGGTTCATATGCAGACTGCTGCCATATGCCTGCCACAGCCCGGGCCTGAGGTTGTGTGTGTCCAGGCGGTTGTTCATTGCCTTCTGATTGGGTATCCTGGGCAGAAAAACCCTGTCATTTGATTTTGCATGGCATGTGTTCTACTAAGTTTGGCATTTCAGTTTAATCTCTGAGGGGTAGGTGGGGTACAATGGGGGGAAACATTTTTTTAACTTTTGATTGATCGCCATTTTAAATTTAACGTAGCATTTTTTGACATACCCTAACATAACCTTTGCAAATCATTTACATCAACCGATAAAGACCCTGGAATTCGGGGTGCAGATTTTTCTAAATTGCAAAACATTTTCTCAACCCATTTTACCCAATCTACTGACATTTACTTTTGATTAGGTGAAAATGCAGTCCACATAACCTCCTCGACATGCTCTCACAGGTAACCAGTCATGCTTTCCTTTGCAGTAATGATGGCCAAGGAGAAACCTCCTATTACTGTAGTTGGAGACGTGGGAGGGAGAATTGCCATCATTGTGGTAAGAAGCTGTGAATTCGCTCTTTAATAGCCTACATGGTGGAGCTGTCACTGTCAGCTGTTCTGCCATCTTATAATCGTTCCATTTTAAGAGTTCTCATTGTAAATTCATTCTTTTATTGCCTCTGTTAAAGCTGCTACACCTAGCACAGTTAGGACCATGGGCAGGAATGAAATATGTATATTTAATACACCTTTTAGGTTACGCTTTCTCACCTTAAAGAGGTTAAAACATTTTGATACTCAAGTCAATGAACTCAGGGGTTTTGATGCTACAACCTAATTTGTTCTGATATGACCAGAAGCTTGTGATGGCAAACTGTAGATGGATATACCTGTTGGACATAGACATTATTGAGTTTATCACTGACTTTATAACCAGTACACTGTGTTTTGGCATTTCTTCTTGTTTCCATGCCTCTCATTTGTGCACATAGTAACCACAATGTGTAGGTTCCTCAAAGATAATGTGATATTAGCCAACTGATGACAAAGATAAAGAGAAATAACTTTAAAGAAAGAGAGGAGAGTGTGATTGTTCAGTCTTAGCTACAGATTGTATTTCTTATCTTTCTTTTTTCCTCCAGGATGACATTATAGATGATGTAGGAGACTTTGTTGCAGCTGCAGAGATCCTGAAAGAGAGAGGAGCCTATAAGATTTACATCATGGCCACACACGGCTTACTGTCTGCCGATGCTCCACGCCTCATAGAGGAGTCCGCCATCGATGAGGTGAGACCGCATGACTTATTATTTATTTGTTCATTTATTTTTTGATCACTTGTCCTTTCTTGTTTTGAAATTTGATTGTCAAAAGTTGTTACAGTTGAGTTTGAATGTGTTAAACATCTCAAATATGAATAGGAAAGATGAGGTAGAAATAACAAGTGAAGAAAAAAATACCACACTGAAAAAACTCATTTGAAACCAGAATAAAACATATACAAGATCTTTAATTGACATTTATTCTGTATGAATACAACGTGAGAGAAAAAACTCCCCCTGATAGAAGATTTTTCAGATGTTTTGTTAGCATGAAATTAGTTTTAACTAAAAAAAGGAAAGGATCACGATATCTAGCACTTGCATTTCTGTTAACCGTAAGTTTCTGTTTTCAGTTCCTTCCTTCTATCCAGGACTCAAAAATAGTTGTTTCAGCTGAGTTTAATTTCATATTTAGTTTATGTTTTCAGTTTTACAGTGTGTGTTTTATCAGGACCATATTACCATCAGATCTGTAATTCTGGTTTGTGTCTCAGATATACTGAACAGGCATTGGTCAACTCTCCCAGCCAATATTTTAACTTAGATGTCAAATCTGATGTGTTGGAGCACAGTAGATCAGAAAAGGCCCAACATCTGTTCTAAGCCATCAAACATGATTATATTTACCTGTACAATTATCTGCTTGTATTGTGTAATTTCTTAAACAGATATTGTGTTTATTTCCCAAACAGTTCTCCCTTCTAGAGTACTGTAAGCATTGCTGAATGATGAGTTCACATGTTTATGATCGAGTTTAGGTAAAACAGCCACTTCAAGTTCTCTAATGGCTAAATCTTTCAATACATCAATCATCAATGCAACACAAAAACCTGCCCTGTAAACTGCTTTTGATTTTAATAGAAACAAAAAACATAATGGTCCCACAAAGTCTGAGCAAAATCTTTGTGCTTGTCTGCCCCTCAGGTGGTGGTCACCAACACAGTCCCCCATGAAGTACAGAAGCTTCAGTGTCCCAAAATCAAGACTGTAGATGTCAGCATGATATTGGCTGAAGCCATCCGCCGCATCCACAACGGAGAGTCCATGGCCTACTTGTTCCGTAACATCACCGTGGACGACTAGAGTGTGAGAGAGTGAGGGCTGAGGTGGGTCTCATAGAGAGGGCAGGTCTTCCCAGCTCTAATAAACATGCTAATGTCATGTTTCATGTAGTGTGTATGTCAGGATTACAAGTATTCTAATTCATTCAAAGAAATTATAATTCCCAGAGTTGAAATACCCAGAGTTATTTATCTTCCTAGTAAAAGTTTTAAAGAATTTTTTTTTCCATTAATGCATCTTGTTCTTGGTGAGGAAGGATGACAAAAGAGCAAACAAGTGACTTTGAGCTTTTACGCATTCAGTCATATTGTAAGGCCTCTGTTTATGTCTTACTCGTTGATTTGCTAATTTGAATGGAAAATGCTTTATATTTAAAGAGAAAAAAAGTTATTTTGTATTACACTGCGGTACCTCATATCTAATGACTGAGCTCCATCTGCAAAAAAAAGAGAAAAAATGTCATCAGTAACAGGACTCTGTGCTTTATTAGCCATTCCCAGATGCTTTTACTGGCCCAATAATGATCACTGCTGTTAAGGGCTGTGGTTCCTCTGCATTAAATTGGGTTTGTTGTTTCCATCACATTGGCAAGACTGAACAAACTCCTGCTTGTTGGTGCCCAAACTATATTTTTATGCAGTTTTTTTTTTGCACCATTTGTGGGAATATTTGGATGTTTGGTCAAATGTCCTATGGGACACAAGACTTTTCTGAGAAGATGCATGAGTTGCCATATTATCCTGTATGTTATGAGGTCAGTTCAGCTGAAAAATAACAAAGTATATTTTCCTACATACCTTGTTAGTATCTAACCAAGATGGCGGCTTTGGTTTGATGTTGTGTTTTTGAGAAATCTGCCTCTGAGATTCCTGCTGTGACCCCAGTACAATGGAGGTAAATGTAACTACATTCATGGTTTCCAAAGTGTCAAAAGACTTGGTTTGAAAAACTTTATTAAGGGGCTTGTAGAATTTAAGAAAAAAAAGTTTGAAAATGCTACAATGTTCAGACTGAGTTCTGCCCATTAACCCAAGTATTTAAATGACCATATATTAGTTTACATTCACTTCCATTGCCTAATGCCTGTGATAGACATCAAATAGTGCATAGTTTCATAAAGTAGAGAGTAGGAAATCTTTGATAATGATGATGATAACAATAATAATATAAGAAGAAGAAGAAAAAGAAGAAGTCAGGGCTGGACAGATTATGTAGCCTTGTTAGTAACATTGATATTCAAATTCTAAACCAACATCAGCAGGCCATCGCATGTAACACAGGGCTTGGAGTGTTGTGCAGGTTGAAAGGGCGGAGCAGCGTGATAGACACCACCGTCTGAAGATGATGCACCTAAGAGAGTCCAGGACAGATCAGTGCTTTTGGAAGAAAGCACTGACCTTTTGAAACTCCAAGTCACACTATTCTGCCCTGATCTTGAGTCGTTTACTGGCAAGAGAGCTCAGGGTTTATGTTATAAACTTTTTTGATTAAAAAGAGGATATATCTTCACTTCAACATTCAAATGATCCAGCTGTGAAACTCTTGTGAATAATGCAAGGTGAAATGTACCTTCTTAAGGGAGTGATGTCATGTAACATGACGACAGTCATTTAAAGCTTAGTTTAAAAACCTCAGTGGGAGATTCCAATGTCGGAAATGACATTGACTTCAGCCCTGTGTGATAAAATGAATGTTTTTGTTGATTTTGATTTACCAGCCTTTTATCACACTACAACTCTGAGGCAGCAGACTAAATATATAGTTCTTAATCTGATATTGTGCTTATTTCGACTGCCTGACAGTGACTGACTGTGCATTTGATTTACATTTTTCTTAGTTTTAGCCAACTAACTAAAAACCATGAACACTAAACATAAGTGCTGACTATTTGGCAGAGCAAAGGTTTTCTCTCAGTATCCTGCAGTTTTTGTTCAATTTGGTTTGCTGTAGAAAAGCTAACTTGCAGGAACCAGCACTAACAGTGAGTCTCCTGCTGGATTTTCCTTTCTGTCAGTTACAGTTGTTATCTGGTGATGTGACTAAGTCTGTGCTTGTATTGTGGGCTTTATGTGCTGCTGTAGCTATGTGTTGGAAAAGTATGTGTTTACATCACTAATCCACATCCTTTTTCAAGACAAGCAAGCAGCAAAATCCCCTATTTGTTTTGAAAAAAATTTCACATTTGCTTATTTTTGCCCCTATGAGTTTGAAGTTTGGACAGTATGGCTCATCAAACCAACTTTAAAGGCTTGAAACTTTGAGGTGATTCTTGCTTTAGGTGCAGTACTTTACAAGTGACTGACAAATTTGACAAAATTATATATGGCAGGCTACTTAACTTTCGTTCCATAATAGTGAATGAAAACTGATGGCTGCAAGATAGACAAGACTTATGTTTTAAAAATAAGACAAATGGTCAGAAGCAATATGGGCGTTTTTAGTGAATTGGTAAAAACATGCAAAAACACAAGTGTGGTCTTGGTGTTTTGGTTTTTTTTGGGTGTTTTTGCATTAAAAACACTTGACTTATAAACATGCACTTTTTTGCTCTCTGAGTAAATTTTGAAGTGATGCTTTAGGGGAAGTAGTGTATTTCTATGCTATTCGAGCCTTCTGCTCAGGGAAATATACTTTATAAGCCAATGCTCAAATATCTGTTCTCACATTTTTTTTTTTGAAGAGTTGTTCCTGTTTCACATGTTGAAAAAGCTCATTGAGAATGTCTTCCATACAGCAGTACTATGTCTTTGCTTTTTACTACTTTGTTCTTTTGAAGTTTATTTGTCCTGATGTGCTCATGGATGCACAGGCTGATGTTGCGTTGACACAAAGTTGGAGCTTATCTTTATTAAATGCTGTTGCTATGAATTGTATCTAAATTGAGCTGTATCCGTCTGTTAGTGTTTTTCATGTTGGCTCCTCTGTATTCACTGTTCTCCTGACTTGTCTGTAATGTGATTTAGACACCGACACTCTTCCGTCTGGCTCTGTGGCGTCTGTCAATGTGTTAAATAAAACAGTTGCCTCCTACTGTGGCTCGTGTCTAACTCATGAGAAATGCGAACATGGCCTCACACGACTTTGTGAAGTATATGCACAGTTTGTTTGGAATAGGGACCTTTTTTCTTTTAAATGTATCCCAGTATCCTTCTTTAATGCTTATATTTTTAATGTCAATATTTTATATTAACTTGAAATAGAGTGGACATTTTTAATAATGTCACACTTGTATTTTATGATCTTATTTCTTCTTTCTGATATCTATTAAAATGAACAGATAAAATAACTGTATAAATTGCCTTGTAAAATAATTGTGTTGATAAGACAGATTTTTTTATTTGATAAAAGTACAGCCAGTTCCATCTCAGTGCAGAGAGTTACCTGTAAAAGTGTAGATTATGATATTAAGTTGCAGCAAATTTCCAAATCCTTTTCTTCTTTCCTCTTGGGCTGCCCCTTATTGAATGTCTATTGACTAATCCTACTGCTTTTAGCAACCTGATATCACAGATTACTGCACATATTTAAAAACTGTAGCTGAAAAACAGGTAGTAAACAAAGCAAAAGGTAAACAGTAAAACAGTGTATTGGTGAGTGAGAGGGCTTACCTTTATCGTCGTTTTATATTAAATTTTGTTTGATTTGCAATGTTACTTTTAATTGTTGGCCTTTGTGAGCCAGTTTTCTGCATAAAAACACCTGATGCTGTGACAGTCGGAGATCCTATACTTGTTCACAACTTCTCAGGTACGCATGTATACAACACTGAGGAGCTTTGACCAAGTCTAGGAGCAGAGACAAACACAGAAAAACACTTTCTGCACCAGTTGTAGAGTAGGCTATCAAAAGGAATACTTAGGCTTCAGTCAGTGCCAGAAACTAATCTGTTATTAACTAATGTACCAGCATAGGAAAAGAGATACCATAAAGTTTTACACTTTTTAAGTTTATCTTCTAACAGAAAGAATATTTTAATGCTTTTGAAAAAGGATGACCTGCCTCTCTGAGTCCGTCCATATGCTGAAAAAGATGAGTTTGTGTGCAGCTTTGGCCCAGTCGAAGACAGCTGTGATTTTAAGCGAGAGGCAAAGAGGAACTAGAGATCTGATAATGGCAGATCACTTCCTCGTCTGATGCTGGGGAAACAATGCACCTTGTCTCTGAATTTTTTTTGAAAGAGGAAGCATACCTTTTTTATGGCCTATGTGGCCTTTTTTTTCACTCAGAAAAATTTAAACTGCCAATACAAAAGGCTCAAAGATGAGATTCAAACATCCACAAATGAACTGAACAATTCAACCACTATACATGTTCAATGGCAGGTAAAAAATAATAATTCTAATAAAAAGAGGAATACAGGAATCTGCAGTATCTCACATGAATGTATACCACAAAAAACATGGTAGGATCTACAGTACATAACATTTACAACATTTAGCAGTTAATTTTACCATAAGTCTAAAGCCCTATTCAGTTTTGAACTTCATCTCCTGCATTGCAGCGGTTAATGAAGACAGAAGTTGATGAGGATTTACATGTTTTTTGGTTCCTTTATAATCCCGTTCATTAAACTCATTGTTAATGCGTTGACATTTTGTCTGCTTCCTCATATAATTAGGTCCACTTTTTGAAATAATGACCACCAGAGGGCAATATAACACAGGGCAGACTGTTCATAAGATTGTTTATAAGAGCAATGCAGTCCATTATTTAGTTTCTTTCACCTGAATAATCCACTTTACATCAGCACAGGTCTCCAGGGAGTTTCTGGTACATGCACGTGAACAACATCAGTCACTTTAAATACACAGGGGTCGGTCAAGTGATGCAGCAGTTCTTGTTTTTTGTCTGTTTTTTTAAAAACTTACATTTCTGGTTGGACCAGCACTGTCTGTAGAAAAGGAGATGACGTTATTTGTCCAAACAGAAAAACAAGGAGTAGAATTACAGTAACATAATATGCCTTTTAAACAATAAATGTCTCCCTCTGCTGAGACAGGCGGACGTAAAGTTTAAATAAAGTTTTTCAAATAGCTACACATTCTGTATTACATTCCCATATGATATAGTTACACTTTATGATCCTCTGCTTAATTTTACTTTAATTGTTACTTACTCTAATAACATCATATACCCCCCCATCCCTCACCCACACACAGACACACACACACACACACACACTTCCTTTTTATTTCTTTTTGTACCATCAAGAGGAGTCCTATTGGCAAGACTGACTGAATAATCTGCAATCAAAGCTAAGAACTGTGTAGAGAGTGGATAAGATAAGCATCATAATGTTTTATTTATCTCAAAATAAGCACTGAATTAGAACAACAAACATAACCCAGGGCTTTACAGTTGTGCCAAAAAAAGAACACATTAAATTCTCACAGACATAATGCAGAAATATTTAGATTTGAACTTTAGTCAGTTACATAATATGGCAAACTCCTGTTGTAATATAGTTTATAATAGTCAAACAAATGGAAAGATAAACATCAGAGAGTAAGTGTTGCAGATTAACGGTTTGTGTATAGAGTTCAAGTACATAATATGGTCTTGCAAAGCATTTCAGAGGAGCAGAAGGTGCTGCACAGACTTCACAATGTAACATTAAATCAGTAGTCTTATAAGTATACGTACAGTTTCTAAGTGAAATTCTCCACCTGTTGTTCACTTTATTCATAAAACGTATGTAAACAGACTTCAGCAGAAATATGCATTTCTTCACAGTCATTGCACGTTTTTGACGCTGGCAACACAGAAACAAATGAAAACATCAAATAATAAATGTTTTAGTGAAAACTGAGCTGGTGAACATGATGCTGTTTCTGCACTGTCACAGTAAATACTGTCTGCCCTGTTTGTTTTTTCTCATTGTTCACAACTGTTGTCCAGCAACATTCTTTCACGTTTTTAACCTGGCTTCAGTTTTCATTGCTGCAGCATCTCTGTTCCTGCAATGCTGTGTCTCGTGATCTGATGCAATGCTGTTGCGTCTGATGACTTGACATAAATGACAATATAAATGACACATAAATGTGTTTGATAAAAGTTTTTACATGTTTACAATGTCTCTTGATCTACTTCTTCCACCTACAACGCCCTCATAGTCTCTTTTGGGCAGTTTTCTCTCAGTCTCTCTTGGTTTCACTGCCTCCTGTCACCTCTGCATCATTAAGAGATGAGGCAGCTGTTGGCCTTGTTCATAGGAGGTCGCTTGTTGTTCTCCTTGGGGAAAGTTTCCCGTCTCCGGCACAGCGCTGGACTGAGCCAGCTGGGCAGGTTGGCCTGCTGGAGCAGCTCCCTGAAAGCCTCCAGCACATTGACGTTATCTTTCGCAGAGGACTCCAAGAAGCTGTGGTTCCAGTCCAGCTCCACCGTGGACAGAACATCCTCACTGGACACCAGGCGCTCGCTGTGACGGTCTATCTTGTTACCTATCACCACAATAGGTGTGAACTTGTCTTCTTTGACCTCCAGGATCTCTTCTCGCAGACTCTTGACCGCCTCCAGGGACTCAGGGTCATCCACGGCGTAGACCAGGGCGAAGGCGTCGCTGTTTTGGATGGAGAGCTTACGCATGGCTGGGAAGGAGTAGCTGCCACTGGTGTCCATGATGTTGATGGTGACTTTGACACCTCCAACCTCGTACTCCTTCCTGTGGAGCTCCTCCACAGTGCGCCTGTGCTTGGGCTCAAAAGTGTCTTGAAGGAAGCGCTGGATGAGGGCTGTCTTCCCGACTCCAGCTGCTCCCAAAAACACCAGACGCACCTCTGTCTTCTCCTTCACTTCAAAAGACATGATTAGTTTCTGTTGCTCTTTTTCTCAAAAACACTGCATGAAAATAAAACTCTCTTCTGTCCTTTTTCCTCTCCTCTTCTTTGCCTTGTCTGAAAACTGGCTTAGTTTCCAACAATGGAGCTGATGTAGTTGTGTTGCAGAGGATGACGATATCAGATGAAGGTGCCTGTTGTCAGCCTGTACTCTGTATTTATGCTCACACATGGTGCCTGCCCACTTCTGCTCCCAGCCAATCAGGAGAGGGCAGCATCTCCCTCGCTTGCTGAACTCAAAGCAGCCAATCACAGACACTCATGCAGATCAGTGGAGGTAAGAGGAACATAAGAGGTGACAGAAGAACACTGCAGAAAACTGATCGAGCCTGCAACATGTTTTTGAGGATGTTAAGATGAAGGTTCAAGTCTGTGATCAATACTGACTGTCACAAATCAATAACTCATGCATCACTCATCTCACACTGTTTTATTAATGCTGCATGTTACTGTAAATTATCACTAAGAGCTACAGCAGTTTATTAAATGTACAAAAGTTTTTTTTTGCATATGTATAATATTGATTTTCAGATCATTAAAAAAGCTACAGTGAAGGCTTTAATCATTAAAAAGCTACTAACCTCTCAACTAACTTCTTTTTATCTTAAACTGATTTTCAGCTCTGACTACAGCTGAGATTTCTCTTTTTTTTTGAAAAATAAATCATTTGGATTCTAACCACATACAACAGTAAAAATACTGAGTCTGTGATGTTATTTGTTCTGTTTTATCTTCACAATTTCTTTTAAATAATTCAGACATGGTCTATTTCATGTTTACATAAAAAGAATTCAATTGAAAAGAAATTGCCATTAAAAAGAGTTAAATTAGGATAACATAAAACTTATCAATGCATTTATTAATTAATTTATTTCTAATTTGAAATACAAAATTTAATATTTTGCTAAAATTATATCATGATGATGAATAGTATCAATATGTAGTTATTACTTATATATAAAAAGTAGTTCTTTAGGCAGCACTTGACATAATCTCAGCTCAAGTCAGGTTAATTAGTTTTACTTTTTTATAGAATGCCAAATCACAACATCAGTCACCTTCGGACACTCTTTACATAGGGCAGATTCAGACCTCACTCATTTGCAGTGATTCAGCAGAGGTTCAACACAAGGAAAAACTCAGGTCAGTAGGCATTCTAATGATCTTCATAATTAGGTCTTCATCCGTTTGTTATCCCACTTTCCACGGACAGGAACACTGTAAACGTTTTCTTATTTCATAACTGTCACAAGTTTTTTGATGTGCAGTCATTTGCAGGTTACTTGCGGGCTTATTTTGGCCCTTTTTATTTCAGAAAAAAAAGATGTGGTATGAGTGGATATTTTTAGAGCACTTGTTGGTTTTAAAACTGCGCCGATGATAAATGATCTCAGTGTGCTGTGGTCTGAAACTCTGCTAAGGTGTCAGAGGCTGAGGAGGCAGGGACAGATGTTCTGTTCCAGCATGTCACAGCTCTGAACACCACTGACGCAGCTGTTTTCATTACAATGAGTTAACCTCTCTAAAAAAAGCCCGACTTTGATATCATTGTCTTTGCAGCGCTGCTAGGACTCAAATGTCAACCGTGTGGGAAGCTTCACGGTCCGTGTTCAGTTCAGACAAGGCAGAAAAATAATGAAATAATACAGTTATCACTATTACAGTCAGATCTCTCATTTATATACCTAGACTTTGTCACTTGTTGCTATGCTACCATCGAATCCATTACCTGAGCTGAAAGGGATTTATGAGTTGAAACAAGTACCTTATTTGCACCTCCATTTATTATTAAGTCCAGCTGTTGGCACGGCAGTACAGTAATGGCCTGTAATGGGATATATTTGCAAATTACTCAAATTAAAAGCTGCTTTCATTCATTGGTTTCACACCCTGAGCACGTGTTTAGAATAATGGCCACACAGTATTGTAGCTATCACAAAGTTGTTCTAATGCCTTGGGTACAGTATTCTTAGTTTTTTACAGCTGAGTGCTTTGTCTATCCATCACTGTACCAAACTGTGTATTTAAACTGAACATCTTGCTTTTTTACATTACTGCAGCAGAGCATAAAAGTCTGTTTGATTCACAATTTAAGTGCATCTTCCGACATAACTATGTGCATTTCTCTCGGCAAGGAACTTGAATATAAAGTCTGGACTTTCTTCCATCTCTGGAGAATAAACTGGTCTGAAACTAAAGCTCAAGGCTCTAAGTAATTCAGCACCATCTCTCATGTTCTTCATGGAACAGAGGAACATGAAAAAATGCCAGACTGGGAGCATGTAGGCGTAATTTTATCCGACTGTTCATGTTTAGGCAGATGCTTTTTGCACGGTGTCTGTGGCAAACAATACTCCGCAGTCAGTAGTGCTAACCTCCGCAAACCAACCAAGCAGTTTTGGTGCCAAACATGTTTTAAGGAAACATTATGTTTACAAAAATGCAGTCTCTTTTGAACAAAATAGCAAAATGTCAATTAACATACCTGACAAGCAGCCAAATGTAGGTACTTGACACATTTGTAAAATATTTCCTTACAATATATTTTATTTTTTTAATCCAATGAGACGATCTTGCAATGCACTCACTTTGAGTGAGTACAGCATTTTTCAATTTATTTATGGTTATTATTAAGCAGGGTTGAAGGTTTAGGTCAGGAAAAAATCATGATTGTCTCATATGTAATTAAAAAAATATGTGTCTCAAGTCAGCATCAAGTCTTTTTGTCTTAAAACAACTTAACCAAAGTGCTTTTATTGTGTAAATCTGTAAATGTGCCAGAAGCCGTCAACCTTACATGTTAGTCTGCATCAACAATCCCTGGCAGATTCACTGGGTAAAAAAAGAATTGAAAGAAAACATACAAAAATACATTAACACAGAATATTAAAGCAACATTTTCTAAAAATTTGGTAATATTGTGCAGTTTGGCGCCTGTGTTGTAAAAGAACATGACAGGTTTCTGTAACAACATAGTTAGCTGTGATGTTTATTCTCAGTACAAAAAAAGATTGTATAAGAATTACTCACAACTTATCAGCAGCCTGTCACTCCAAAGTAAACTAACTTTATCTCAGTGATGATCTGCTGCTAACAACTGGCTATAAAAGCTTCAGCATTTGCAGTCACAGGTACTGTAGAAAACCCCATAATTCTCCAGAAAATGTGATTCAGGATCCAAGGTTTGTTGGTTTGGTGCCATTTCACACCCACTTTACAAGGTTACATAGTAAAAAAAAACTGGCAATCAGGCTGCAGAGTGACTGACTCACAGACACCATTCACCCTATAACAAGTCCATGTCCCATGAAATGATTTTTAAGTCAAAATAGTAGTAGCACAGTGAGTGAAACAATGACACAAAAACTTCTCCAGATGACCACACCATGTGAACTCTTTCTTTTTTTTACTACACTGAGGTCATGTTGGTAAAAGTCATGATAGTTTCATGAACATCTAGCAACTTTTTAACAGTTTTATCAACAGAAATGTGTGAAGATCTATTGTTAGGCTTGTGTGTTGCTGTATGAAGCTGCTGGTCAGCCTCACCGGCTCAGAGGCATCAGTCTGTGGTGATGGGAGGAACACACTGTTCTCACAGCACAAAATGTTTTCACTGGGTCACAGAGGAGGACAACAGGACCTGGCACTCTGTTGATCAAGTCTGATGTGATGACTTCTAAAGAAGTATGGAATATTAATTGATTTACTCTGTGGTTTGTTTTGTTTGGTGTCTTCAGTGTCCTCGAAAGAGAAACCAAACAAACAAACAAACACGATTAAGCAAAAGGTTCAAGTTTCAGGAAACGGTACCTAATGACATTTAAGTTGCACAAGTTGCACAACAGTGATGGTAACATGCTGCGGTTGGACCAATAAGTATGTATATTTTTTTGCAAATGGGATTTGTTTTTCTGTGTGTTTACTCAGCAGGGTGTGTTGATTTGAGCAGCAGCACAGCCCTTCGCTCAAACAGTCCTACTGTGTGTCATTATGTGTGGCGGAGCGAGGTGAACATTTAGCCCTGTCACACTTGGCTGCTCCGGTGCTGCTGATGTGTTCTAAGGTCAATAGGCCATAAGTCTTTCACCTACTTGGAACTGTTAAGTTTGCACTGCGCGCAGCGAGTTCGAGAGCAAAACAAACAGTTCCTTGTAATTGTTAATAAAGGTGTGCCTCACTTAAGAGTGTACTTCATGTGTGGCGTAGATAAACACAAATGTACAGTAGACTGTTTTATAGGCTTAGCTAGAGACATTTCATCATGCTGTTCAGTCATATGCTCTTTACAACCGAGCCAAGAAGAAAATTTAGGTGACTCTGCAAACAAGTGGAGGGTGTGATGAAGTCTGCACACCTTGTTTGACCAGCAAAGGCAAAGTCAAAGACCACTAATACCATTAAATTGGTGTGTGTAAAGCAGAATATAAAGCACAGCAAATGAATTTCAACTATTTATTTGGAAAATAAATAGTTGAAATTTATTTGCTAACATCTACGATTTTAGAAGCCAAAACTCCTTCTCTGGTGAACTTGCAGGGTTTTAAGCATGACTTTGATTGAATGTCTCATTATTTCAGGGGAAAGAACAGTTACAGTAACATACCTGACACAGATGTCTGATTCTGCAGACTGTTCCATTATCCATCTTGTACAAGAAACAGCGTGACACATACATAATGGCCTTGGCGAGAGAACGATCTGACACAACAGTTTTGAATAGATTCTTCTCCTGTAGAGACTGTGGTCATGTGCATGTTTTTTAAAAATGAAAAAGAGAACCTACAACCATCGGTTTTCCAATGATCCACTTTGGCAGATTTAAGCCAAATGTGGAAATAAAAAAAAAAAAAAACATATGGGGTCTGTATTATTTTGGGATTTTGGCCTAAGTCATACTGAAGCTCCACAGGACATATGAGACTTTGTGTATGCAAATCTTATTTTTTTTTATTATAATTCTAGATTTTGTATGTTTATAACTCAACTTGTACTATATTTTTATTGTTATTGCTATTATCACAGACCTTACATGTATGTCAACAAGAAGTACAGAACAGAAGACTCACAAAAGCCCACTAACACCAGCCCTCTAATTTCTAATCCCCTCTCCTAATCCATCCTTTTCATTCAGTGGCTTTGTGACTTTAGGCAGAATGAGAGTGCACATGCAGGTCACTCTCACCAGTGTGTGTTCAAACCCTCTCCACCCATAAGTTTTGGCAACAGGTCCTCTGACTTTGTCCTTTGGCTCTGGAACATCATGTCCTGGATAATAGGAGGTGGTGTGGTGCGGTTTGGTGGGGGTGGGGTGTTTAGCGGCGCAGGAACCACAGCAGCTAGCTATCGATCTCAATACAAAGTTGAACCTTTATTTAATGTTTTATTTCTGTTTTTTATTCCGTCAGGTATTCAAAGTGGAATTATTTCTTTGTGTTGTGATAGTTGAATCAGCAGCAGACACCAGACAAGTGTCCTCTTTCGTCTTTTCTGTCTCAAGGTTTAAAATGATTGAGGAATTATAATTGCATCCAGCTGGGTGGCCAGAAAAAAAATGTTGGCATTGTTTGGTTCTGCAAACCGCTGAAACAGACAATCTGTACATTTCATACGTCTCACTGATGTGACAAAGAATAGGAAATATTATTGCCACTTTATCTACACTGCTTGAAGGTCAACAGTTCCAGCTAAAAAAAAATTATTTTTCGAGACATTATTGAGCTGTAATTGGGTATTTTAGAGCTTTTTTTCAGTGGCTATTTTGCTCAAAGCCATCCAAAACTTAATCGCAGTGTTGACACAACAAAGAATTGCAGCCCACTGTCCTCAGTGAAACCTGGGCATTGTCAGAATCTTTGCAGAAACACACAGTGCCAACACTTACTCTGACCTGATGCATCTGATACCTGCAGCGTGTCCGGCCATCAGAGAAGCCCGGCAAGATGAGAGACACACACACATACGAACACGTATTGGTTCAGAACATCCCATGATGGCAGCAAGAAACATTTTGGACTGGGTGTACGAGAACTTTGTTATGCAACATGTGGCATTGAATCGGGGGGACATCAGGGGAGGAGGCATCGAAAAGCAGTGGGTATTTATTTTAGGTTTGAGCGAAGTGGCAGGTAGGTAAGATGTGCAGCATCCTTTTTCATTTAATGAGTCAAATTACTCACATTCACATGATTCTTAATGGGAAGAAAACCATACATGATAAAGTAAGTAGGAAAAGAATTGTCTAATTTCTGGGAAGACAGAAAACATAACAAATAAGATGCCTGTATTTTCTCAATTTGTTGTTATCCAATAACTGTAGCTGTCATGAGTTATTAACTTTTTATTCAATGAAAACACAGGCTTACTTTACATTATCTGGCAACTTATCTTTTAAGCAATAATAAATGAGTTACATAACATTAATAAAACCTTGAATTATAAACAGCTCTGTTTTGATTATATAACTTGAAAACTTTCTTCCAGAAACATATAAACTTGAACTTTCCATCAGATAAAAAAACAATTTGAATGGCTTTTCTGTGTGATGTACATTTCTCAGATAATCCAATCTCAATCCAATGAGTATGTTTCTCCTAAGAATTAGGAAAATTCAGGAAGACATGATCCAATAAATTACCTATGGACATGATCATTATATGTATTAGTCTCTTTGTCTTCACTCCGAGGTTGTTAAAGTTAAAAGTAAACTAAAAACTAAAAATGCAAAAAACATTTAAATTAACAGAAAATATATATCTATGTGTGTGTGTGTGTGTGTGTGTGCGTATAGTATTTTTTATTTTATATATATATATATATATATATATAACTAAAACTATAGTACGTATTCACAAAACTCATTAAAATAAAATAAGACAGACAGGAAATGTCTTTCATTTCAGTATTCGTCAGTTAGGTCAAATCAGTCGACACAACATGCCTGAAGCGGAATGTGTTTATTGAGGCTCATATGTTAACTGTAAGCCAACTTCATTATAAAGTATTTGATTTGTATTGTGACACCTGTTTTGATTGACGTGTATCTTGCCTTGACAAAGAAACACTTGTAAAAAATTTTTTAAAAAACCCTTATAGGTACACATGATAAGTAAATATAAAATAATTATTTGTAAACAATAAAATACTAAGCAAGCAAACCCAAGCAAAAATAGAAAATTGAAAAAAACAAACAAAACCAAAGTATTAATATAACTCTGATATCATCTTTATGCAGGTGCGTCAGGTGATCCTGGCCATGTGGGACACACCCAGCGCACTTGACTGGCATGTTTGACTGTCATCTGTGCTACTTTTACAACATACATGTTACACCTCAACTACTCTCCTGCTTTTCCTTACTCCTTGCTCGTATCCTTGCAGATTTTCTACACATACTTCACATTTACTGCTAAGCTAACAGCTTCTGTGCTAACTTTTACTCATTTTTATCTGCATCGAGGAAGTAAATTAAATATGGTAGCTGTTGCTTGTAGCTTGGCTTTTTAAACATGCGGGATTTGTGTGAGATGTTCTGTGTCAAGGGACCAATCAGTGTTCTGCACTATTTTCATGTCACCCACTCGGCCCAACTCAGCTGCTTGAAACCTGGACTGAGGTAATGCAAAAATCATACCTGCAGCTAGGTATTATTTGTAATGATAAGAGGGAAAAAAAGCAAGCAGAGTTGAGTCGGGCTGTGCTGTGTCGTGCAGTGGAGAGACCTATTAGAAACAACTTCCCACAAATCCTCAAAGACAGTTTTGGATGTTATGTGCTCTTCTGTGCTCATTACTGTAAGGTTAAGAGTTCCCGAGGCTGCGTTCAGTTGTTGTCCAAAGCATCAGGGAGCAGTCTGCAGCAGAACGTCTTTTTAATTTGACCTGTTGTTGGCTAGTTTTCTGTCTTGAGGCTCAATGATTCAGTGCCCGTTTTTTTTAGTTTCCTTGGTGAAAGGTGCTATTTATGTAAGTTGCTTATAAAACAAGACAAGTGCAGCATCTCTGCACCTCAAGGACACCGCCAGCGTCATGGTATTTTTAAATAACTATTACTTTTGTTTTGCAGAGTGCTGCTCTCCGTCCCTCAATGATTGCAAATGCTGTTATTAGAGATGGAGAGCCATAGGGCATTAAATTAACTGGATATCATAAAATTTTTACTTTATTTTCAGAATATTATATCAGCATGACTCTGTGGTGAAAATGTGCAATTATTTTCATAGATGGCATCAAGTTTTTTTCGCTCTGGATACTTCCCTCTGAGCATGAAGTCAGAGTTCTTGTTTCTCTTTATTGCTGTTCATTTCTCTTTTTACTTGACCCAATTTCATATTCCAAACTATTCCACAGTGCTCTCCACAAAGAGGTTTATATAGAAACTTTTTGCCCTCCAGTTTTTCATATTGCTTAGCAGTATTGCAGGGTTAGCATATGCTCACCACAGACTAATGTGAGGTTATCTGAGGTGAAGTTTGTTGTCGGTGGAAGTGTCTCTGCTTCCTCTTTTCTAGGTACTGTCCATACACTGTGCAGCTGAGTTACACTTTGACAGATTGAGATGTGAGAAAACAAGGTAAACATCCTCATGAAAGCCACTCCTCTGCACATTTGGTAATGATGGGATGATAAATTGACCATGCACTAAACCAAGTCTGCTTTAGTTAAGGTTGCCACACCTGTCAAACACTCCACACAGCACATGGTAACAGTGGCTACTTTGTCATTTCAAATTTACAGTAAGTTTTTCAGCAAAAGAAATTTGATTTCACAAACCAGTGGACTTTTAGACTGAAATGAGGTTGAAATGAGCTTGCATAGTTTCCTGATCTGTAGCTAGCTATCCTTGCTGAAGCTAATTAGGGTCATGCAACATAAGTTTTCTAGTTAAATAATGTTGTTACTCTCTTTTTAGGTTGATTGACTTAAAACTAGCATTTAATATTTTCTTATTATTTTTATTTTCTTATTTATTTTTTATTTGGATTACATAATTTGCACTCACGCCACGCCTCTTTGGTTAAATGATTAATCAAAAATGATCTGCTAATATTTGCTGTCAATATTGGCTTAATGTTGCTTCTTAGAGGTCAAACATTATGTTTTGTAGGACAGTGAGCAATTTTCAGTCTTTAACAGGGAAATTTTAACCCTATAATCAATGATATTGCTAAAACCTTTGTAACTTGATTGACATTTTAGTCTCCAGCTGACATTTTAATATTTTCTCATTATTTGTTTTAAAAAAGGAGCCGGTAGCTGAATATGCACCAGATGTCTACATATATTATACTTAAAGAAAGAATCAGCGACTGAGTTTAAACATTTATTTCTAAAAAAAATTATTCCTGTTGTTTAAAACTCTGTCACAGTGAGCTAGTTAGCCTGAAAAGCTAATGATTAGAGTTTATGCAAGGGCAGATAAAAATATGGTTACCTGACACTCTTGTGCTTTTTCTTTGAAGGTTATTTAAAAAAAAAACACTATTCAAAATACAAGTAAAATACTTATCAAAGCTGCTCTTCATTTCAGCATGTAGAGAACTCTAACGCTTGCTTTGCTGACACGTGCTACAGCTAAGCTTAGCTAAAGATTCACATCCTTGAATGAAATCTGGACCAGTGGCCTTTAACACATATCCCCACATCACAAGTACATAATGAACAGATGTAATGTTTTTGTGATGATATTATTCTACATGTTGATTTATTCTAAAGTATAATTGTATAAAAAGGAAGTGTTAGGCTGCATAATTAATTTTTTAATTCTGCTTTTATATTATGACCAGTCACAAAATAATGTTCATTTCAATTATCAGTTGTTGAGAAAGTTTAATAGAACCAGAAAATTAATTTTCTCCTTATGGCAAACTGAAATTAAATTATGTCCAGGGGTCTGGATGCTAGTTAAGGAGAATTAACCCTTAGCCTTGCATGTTTGCAATTAAAATGAGCATATAAATCCAACTGAGTCATATAACCTCTTCCTTCAGTTTAATTTTGGCAAATTGACACCTACTAAATAGCATGATCATGCATACAAATTATTTCTGCATGAAATTAGCATAAAAAAATCACTATAAAAGAAGCTGTAGGGGAAACCCTTTTCTATCAGTGAGTTAACTGAGGACCCCTCACTTTGCAACACAAAACAATGGATTAAATACACGAATAAAAAAAAATGCAATAACTGCAGCAAGTATGTGTCTCACAGGAAACTTAGAGTTCTGAGCAGATTATTTCCCATGAATATTGCATTACATTTTTTTTTTATTTTTTTAAAACTCTTTTTCATTTTAAATTCTTCATTCTTCTTCTTTTTTTGTTTTTTTTTGTTTTTACTTCATTTCATGCTGAAAATGGCTTCTTTTTTTTGATTCAACAGGGAAATCCCAAAACATGTC
The DNA here is from genome assembly GCA_029814665.1 of Acanthurus lineatus. Lineage (NCBI taxonomy): Eukaryota > Metazoa > Chordata > Actinopteri > Acanthuriformes > Acanthuridae > Acanthurus > Acanthurus lineatus. The sequence goes on along the minus strand of JAPZDV010000009.1, from coordinate 14,504,561 downwards.
AAGAAGAAGACCCAGCAGCACAAGAGTAACAGATGTTAAAGTTCCAGATATGAACTTAATATTATTTTATTTTCTATAGCTTTTGTGGTGTTATATTGACCCTCTGAAGTACCTTAAATTGTTGCTGTGCTAGATACATTGATGTAGGAAATAATCCCAGCCCATGTTAATGTACTGATCCAGCATTTTCAGCCCTCATTCTCATTATGAAGTTACATTCAAGACTATCTTTTGGGCATGACTGATGTTCTTTGAAGATACGTTGTTAGGTCCATCTACTGACACACTAAACAGGACATACTTACTCGATAAATTACCTTCAATTTTTTAGGTTTAGGCTTGGACACCAGGAACTACTCTTTAAGGGTCAGGTAATGACTTCAAGGGGGTGTTAAGTGTTGAGAAGTTGGTGTATTATGAAATCTGTGAGACTTAATTTAGATCCTTCTCCAGATGTTCACAGGGTGAGCATCATGACTGGACACCATAAGAGTTATAACAGCTATAACAGTCACTCTCAGTTACAGAGAGACAAGGTAAGCTGTTCGAGGAATGTGCAACTTAACTTTCAGATCTAGAAATGGGCAAAGCCAGTTGTATGTGGTAACAAATGTTTGAATGCCTTAATCAGACCAGGTGACATTTGTAAATGGTTGCACAGCTCATAAAAGGATTATTGTTCCAGTGTGGGGCTCAATCACTATGCTAACATGGATTGCCTGGAAGTTTTTCTAAATTTTGCCACACGTTTTGAGTGTTTTCAACTATGACACCAAAAATATTTGTTGTTTTGGTTTGGTCTCAAATCAAGTTGTTTTGTTGCAGCCCCTGAAATACAATGTCCTGTAGTAAATTAAGTTTGCCATCACTCTCTTTCAATAGAACACCTGGGGACCTTTTCGTCATATATTTACCTAAGAAATCTCTGCATTGATTTAAACTTTTCCTCTTAAAACTATACAGATAAGGTGATATAGTCCTTTTTTGTGTAATGACTTTGCTGTTCTGTCTTTTTGAAACATTAACCAGAAAAAAAACATATTAGGAAACATTAGGAAACATATTTTAGGAATACATAATATTTATTGTGAGGCTGATTTATTGGCTGATAATATAACTTCTATGTTAGAAAATATTTCACTTCATCAGTTAGTCAGAGCAGATAACATTAAGCCCAACTGCTTTAATTGACCTCACAAGTTACATTTACACATTTGATGCAGTAGGTGGTGATGTGCATCTTTAACGCTGCTTTTTGATCCACCAATAAACACAAAGCAGAAACAGGAGAAGAAGATATACAAGCACAGCATGCCGTTAATCTTTAGGATAAGAAAAAAACTCCTGCACTTGGATGGACCCACGCGATGTAGACTAAACAATCAAGCGTGTTGTCACCAGTTCTAGAGAAAGACAAGCTATATGCAAAACATGTTCTGCAACATTTAGAGAGGAGGCAGAAAGTGGTGATGCAGGTTAGATTAGATTTGGTCAGAGCTCTGCAATGTTAAATCATCCATCTTTGCTCTCTACACCTTGTCTTTCTTAGCCTCTGGCATGTAAAACTACGTGTTATGATCTTGTTTTAAAGATAAAAAAATGTAAAATAACCAGTTATCTTATCTGTTTGCCGTGAGAAGCAGGTTGTTATCGGATCTTATTGGAAGTTGCAGAAGCCTGAAAAAAAAACCCATTCATTCATTCTGGATCTCACCCTCTTTCTCTTGAAAACCACAAAACATGACCAGGCAGTAAATGTTGGTGTTTTCTGCAAACCTCAGTTTACAAGCAGCAGCTTAAATCATGTGACTCACAGAAAAAAACACCTTAAGCAGAATTGGGAAAGTTACTTTTGAATTGTTATTGGAAATGAAGCATTGTTATGTTGACAGCATTTTTACCGCTAGTTAACTAGCTTTACTCTGATATAAGAGCCCTTTTCTGATTTTGATAAGACAAATGTTGATGAATTTCCAGCACTGACAGACTTTCCTGTCTGACGGCACGGCCACCTGCATTGATATTGTCAACTGCATTGCATGGCAGACCAGGGTTGCCATTCAATGTCCATAGATTTGATTGGCAGATGGGTAGTTGTGCAAAATCATATGGTAGAACCAATCAAAAACAGCTCTGCAAAGCTTAGATCATGATGCCCAATGAATGGAGCCCGTGTAGACATAGAAACAGCTCCTTGTTAGCTACCTCACCTTTAATGGTTTTGCTGCTCCTAAATTTTTTCCAAATGTTTTTCTGCTGACCAGTGTTGCCTGAACTTTGCCTAAAGAAGGCATCACTGCACAGCAAAATAATGCAAAGTTTCAGAATGAATGTTACCTGACATAGAAGATTTTTATTGAGAATAGACACAGAATAGATTTGAATGTCACCTCTTTTTTATCACCAACATTTTCATTGGTAGCTGTAATTGAATAACACAATTTCTTTCCTCAGAAACTGCTTGTAGTTACATTTATTTTAATAATTAATTGCCAAAATTTGTTACATGTAGGTAGTACTTTCTCTCCAATGCTGCCTTCAAGCAATTTACAAACCTTTAAAAGTGAAATTAAGGGTACAAATGAAATATGCAGGTTTTTCAAAGCAACATTACAGGTACAAAACCCTAAATACAAGCACACCTTTATAAAAAAATATTCCATACCCCTACCAAAATGTTTGACAGTGAGAAGGAAAAGAAAACAAGTTGTATAACTTTTAATTCACATGACTTTTGAGCTCATACATGTTGTTCACTTATGTCTTGACATCCATAACTAATGAACAGTCTTCTTAGAGGTGATCTAAGAAGACTGTTCAAATGCAGTGATGTACAGATGCTCACCATGTACTTAAAGTGAAAGCTCTTAAAGCTCTGCATGTGTTATTGTCATGTCTGATCTTTAATAAGAGTCTGTCTGTGTTTCCTGACCTTCAGCTCCGCAAGGATATTAATAACTGTAGCCATTAACTTCCTCGGCTTGTACAATATAAAGGTCTCCCTATGTCAAAGAAAAAAACTGTAATAATCAGTGTGCTGCATCACCATGTGACAATAACGCTTGAGGACATTAAAAGCTGTCTTTGTATAAAAAGTGGTGAGGCCTTGGCTTGTTTTAGAGGCAAGGTAACAACCAAGTAATGTCAGTAATGCCAGAGCACAAGACAGAATAAACAGTACATTAAAAAAAACCTCTCTTTTTTTGTCCCATTAAAATCTTTTAAGGGACATCTCCTCCTGCAAACATTTTTTTATTTCAGAGGTTCAGCTCGGCTTAACTATTGTATTTTCCATGTGGATACTAGCGTGTTATGTTATCTTATGATATTTATTTATATTTTAAATTTTCTAAAAAATGTTTTAGATCAACCGCACCCCTCTGAGTCTCACTCTCATTAAACAGCCAAATCTATTGTCTTCCTCTTTCTTGGAATGTTGTTCAATGATGTCCGGATGGTCAGTCCAAGGTTTTTTGGATGAATGTACTGCGAAAACCCAGTTGCTCTCTACTGCCCCCTGTTGTTTTGGTGCTGGAAAAATGCGCCAGAGAAGCTTTTATCTTTTGTAAGTGAGGAGGAGTAACTGTGCATGTACAACTTGTAAAAAAAAAGTCAATGGTCAACACTTATCACTAACTCTAGACAACCTGGAACATTTTTAAGCTACACATTGACTGCAGATGATACATTTTACTCACCAGCAAAAATTATATTTCTTGTGCTCAGAGAATTTTTCTGTTAGTTTTACCTACTAAAGATGTATGTGATTCTTTTAATGGAGGAGGTGGTGGGGGTTTATTCTGTCTCTAATTACCCTGTAAAGCCTGGGTACTGTGGTGTTTAACAAAACACTTTGCTTACAAATTATAATTGATATCAACGACAAACTCACCAGTATCCTCCATGGACAACTTATGCAACCTGCTACCTTAGGGGAATGTTGAGTAATGAGTCCCACAGTGGCCTGCCTTGCATTATGTCTGTCTGTTCTACATCTTTAAGCACATTCTGCCTGGTGCAAAATAAACTTCTCCTCTCATCTATTGTTTCGAAGGCCCTGGGTTTGCCTTGTGCCTCTGAAGACCCTCTTCAAGGTAAATCCATTCTTCAAGCACCATAGAAAACCTCAGGCATTGAACAACCTTGAAATTTGCATCAGTGCAACTTACAATGGACAAAGGCACTGCCTGTACTGACAATTTCTCCTGTCCTATGCTTTTTTTATTATATAACATTTTAAGTTAGAATCCATTATGTACATTTAATTAAAAATCCATTGTTTATATTTAAGGTAAATAAAAAAAAATGTTCTGATGATGCATTTGCAGTGCCAAAGATAATAAATGAACTGTAAAATTAAATAGTAAAGGTCTTGGGTAGCTAGCATTAACATCAGTGTAAAGATGAGGGTTATTAGCTATATGTCTGTATTTAAAGCAGCCGCCTGTAGACAAAGATGGCTGACAAAGAACAACCTGAGCGAAGTTGTTGCTTTAACTAATAAATCATATAAATTGTTTAGTTTGCTATAGCTTAAAAGAGGCTAAATGGTGATTGGACAGTGACAACACTGTCATAATAAGAGACTCTTAGAAATCAAACTTATTGTGAATCTAAACCATATTTGGAAAAATAGAAATGCAAAACATAAACAGACTTTAAAAAAAAATGAATTTTGAAAAAGAGAACATGTTTATAATAAATTACAAATAAATAAAAAATGTCCATATGCAGCTCCGTACAATGACACCACCAATGCACAGTGACAAGCAGCAGTGTTTGTACACAGAGCCGATTGTGTCGATCAGCAAAAACATGTTCCTCCTCAGCAGTCACTGAGTTCAACTACACTGAAGAAACCGCCTGATTTTCCAGTGCAGGTCCTTATATTAGTGGGTTGCCAGCTGCAGACTGCAAACACACAGGGGCACACTCCATCTCTAACTTTACACACACGCTGCACTCTGTCTCTGAGGTGGAAGTGTGAAAACTCTTAAGTGTCATGAACCTCACAGAGAAGGCGTAGTGGTTGGTTCATGTGTTTGGGTTCCAAGGCACATGACCCAAAGCTTTGTTTGACTGTGTAATGCAGCGAGATAATGGATGGTAATGTGACCGATGTCTGTCTGATGTGGGATTACTGTAGACTCTAGTCGACCTGGCACACCTGGTTATCATCTGTGTGTGTGTGACACGGTGTGAAACAGCAGTTTTTTCCTCAAAAATAAAACATATTAAAAATAAAGGAGTAAATAAAGTGAGATGGTTTCTGATATTTAAATCCATGCATTGTGTTAGATACATTCTTTCAAAGAGGTCTGTGCTGTCAGTTTGCTGCTTTCCTAATCTTCCTCTCATTGTTATGACTCTGAAAACTAACTAAAGCACTGAGTAGGGGACTTATTTTTTAATTTTTAATAAGACTTTTATTAAGAAAGACTGAAGCTTTGGCCAAACTTTGACTGCAACTATGGCAACTGATTCATACATGTGTGTGTTTGTATGTGTGCATGTGTGTGTGTGTGTGTAGTTTTATTTTATTTTGCACAATTAAAACAATAAATAAAATAAAGCCAAAAAAAGTCAAACAAGATGCTGTGCAGAGAGAGGTAAAAAACTTGATAGGGCTTCTTTAAAGCCTCCACCTAAATTCACAAAATCATCTTATCTAGAAACAACACAGAATGTTTAAAATGAAAAATACAATAAAAAGTTTCACAACAGCATGCATAAAACAAATAAAATATGACAGCATAACAGCAAGTAAATGCTTCTTAAAGCATCTTTTGTTGCATTTTATGGAGGAACAGTTTCTCACCAAATTGACAACTTAATGCAGCAGGCAGACAGTGATGATAAAATGATGTTAAAATAACCGCACACAGCTCTTAAATATTCAGGCTCAACACGCAGACAGAGATGGAATAAAAAGCATGATAACCTAAACTGGATCTTATTGAATCTGTTTTCAGTAAGTTCTGTAAGTATTTTGTTTGAATGCACAAGTTTACTGCATCCGATTCATGACGTGCCCAGTGATTAAAGTTTGAGGTTAAACAAAATTTTGATGGTTTATCTAATTAGTGTAATGTTTCACCTCAATGGACATAAAATAATAATATTAAAAAAATGATAAAAACAATTATTTTTTGGATTCACATTAGTTTTCCAAAAAGTGTTAAATCTAGGGTAACTGGATTTGATTGTAGACGCTGTATGCAAACTTTTTACCTTTAAACCTTGGGGCCTCTGTGGTTCTACCTGACTGGTGGGGAGTCCAGTGTTATAACCTTTGTGAAATCACTGTCTGGTGCACTTTGCTGTTGTAACAATTGCTGTTTGAGCAACTAGATTCTTATGCTGAGTTTACTTTTGGTTTTGTTTTTCTAACTCAATAATCTACATCGATTGTAGTGTGTGCAGTCCACTGCAGTGACCATCACAAAGCCTTGTATATGTTAAATGGATACACGGGTTTTGTACACACAGTTTTACAACAGTATCACCCAAGGAAGCCAAATAAATTGATCATCTTTATTATTCTGTATCAGCACAGTATGCATCATATAGGGTTAACAGATGTTAAAAAAGCCTTTTAATGTTGTCCATTGCAGCTGTTTATTTTTGAGATATTTCATTTTTTTCTACTACTTTTTTCAGTTTTGCAGGGTCTTCAATGTCACTGCAGGCATTTGTTGAGTGTATAAAAAAAAATCAGCCATGGATTTTTGTACTGTGTGCAGTGACAGTGCTTAGTATCCAGAGATGTAACGATGCCAGGGGAACAGAGTGAAGAGGAGGAGCATGAGCAGCTCCAGTTACATAAAATAATTGGAAGGTTATATAACTGTTCAATGTGTGTGTGATGTTGGGATTTTTTTAATGGCTCTCCTGTGGGAGAACACCACTTTTGCTGTCAATTAAAAACATTAACTGATTACAGGTCACCTTTAGTTTGACACCTTTCCACTTACACGTCTAAATTGCTGTCTGTGACTCATAAAATAGTGTCCATATTCATTGTTAAAAAAGTATTTTAGGTAGCAGCTGATGTAAAATGATGTGTTTTTTTATAGCCATATGGGAATAAAATATAGGAGTATGTACTTGAACAAGCAACTTTTGATTAAAAAGTTTTGCCACGTCATTCATTTGCATCACTGAAACAAACCTTTTTCACAACAGAAGAGTCAGAATGAGTTGACATGAAACAAGGTTGATGAATCTGACCTGCAGAAAAGTTAAGGGTTTTAATTCAAAATTTAAAAAATGACACAACAAAGGCCTACCTCAAATTATGAAATGCAATACTTGAACATAAACATAAAAATGTATTGATGAAAACATAGCTATTGTTCATTTTTAAATTTTTAACTGGTTATAAAACTGCCTAAATGTAATACATATTTCTCTATATGACATGCATGACCATAATTTAGATGATTAGCTATTTCACAATAGTTATTCTTAACACCTGCTTCAGGGTCAGATTCCCTTTAATATCAGATGAAACTATTTCCAAAGATCAGAGGAGCCTATGTTTACATTTTGCGAATCAAAATTTTACAGTGAGCAGTACATTAGCCCATCAGAAGAGATTTTCACTTTTCAACATTATGTTCTGTGATTTTTGGCTGAAAAAACTGACTAAAGAGCAAAGAACGCTTAAAGTGACAGCGACGGTGCTAAAACATGGTCAAGAGCATGAGTCAGACTTGGTTGGTCATTTAAAAGATAGAAGGAAGTGCAGAATTTCCAAATAATTTACACCATCTTTCTTTTTATACAGGTTTGCAATATGGAGAATGATGAGAACATTAGCTTTAGCTGAACAAATTTACTGTTACCTAATTACTGAATCTGTTAGCTGGAGTTTGACATGTAACGTGTAAACAGTTGTGTACTGATACAAATTGTACAATTCTTCAACATTGTCTTATTGAAGTTATTTATCTTACATTGCCACAAACAGTTACAGTAAATAAAACCCATGCATGCTTGCCAGTGCAAAATAATACTGCTTTTGTCCACAGGGGTCGCCAGAAACAAAACAAAATTAAAGTTACTTGTAGTTGCTCAAAGTTTTTGGTCACATCTCTGCTGGTAAAGGTTCATGCCTCTCTTTTCTTTAAGTTGCGCTGATTAATTAGTCTGTTAGTAGCCAGTGTTTTAAAGTTTGAAAAAAGGTCATATAATCATATTTTGTCTTTGAGATATCCTTATATATATATATATATATATATATATATATATATATAAACTCTCATCAAACTCTAAGTTTTTAGCTATATCT
>JAPZDV010000009.1:14444895-14493318 GCA_029814665.1 Acanthurus lineatus | reverse complement strand
CCCCCCCCCCCCCCCCCCCCCCCCCCCCCCCCCCCCCCCCCCCCCCCCCCCCCAAGTACCTCATAAAACTCCTATTCAATAACATGAAATATCATTTTAATCAGTTTTGCTGTTGCTCCGCTAGAGCAAATAAATCCAGGCTCTGTGCTCTGTCCTTAACTAGTCTGTAGTGTGTGTGTGTCTGCTCTCATGCAGCGAGGTCTCCTCAGGTCATGTTTTCTTGACTCTTTACTACCTTTCCTGCTCCACTAGCATAGTTTACAATACTTTTTTTGTCAAATTGACTCTCTGGAGAAGCAGCAGATTACAAAAGCATGTTTTGTACTTTTAATATTTACACATTGTTTCTTATATATAAAAAAAGTTACCTCTTTTGCACTGATGCATTGATTTTTACCTCTTTCAGTGTGTGCCTTGATGCGAATGTTTCTCTTATTGACTTTGTGTCTGTTTGTATTGCAATCTCTTCTGTATGAGAAAAAAAAATGTGAAAACACATTGTGCAACATGATACCTTCACAAGTTCTAACTTGCTTAACTTACTGGCCGTTGACATTTAAAGCGATCCAATCAAAATGGCTCATCTCGTGACTCAGCTTGCATTTAAAAATAAACTATCCACTGGATGGGTGCAAAATTGCGGATGTTTTGCATCTTTGGCAAACCACTTTCTCAGGTCTTCTCAACTTGGGTGGTAATATTAGCTTCACAAAAGAAGAAAATAAATAGCAATAATTGGCTGAAATGCACAAAAAACAATGCAGAAAACTAATTGCTGTTTACTAACATGGGTGTAAAAACTGGGTGTGAAGGGAATTTTAGGCCAAAACCAGAGTACATCAGTACATTTAACATTTGAGACACTGACAAATGTTGTGACCTTTACTGAACCTTTGTTAAAATCCAAACTAGATCAACAGTGAATAACAAACTAAAACAGACACAAATTCACCCTCCATGTGTCTCTGAAAAGCACAACAGAATATGTGCAAAGTGCAACATTTCTGCAATTTTGAAGCCTGGTGACACTCTGAAGCAACACTCGCCGTTGTTTGCCTGAAGGCCTGCATACTTAAACATGCCAGAGGCCACTGTTTGTAGTGAAGTGCAGTGAGGAGTACAAAGTTGTTCCAACTTGCAGGAGCAAAAGTAAGCTTTCCACAGACACAAAATCACACCATACATGAGCAAACACATCTGTTTAGGACAGGGGAAAAAAGAAAGCTGCCAATACATTCATGCACTTAAAGTTACTCACATTTGGTGCTCATGCACTTGCAATAAATTTGTAATCATTAATGGAGCTTCCCCCCTAGTAATGCAAAAGGTATGTTTTTATTATCTTGCATGGAAAGAGTGCCTCCTTCTGGCCTTGAGGATGAAGTAAAAGTTTACAGTCAACCACAGCTTACAGTGAGCATAGAATACCAGTAAAACAAGACTGAATATGAATTATAAAAACAGAAATGTTGTCTTGGCAAAGGAGCTGTTTTGAAGCTTATTTTGAGGAAAACAGTGAATTTTTTAATCAGTCCAGGTTCTTTGATACAGTCCTCCATTTCTCAATGTTCACAGTCTAGTTTTGTGTGTTTTCAGTGAATCTGTGAAACTTGTGTAGAAACTCTTCGTAAGACACGATGACAAATGCCATCAGGTTTGGAGGATGTTTTTAAAGATCTTTGCAACAGGTGACAAAATAAGGCTCTCAGATTTTTGTTTAACAAAAGCATAAATTTTCTGATTTCCTCCCCGCAGTTAAAAAAAATATGAATCAGTGAAATATTTACAAACAAGCATAAACTTTTGTCCTTTCTGAGAAGACAGGCGCTCAAATGCAAGAAACTGGAGAACACATAAAAACCCTACTCATTCAGAAGCAGCTTTGTATAACAATCTATCAACACGGTGGCTAAGTGGTAAGTGATTAGCGGTTAGCCCTCCTCTGTGACTTTTGAAATTTTTTGCCATGTTTGAAAAAAAAAACCCCAACAATAAAAAAAAACCCCAAGCAAAACAAAATAAACATGGATTAAAGGTGATTTCGCCCGTCAGTGCATTAGACGAAGGCGTTGACTTTGAGCTGGAATTGATACCTGGGTATTACACAGCAGCTGCCTACTTCTCCTGACCCTCAGGATGGGTAAAATGTAGTGAACAGATTTACCATTACATTCACCATTTATTTATTCTATGTATAATTCTGTGTTTGTACCAATAAATGTGATTTTAATTTCAAACAATGCAGATTAGGTCCAATACAACATAATGCCAAAAACACCTAATCCTTTATTTTTTGCTATTTATTTTGTACTTCAGCTTCTGAAATCTGACTTTTATGTCATGGATTTCACAATCATTGCTTCCACCACCATAAAGATCCACTGCAGCTTGATCATGCTTCCTGATGAACTCTGTGGCTTGACCAATGATACCTCATGACTGGAGGGAGATGTCTTAGTAGACGGTATCCACAGTGAGCATTTATAAGACTGGTCCTTGTTTCCTTTCTGGATATCTATTGTGCTAGATACGTTGTACCGTCCATCTTGATCAATCTTGTCTTCTTCCATCTTGGCATCTTTTGTTAAGTTAACCTTTCCCTGGTACCAGTGGATTTCACCTCGGGGGTAAACTCCACTGAACCAGCACCTGGCCTGATCCTCATTGATGGAAGCGTTGGAGTTGCCGATGCAGGCTGTAAAGATCAAGGACTTTTAGAAAGAAAACAAAAAGCCAACAGCAAAATAGGTTAGAAAGTATATTAAAAGTTAACTTGCCTTGTATTTTAACAGTAGTTATTGCAGAACTGACTGCCTGGTTTGAGCGTAGTTTACAGAAATATTTTCCCTCATCGACTGGCATTACATTGAGGAGAGTCAGAGTGAGTCTGTGGAGGGGAGTCTCCTCACTTTCACACAGATACCCAGAGTCAGAGCGGGGGTCCTCATATTTACAAGTTTTATTTGTAGCCTCCCAGGCAAAATATTTGATATCCATCTGATTTGTTGATACCTCACATGGCATTTTCACATTATCTCCACACTGCACCTGCAGTGAGGAAATGGCAAACAGCTCCACATCTTTACCAACTAAAATAAGAGAGAGAAGAACATAACACAGTTTAATTAATTATATCTGCAAAATAACATCCATTTTTGTCACAATTTATTATCATCATACGTCAATATTTAGCTTTATCTTCCTTAAAAAACAATGCTCGAGTCACTAGAAAGCCTAGATTTGATTTATTGGGATTACAAGTAAAAATAGTAAAAATAGACTCAAGGTTCTTAGTGTGTGAGTTACAAGTGATTTAGATTTTTTAGGCTGCTGTTAGCATGGTTGGGTTAAAAGTTTTATGATTATCCTGCAGTATCAGTAGTAAGCTAGATAAGGAGTCACTACTCTCATGACTGTGTGATGTGGCTACAGCTAGCAGTTAACATGCTTTGCTTTAACTGTAAAACAGCTGCCAGATTGTCTCCAAATGTGACTAAATTCACCTACAAGCACCTTTAAACTGATAACTTAATACATGATATCGTGTTTGTTTAATCTGTATTCTACTAATCCGAATTAATCCGAATCAAATTATGGGGGGATTTGTTGTTTCTGTACGTAAACACAACATTCACAGTTTGCCCCTCTTCCTTTGCTCCTCCATCATTGAATAGTTTCATTTAGGATGCGGTGTTTGGAGAGGGTTATTATAAAGGGACTGGTATGTGTAAGGTCAGAAAAGCTTTTTAGACAGAAGCCCAAAGGTTAACTTCTTCCATTAGCCGCTTACAATCTGACACCCAGTCCCTGTCTTTTCATACGGTCCTGGCTTAACACATTAGGTGTGTTTTTGTGTTAAAGCTACACACCAGCTGTCCTGAAAGTCCTGAACACAGCAAAATAAAAGAATACAGGCAGAGGGCAGAAGCAGGGTCAAAAGTGGTGATTTGAGAGGGATCATTTGCTCGAGTTTTACAGTGTTTCTTTTAGAAAATCCTACACTTTCTTTCTTTTAATCATTAAAACTTGTACAACCATTTTGCAGTGATTGGTGCATATTTTGCAAACTGTCTTTAATAAGTCATAAACCTTAAAGGTGCACAATGTAGCTTTTTTAATTTAACAGCTAAAGTTAAATAGTTCAGATAAGCAATGTGCACTCTTTGCTCCTTTGAGCTCTAACAAATTTACAAAAGTAAACATACACAGCTTGTAAATACATCTTAAAGGCATGTTAGCTTTAGCTGATTGCTAATCCTTGCATCATGAGCTCTGTCTCTGTATAAAAGCCTGTAAAAAAAAAAGGTGCATGCACCTTAACAGTTAAGAAGAAAAAGTTCTTGCAAACATGTCTTTTCATGCACAAATCAAAGCCTCACCAGCAACGCTGACTGCTGAAGTGAACCAGATGAGAATCCAGCCATAAACATGCCGTGTCTTCGCACCACAGGAAAAACTCACTTCGACCTGTATTAAAATCAATAATACTCTCATTTGATGAACCACATATGAGCCAAACACAGACAGCAACAACAGTACATAAGGTAAAACACGCTTGTCTGTACTCACCATGGTGCTCTCTTGAACGCACAGCTAGAAATGTCTGTCATCAGGTTCGGATATCTATGGTGCCAAGGTTTCGGTCGGCTTCACTACTGGGATGAAGCTCTAGAGGAAGTCATGCCACTGAGAGCTCCTGCTCTCTGAAAGACACTTCAGATCATGAGGTGTCAGGTTTTCACTTGAGCAGGAGTAGACTTGCCCTGGAATGAATGACAGAAAAACACGAGGAAGAGGATCAGTTTCCTGACTCTGTCATTAAGTCTGCAATAAACAAAATGAATAGAAAGTTTTGATACTAACTGAACAGCATATACAGATTATGTTTTTTGCATTTTTTTGCTAAGTAATAGTTCATTTATTTTAGCAAAAAATAATGCTTTAAGGAGAAAACTTAATAATTATTTACTCACTGTGTATACATTTCTCTGTCTCTATATTTAAAACTCAGAGGCTACATGAATATATACTATAAAGGTTTTGTCAGTCATTGTTGTTTTTTCCATCAGAATTTGACTCTTCCCCCTAACAACAACAGAATAGAATGGTTCTTTTAAATCAGCCAGTTATAACTAAAGCCTCTCTGATGCTTTGAGAGATTTACTCTGAGCCTCAATTACAGATTATATTTAATAGCAACATATAAAGTATGTATAAGAGGCAAAGAAAAACAAGTGAATTTCTGTCTTAATACAAGAAATGTCAGCATGAACATTATAGATTTGACTTTTAAGGCACATTGTAAACAGCCTGTTGTTTCCAAGTTAATGTGTTTATGGTTTGGGGTCCTTTTTAATAGGTTTGTATAATAACTTTCACACTGTCTGATTCATCACTGAAGGGAGATTCCAGGTTGGTGTAACCTGACTTCAGGGTGGTGCTGATTCACTTAATAGCAGTTTGTTTCTTCACTCAACTGTCTTTTTATCCAGGGATCAGCCATTTGTGTGTACTGACTTTTTCTAAAGGGCGCAGCCAGTAGAATCCTACCTTTTTGTGTAAATGTAGCTGAATTTGGTTGAGCTGTCACAGCTTGGCCTGCATGCAGTTGTAAAGCAAAAAAAGCAAACTGTGTTAAATATATAACAGTTAAGATAAATATGTTGATTTCTAAAATCCTTTTGCTGCACCGGCTACAAGTTATTTTGTCCTGCTGGGAGCAAAATCAGTTTTTCCCCATAAATAATTAATAGAAACCATTTTACATCCCTCTGTATATCACAGAGGGAAAACAACTGCACTCAAGATGTATTGATTTTACTCTTTTGCTCACTACATTTTAAACCACAGACACGTCCCACCCACGTTCTCCAGTTTCACAGTAAACAATGAAAAAGAGCGAAACTCTGAGTCAAAAAGACAGGCCTGATCATGAAAATTAAGCAAGTTATGTGCCTCTATCAGTCTGAAAACTATTGGCTTATACTGTGCTAGGAGAACTTTGCAGACATTTCCAAATACCCCACTGATCCTGTCTGAAGTCACTCCTCTGCACAAAGAGGCCAAGCATTTTCTGATTCTCTCAGAATCTTTCCCAAATCAGACATTCATATGTAAAGCACTAAGGCCTATTTGAACCTGTTTTTAAAATACGATCTGTATCAGGAAAATAACACCTGACGTTTGCATTTATACTTGGTATTATTAAGCAATCTTGTTATTTTAATTTTGGCTTGCATTATAATTGGATCTCCATGTGCTTGTTTGTAAGGTTTGTGTGGCAGACTTTTAAAAAAGATGTAACTAGCATAGTAATGTCCCACCTTTTGAAATCAGCTTTTGAAAGGACAGACTAGCTGACCACAGATTCTACCTGTAGGTTTTTACAAGGATTGTTAGAACTTACAGGAAAAAATGGAGTTAGGAGACACTTACAGTTGCTTTGTAATTTTTCCTTTAGAATGAGATCATGCTGTATGGATTAAAACCTGGCTGGGATTCAATCATATCTCAAAACTAACTGACCCTCATTTACACCTGAATTTAACATCTGTAATCTGATCTATGGGCCTTTCCAAGATTGTATTGTAAAAACAAAAGATCTCATGTTAATTTCAGGTGTAAAGGTGTATATATATATGTATACACACACACACACACACACACACACACACATATATATATATATATATATATATGGGGCCCCAACCCCAGCTGGGGTGTTCAAATATCTTATGAGGCTATTGGATTATGATCGATATAATCTAACAATACAATCTGACAATAACAATTCAGTATATCCAAAAAGTAGTAAGAAATTTGCAAAGATGAACTCATGTTTTGTCTTGTAACTATATAAAATCCTTTGTAGAAAAGTTTGTGAAAATAGGCAGATGAACTCCTAACAGATTGAATCATGCAGATGTGTGAAGGTAATATAGCCTTGAAATGTTCTGGTAAATGATGGCAAAAAGCAAACAAACAATCAAAAAACATCAGATCTCACACAGATCAACACAGAGACAGTGATTAGGAATGTGGAGCAGGTCAAGGTTGACTAATGCTGATCAGGTGTGCTGGGTAAAGAGCTCACTTAGGACACCTACTGGACAGGTGAGGAACAGCTGCGCAGGAACAGCTGGAGTCCTGACAAAAACGGATAGAGATATAAATAGCTTGGCAAAGCATTTCTTCCTTTTTTCACAAGAAACTGAAACAAACAGAAAAGTTCTCAGAGGATTTTTCAGACATGTGTGACAGTTAAAAGCAGAGCTGTGCAGTGTTGTTAGTGTTCAACGGGAGGTTATCGCCAATCTGTTCCTTTCAGATGAAAGTCAGACAGAATAAAGGAGAAGGTGCAAGAGTGATCAGTTCTGAAACTTCAGGAAAAGTTTTCTTTAATGTGTCCTGATCTTATCCTTGCAAAAGAACTGATGAGAGCAGTCTCTGTCTGGCAGCACCAGTCTGCAAAATGAATGAACCTGATTTGTATTTGCACTCTGCAGCCCAGCATGAAGGCTGAATAAACGCAGGTGCAGTCTTACAAATCCCCTCCATTTTTCTAGGTTCTTCTCATTTTATCTGTATTCTTTTGAAAAGTTCATGGTAATGCAGCTTTTGCTTCACGTTTTGTAAAAACCTGAGCACATCAGGTCACATTTATACAAAACTGCCTGCAGTTTTATACTTTCCTATGAAAATATAATATTGATACATAAATCATGATAAGACACTATTTACAGCACTAAGGCATTAAATATTCCTATAACAGTCCCTCATCTTATTTTTGATATTAAAATCTGTGATCCAGTGCACTATAACTTTAAAGATCTCTACACTTAACACTTTGAGACAGATGCTGCAACCCTTCAGTTTAATAAAAGGCACCAGCTTTGCTCATCACTTTCCACTTTGCTTGTGGTGACAATGCAAACAGTGCTGCACTGCTGGGGTGAACTGAGAAAGCTGCCAATGCAAGAAAAAGAAAGGCTTAACTTAAATGTTCTGTGCTTCATTACTAATATAGAGGTTTTAAATAATATATTTGAAAACAAGTATGATGGAATAGAAGTATCCTCTGCAACTGTGGTTGCATGTTTGGATCCAAATCATGTTAAAGTTTAGAGATTCAGTACTAGATGTATTGTGTTTTTAACCACAATTAAAAAACAAAACTGTTCTTATCATGAATGAGAATGGTGGCAAGTTGTTTTTTTTGGAAATAGGGAACTATTGATTACACTCTGAAGGAGTGAAATCAATTCCTCACAGAAGTGACTGAGTGGCAACCACAACTTGGATACAACTGCACGCTGCTTGTGTTTGTATTCAATAGTTCATAATATTTTAAGAGCTTGTAATAGGTTATATGATTAAAAGCCATTAAGTGCAATGCAGCGTATTAGTGCAGCTGTCAGGTAAACAAAGTACAAAGTACATATTTGAAAGGCTTAAGTAGCAGACCTGCAGTCAGCTTAAACTCACCTGAAACTTTAACAGGGACTTTCCAAAAAGTTAACATATCCAGCTTACTGGGAAGTTTCCCTGTCCCGCAACTCTGATCTTTGTGCGGATATAAACAAATCTCAGAGTGTGTGGGAGAATGAACTCACCTGTTTTTGTAAGTCCAACATTTTGACAGATGCAGCTCTTTTTTTTATGCGGTTTGGTACAAGGATGACAAAGAAAGTGTCTGCTGCTCTGAACACACCGTCAGTCACATGGAATGTAAACAGGGAAACTTGCTGAGAAAGTGATTTGATTTAAGAGTACATTTAAAATATAGAACAAAGTATACCAGTTTATATTTTATGAAGTTGTTATTTAAGTGTTAGAGCCCCCTGTAGAGGAAGTTAAGGCACAAGGAAGACCTGATCGTAAAAACAGTTAGATCTACTGGACACTGGGGTTTGTGTCACACACATCATTTAGCTGCTATGATATGCGCAGCCATTAAGAATTTAATGGATGTGAATCCTGATGGGGTTGTATAAAAGAACATTAAGACTGCGGCTTTCAGCACCACTATAACAGCATCAGCCGTGCATCTCTGTCAGTTACGTTAATGGCTGCTATGGACAATTCTGGCAACGTAAGCAGGTGATTTCTTTTATCTGTGAGTGGCCAGAAATATCCATCAAGCTCCTCAGTGAGAAAATAAAATAAAACTCTTCATTTGTTGTTAGTAAATGTATTTGATTTTTTTCCTCCCTGTATTTTCTGCTCCTGCTGGTCCCAGATGTATATTTCTCTGTTTAATACAAACATAGTGTTTAGCATTAAGGCAATACTTTTAAGAGATCTTTGTCCTTGGGCGTCTGTTGCTGTGAATCTGCTGTCAAGCAGAGGGAGTCCAAATCAAACAGTGAGAGAGGGAGAGAAACTGCAGAGGAAGTAGATACTCGAGAGACATGTAGACAGATGGAGAGAAAGACCGAAAGCTACAACACAGAGACTGCATGTGTGAGTCATGAATACTGTAGATAATGCACAGGTGAGGAGAACAGGATTACTAAAAATAAGAGGGAAAGTAAGAGATGTAGATGAGATGATTACTCATAAAACAGAGGAAAGGAACTACAAGAAGAAGACAGAAGTAGAAAATAAAAGTTTGACATCCTGAGAGAGTGCAGCTTGTGGAAGTGTATGGCAGCTTCTCTTAGATTCAGTGAACATGTGCCTGAGTGTTTTAGCTCATTTGTGCAGCCAAAGCTAGATGCTGCTTTTAAAATGATTGATTTTTTTTTCTGTCAATCAGTGTGTATATGGCACATGCATGCAAACACAGACACAAACACACAAACATAATCTGAAATGTTACAGAATCTTTCAGCTTTACCATTGTAAAGGTTTTCTATCACTCAATCCAGTGATGAAGCTGTGCACCCTGTCAGAGGAAGACCAGTCTGACTACATTTGTTAATAAGAAAAGTGATCTGATCAGCGGGGAATTTCAGATCTCAGCCAGGTCTTGTCATGGCAGAAGAGCCACTTTCTCTTGGTTGCGAGCCAAGAGGAAACAGCAGCAACAGGCAGAGCTGAGGCCCAACATAGACGTGAGAGTGAAAATAGTTGTCATGGCAACAGAGGATGCTGCTGCTTGCTGTCCATTAGACCATCACTGGATGCAACCCTTCATTTATTTTTGTTATTTCATGTTTTCTCTTTCATTAATGACTTACATGGATTCAGTGAAGGTTAAATCCAGTGTTTTGGTTATTTATTTATCTATCTATTTATTGCTTTCATTTTAATTTCTTACAAAACAGAAAAAAAATTCAAAAGAAACAACTGAGGGAAAATAGTGCTGTCAGATTAATTTAAATTACTGCTCTGGCAACAATTTTATATCTTAAATTTCACAATGCACACTTTTCAATACATAACAAAAACTTTTCAATTTGTTGGACCATGAAGACAGGAAATCATTATAATTTTAAGACCGAGCTACGCCGTAAATAAAGCTTTGAGATGTTTTGTCCTCCTAAAATATAGAATCAAAACCGTAAATTCAGCACGGAGTTGCTTACATTCTGCTGTCAGTGTATTCTGTGCTCAGTCCGCTGGGTGTCGCTGCTGAGCTGCTGTCAATCTGCAGTTCACAGAACAGAACTGTCCACGGTGCTGAAATGTGTCCAGACACCTCCAAGGGAACAATCAGTGATGTTTAAAAAATTGCCAGCTGATTTATTAGAATGTGTTTTAAAGACTATTGATAGATAGATGTTAGATATTTGATACAAATACAGTTTTAGATTAAAGGCGAAATTATCTATTGATTATAGGTGGTAATGTGTTTTGATGAGTTAATTTGCCGAAGTTGTCAGTAGTTCAGTCAGTGATCTAGTGCTAAGACTTTTAGCTGTAGGGCTGGTTTGTGTCCGGTAAAATAATATTTTAAACTTATATAAAAACTTATATCAGCTAAAGAAGCTTTTATTATTGCCGCCCTTCTCTCCATGGTCTGTTTTCTTTGACTGAGAATAAAATTTCCGTTTTACAGTCTAAGCCGTTAGATGGCGCTGTCAGTAAACGAGCCACAGTCACGAGCAGCTCATGCAATGAGAGAGTCAGTCAGTTTCAAGGAATTCAAGGCACTCATCAGTCCTGCGTTTCCGCGCTCGATGCCGTTTCACGTCCGTCATCGTAACTCTGAACCGGGACACGATCACATCTGATCAAAGGACAGTCACGCAAGTTTTTACCCGCAGAAACCGACGGAGGACCCGCTGCTGCAGGACGCACCGGCGGTATTCCTGAAGTTGTGCACACAAAGCGCGGCACGGGCAGCTGGCGGTGCGGGGAAGTTGCATGGTTTCATCACGCGCTCCGTGACTCCGGTCCAAAGTTATGGTGGTGACGCCGGTTGTCGCACACAGTCGCACAATGTTGAGGAGACCCGGCGCTTTGTACGTGTGTGGAAAATGATCGCAACCAGCACCGACCTTTTCATTATGGTGAGGAGATGTCTTCTCACTTTCAAACCATTCAGGTAAGAACGGGAAACCTTCTCACTGTGAACTGACATGTTAAAATTGGCAAATTTCACTTATTGTGACGGTTGTTTGTTGTTTACTATTATTATAAGGAAAGAAAATGAAAGAAATGCAGAAAAAATGCGAATAGAAACATTTATTTACCGCATTACATTTTGTCATTGTTGCTTGTTTTTATTTATTTAACAATTTTCTTTTAAGTCCCTCGAATTAAGACCTTAACTTGATCAGCAGTGTTTCCGACCCATAATTAACATTTGCTCAGACGCAGCGAAAAGTTTCAGCACGAGTGACTCGAGATGATTGATAGCAAATCTCAGAACTCATTAAATTAATTGATGTAATTTTAACCACACAGGTTGTTCAACTACTCATTTAAATAAAGGAATCAGTGCTCATCATGCTGGTGGTGGCGGTCCACTCTATCAGGCGTAAAGCCCCCTGATGTTTTCCAGCTTTCTGAGTTGGTGTAACCACATCAAGCTCTGCCAGGCCTCCAGACTGGGTTTAAACATGCCGATGAGCAACTCACTTGCTCATATTGCACAGTTCAGTAGACTGCACACACAGAGGTCTCTCTCACCGCACAGTCACACACACAATACTCGTGTAGCCTCGCACAGCCTGCACGCTCCCCTGAACATCAAATTCGTTTTTCACAATTACCTCACATATTGGATGGTAATGTGGCTCCGTCTCTCACTCAGGCTCTCGCTGATTGTCTGCAGCCTCTCTTTTTCGTCAGTTTTCTGCCTCATACAAATTTTAAGAGAGCGAGCGGGGGGTGCACAAACAATTTCAAACAGAAATCTCAGCACGATTCCATCAGCACGAGACAGTTTGGAGCTAATCTTATGTTTTCAAAGCTTAAGAAGTTGAGAAATGTCTACCGCGCTCTCAAACACAACCATTCACCTGTAATTTAAGGCTTTATTGTGAATGTGAGCTCATGGAGAGCAGTGTGATGCAGGAGGCCCATCCATGTGATGGTTAATGTGAGCCGACACACTCAAGCGAGTACACAATGCTTTTCTGCAGGTTCACTGGCGCTCTGTGACTTTATAAATTAGGTCCAAGCTCCACAAAAGCCTCACAAGGGAGGGGACTAAGAGTGATGTTCTCTCAAAGAGCATGTCATGAAGTGAACTCTTGCATACATGCCTTGTTTCTAAATTGTCTTCTCCTGCTCTCTTTCCTGCATCTGTTTCATGCACTCTTTGTCTGTCTGTCTCTTGTGTCACATAATCACACGCTCGCGTTTCTGCTCCTCCTCCTCCTCCTGCAGGATCTTTGTGGTGGGGATCGGCTTCTTCAGCCTGTGCTTTCTAATGACCTCTCTCGGGGGCCAGTTCTCGGCCAAGAGACCCGGAGATTCCCCCTTCACCGTGCGAGCAGAAGGTGAGCCCGTGGTTGCATGTCATTGCTGCTTGGTCGCCTGTGAATATAGTGGCTGTGCCCTGTGCTGGTAATGAACAGGCTGGGAGCGTGCTGAGAGCTTCGCGGGGCTTCCTTGATTGCTGCCAGCGGGCTGACAGACCTGCTCACTTTGCTCATCAGGAGTGCGTCGGGGGGTACTGTCGCCTGGAGAAACTCCTCTCTTCTCCTCTCTCATCTGCACCTCCATCTTTTTTTTTTTTTTCACACCTGCTTTCATCTCTGCTCAGAGCCCTGATGGCCTCGCTCTGACACACACGAACTCATTTACAGTAGTAGAACTGGTGGCTGAACATGTTTAAAGGCTGAGGCGATTTCTGCTTTACATTTTTGTGGACGTTTATATGTTGCTTATGCCAGCAATGGTTTAGTTCATGTAGGTGAATCAAAATTTAATCGATCATGTAGAGGAAGTGGTTTGAAAGTGGAGATCTTTTTTGTGAGCACAGTGAAGCAAAATAAAATGTTGCAAACATGAATCACTCTGACAGTGATGTTTTAAATGTGAAAATAATAAAACTGATGCTGTTAATATTACAAGTCATCATTTTAAGGCAGAAAACCAGGTAGAGATGTTGAATGTGATGTAATTATGAAAAAGTAAGGTATTTGTTTCTAAGTGGCAGCATTTGTCAATTGCAAAGCACCAAACTGACATGTTTTGGTTATAGAGATGTCTGATTTTAGACAAAAATAATCTCATTTTAAAAAGTCCAAATGGCTTCTTAAATGTAACTGCTGCAAGCTACATTGACCTTGCTCTTCGAAGTCATCAAATCAAAGCAAAGCCAGGAAACAGTCCGAACTATTGCAGAGAGCCGATCCGTGAGGCAAACCTGTTATCTTTCTCAGCACGTTCTCTGTGTTTGCGCTTTGTGCCTCTGCATATACCAATACAGCACTGGCCATTTGGGAGACTCAGTGTTTGCTTTTGGACTATTGTCTCTCACCTTTTTATCTCCGCCTGGCACCATGTTGACACGCCGTGTCATCTTTTTGTGATGGGTCCCCCCCGCTGGCACAGGGAGGAGCGATGCTGCCATCTATCACAACCCATCCAGTGAAAACCAGTTGTTTCCACTTGTAAAATATGATGCTGATCTCAGTTTATTTCTAATTGAAAAGAGACAACAGTTATAACTTCATCCTTCTTTAATAATGAGGTCCATCTTTGGGCCAATCAGTAAACAGCTTGCGGCCTGGTTTTTGTTCGAAACAAAGTGTTTAAATGGTTTTGACTGACTCACTTCAGTGACTCTAATGGGTTTTTGCATTCTTTAAAATTAGCTCATAGTGGCAGTGCCTCCTTTGAAAAATTGGTGGAATTGCAGATGTATAGAAATGTTGGATCATCTTATGAGACAGTTTCATGGATTTTACCCATTTATGAAGTAGCGTATGCAGAACTGGTTCACGGTAAAGGGGAGAGAACAGTGTTGGGGGACAGGAGAGCTGTCTGATTAATTAACCACTCATAAGCTGCAGTCGAGGGAAGGCATCTGGCCTCTAGCTCATTAAACACTTCCTTGGCGCTAAGAGAGAGAGTCAGGCTATGCAAATTCTCGCCACTGCGTGTGTGTGTAAACGTGTGTTTGTGTTTGTTTGGGAATGAGGATTAGCAGCACGGGGAGTTAAAATAAACTGTGATGAACTGCTCAGTGGACCTTGATAGCACTAACTGTACACACTCATCCAGCCGGCAGCAGCAGAGGCACAAACACACACACACACACACACACACACACACACACACAGGCACCTGCCCCCTTGTTGTCAGTCTCTATATCGACATGTGTGTGACATGCATTCAGACGGGAAATGTAAAAATGTCAGAAAAGCAGTGGGGGCACCTTAATAGCCGCTGTGTTTTGAATCCAGGAGAGTAAACAAAATGGGAGAGGCTGATGCTGAGAGCTGCTTTATCGCTCGTCCTGTGAATGGCAACAATTGCTTGAAGAGCAAAAGGTGTGAAGAAAAATGCGTAATTATTGTCTTTCTACCTGCTGTTTCTTTCTCTGCCTCCCGGCCTCCCTCTCTCTCTCTCTCTCTCTTTATTTTTTAAATTTTTCAATGCACTGCTGTCTCTCTTTCTTACCTTAGATGCACCAAGTCTTTTGCGCCTGCTTTCAGATTTCCAAAAAACTCCATTATTTACAGAATTATGGATTTCTGTGCACTGTGTGTAAGAAAAACTTTGCATAAAAGTGTTGCACTCTTCTCACACTCTGGAAAATCACAGAATTTCATTGGATTATAAGCTATATCTAGATTTGAAATGCATGAATTTCTGTCATTAGGTCCATTTGAAGGTACAGGAGACTAATCATATGGGAAAAGAAGTGCGGAAGGACACATGGAGACCATTTCTACCAGAGTGGGAAGCATTAAAGGCAAAGGCATTTGATCCTAGATATCTTAAAGGCTCCAGAGGTGTACTGTAGCTTTCTAATAAGCTCTTTGAAGACACACTGTGTCTTTTTACCACAGGGGTCTTAATGCAGCTTTGCCACAAAAGAGGAGATGGGCCCTAAGACGCTTTCAAGTTTCAACCCCGGTCAGAGCAAGACTAAATGGTTCAGATGCTAATGTGTTCTCTATTCCTGCCTCCGAGCTCCGTTACCTGCTTTTTTTTTTCACCCCAAACTCCTAAATGATGGAAAATACTTTTGCTGCAGGCAAACAGAGTATTGCGTCTCTCACTGAAAGCAGAGGATTTCTTTAATCTTTATCTGCACTTGTGCTCCTTTTATATCTATGATGCTGAATGCATATTGCCACAAAAATTAAATTGATTTAACGTTAAGGAAAACCTGCCTTTCCCGCCAACTTTTAATCCATCACTGAGCAGGGCACCGAGTGTGCAAAGGAGCATCATGTTCAGCATCCTGTTCGCTGCGATCCTTTTCGCAGACACTGACAGAACTTTTTTATTTCACGCCCCAGCAGTCTTCACTACCTGATGCATGAAAATAAGTCTTACCTGACATCGTTCAGGTGTGGCATTTGCAGGTCTATCAAAGCGGTGAACCTTGCGCTTGCGTTTGAAAATGAAAAATGGGATAACTAATCTGTTTGAAATGGAAGCACTCAGCTCCAGAGTTTGTGGATGTTGTGAGTGAAATAAACTGACCTTTGTTATCTGATGGAACTTCACAGGTAGTTTAGAGTAAATGGAAGTAATTGTGCAGCTGACTGCAAAGCTCTGTGCCTGACAAAAAAAAAAAAAAGAGGTGTGAATAATAAATAACTGCACATTGTTCACTCTGTCACATGCTCCTGTCACCTGGTGGAAAGACCAGTGATTTTCTCCTGGATTGCAAGGCAGGTAGGACAACAGGGGTTATACACATTGTTGTTTTCACTGAGACGAGCAGTGACACACTCAGAATTTAACTGCAAACATGTTTGCCGTACCTCAGATTGCTTGGTGTCTGACAGCTTTAAAGCGTACAGCATTTTACATCAGGCTTTGAGTAAAATACAGCCTGAATGGAATGTTTTTCATATCCACAGAATATATTTCACATATCCATCTGGGAAACAGCCCATAGGCAGCGTTTGCAAGGGGCAGGTTGTTTCAGTAAAAATGTTGGAATGTGATTGGACTAACATTCTGTCTGTCACAGTTATTATTCTTGCAGAAGCCAGTTAGAAAAAGAGTGAAAACACCTTTTTATCAAGAAAAGCCTTCAGTGTTGTTCTGTGCTTTTTTTTAAAATGGGGTAATGTCGTCCAGTTCTGATTACAGTGCCGCCATTGCAGCATCCACACTAACCTCTGTAGCGGGTGCCATTGTTTACAAGCTAGCAGCTGCTTCTTGCTTTCATCAAAATTAAACCACACCTGTAGCTACCACCTTTTTCCTCCTCAAAGGATGCTGATTGGTCTGGTCATATTCTAACTGGACACAAACAAATCCAGTTGGACCTTTTCAAGACAGACCAGCGAGAATTAAGCCTTGAAATCTCAGCAAGGTTGAGTAAAATAAACTTTTGATCGACTGAATATTATTCTGTTTGGCATTTCAGTGGACTCAGTAAACCAGCTTTGTGTATAGATGTGTTGGTGTAGAGCCATCACTTCATTAAATTATGTCCTGGGGGAAGCTGCTGGATATGATTTACTATTTAAATTAACTGCTGCAACATTTTCAGCTTTTGTCTGAATGTGTTGTTGCAAGTAGACATGACAGTAATTAATGTAAAAGCAACGTGGCTAGTAATTTAAAAAGCAACAACATGCTCGTCTCTATCAGTTATTACCTTTAAAATTGATGTGGCAGGCGGGTTGGTTTCTGCCTCTTTTGGAGCACATGTGTTGTTGATCATGAGCTGCAAAGTGGGTCAGGAAGTTCACTTTCAGACTTGGTTTAGAAAGCATTTTCTATTCTTGTTGTTTCTTTTGCATTCATGCTGATTTTTTTTTTTCCGCATGAAAACATAGAAATATGTTTATGGAAATGCTCGTCATATTTTGATGGTTCGGCACAATCTTAGCAGCCAGAGCATAAAAGAGAATAAAAGTATAAAACTATAAACTCCCATCTTGGAAAAAAAATGGCTGACTGTGTGCTGTGACTCTTGTGTGTTTCTGGCTAAACTGAGTGTGAGTTTTAAGCAATCGTATATTTGCTGATGTTGAACTCTGTGTCTAAATCAAGCCTTCTTCACCTGCTTTGCTGCCATTTTTTGCTTTGCTCTACTCATATGAATGCTCAGTGTAGGGTTTAAAAAAACGTGGTAAAACAATTTGTGTAAGGCTGAGGTGTTTATTCATGCAGTATAAGAAAAAAATCACCCTGTTTTTACCTTAATACGTTGGTCTATGTGTGCATACTGTAAGAGGGGACTGAGCAGCTAACTCAAGCAAAAGATTCAGGTTTTAATTAAAGCCACAGGGAGCCACATTTAAAAAAAAACACACAAAAAAAACAGTGCAGGTATTTTCTCCTTTTCCAGGCTGTCAGGCACAATAAAAGGCTGGAGCTGCATGGAGGATAAGTGACAGAGGTTTCAGCTCTAATAGCTTCTGGATCTGGCAGCTCTCTCTGCATAGGTGCAAAAAAAAAAAAAAGAACCTCAATCTTAATCTCAATCAGCCTTTTCTGTAATGAATATATGAATTAATAGTGAGAGGACAGGGAAAAGTCTACCTGTGTGTGCATGTGGAGGAGTGCAGAGCAGGAGGAGATGAAGGAATTGATCCTGGTGTGAAGTGAAATGGAGAGGTCTGACCCTCAGCTCCCTCACTGAGAAAATAGGCAGCCAGCATGCGAACCTCGTATATGTGACAACAGGATTTATTTATGCAGCTCTCAGTTGTGCCAGAGAGTAAGAGAGAGATTTTTTTTTTTGCTGTATATCAACCAAGACACTCTGCTATAATCAATTGTTTTGCCTGAAAAAGAAGTTAGTAACATTCAAATACTTTTTTTGTTTATTGAGCTCATTTTGGAATCAAATTGTAAATGAGAAAAAACAAAATGATATCAGTGTTTAAGTGAAACAGCTATTCATGTAATTATATTATGCTTTTCACACACTGTTCAACACCTGCAACAATAACTGAGATGGGCTTTTTTTTGTAATGAATATTCACAAGCTACATGCTTCAAAACGTAACAGTGAAGGAAGATTCTGTTCCTCATGGTGACACACAGGTCTGGTAGATGGTACCTGCCCATGTAATTAAAGAGCAATAGACCTGAAGCGATCTGTGTGTTTATTTAAGTGTGGGAGCTTTTTGTTCTTGTGAAGTCATTTCACTTTCCTGCAGAAATGAGGTGTTATTGCAGCAAAATGCTTTTTTTTGCATCCATTATTTTGTCCTGCGTTTGGCACTTTTACATGTGTATATGTGCAGGTGTGTGGGTTTGTGGTTGATGGATCATGAGCTTGAGTGTTGCTGTATTTCCCTCATTAAAGAAAAAGTTGATTAAAGCAAGATGCTAAGTTTCTTACACTTAGTAAGTTTTCAGGTGTTTTATGCTTACAAGGAGTAAATGAAAGCCCCTCATTTCCCTCTGTGTAAGTGATTAGGGGTCATTTATGCTAAGATCACACACATGATCTTAATATTGGAGTTTCTGGTAGTGAAATTAGCCCAGTGTTGTGTGACATGATGTTCAGAGGCTCGCTGTTTGAATTAGACCTGTGACACTCATCATTTTATGGAGCGGTTAATTGGTTCAGGTGAAGAGTCTTTAGAAAAGCCTCAGGGATAAACCTTCAATGCAGGCACAGTTTCTCTGTCCATCATGCACAATGCTTGGACTGCAGTGGCTCAGGAAAGCTGGATGAGCACTTAAAAGCATGATTTACAGAGAGAACAGGGTGGGTAAAAGCAAGCTTCGCTAAGGTTTTCAGAGCAGAATGTAGCGACAGGCAGACAAACACTGTGATGGACTGTTTATGGGAGAACATTTTATAATATGGTGGCTGTTTTTAAACAGGTTCATCGCTCCAAAACTGTTGCTGTTTGATTAATTCAGACAAGAAACTATTTGGTTTAGGAAATTAATCATTAACTTTCACTTTTTGACTGAGACTTGATCCACAGTGTCCTGGCTAAAAGTCCCATGTATGATTCCTCACTCATTAGAATTTGAGTAAGTATGACTATAGAAACACAAGAAAAACGTTAATGAATACATTCTGTAAATGTATCTTACATTATAGGAACAGATTACTTTTTTTCTCCAAAATCAAACACAGCAGAACTGATCAATGCTTTTTCTCACTCTACAAAACAATACTACTGTACATATGTATCTTATAATTGTGAAAATTGAGCTTTATGTTCATTTTTACTGCCCAGTGCTATAAATATAGTGGCTGCTGCGGTGTTTCTATCTGATACCACTGAAACAGGTTGACAGCACAGATTTGTTTGAATCCATACGGTCACATGGCGGCGAGACCAAACTGTCACAACTCACAAACACAGGGCAACTGCTCAACAGGGAGGGAAAGAAAGATGAGTTGTTTGTTTGAAAACCAGTATGAGGTAAAAAGATGTGGCTCTTGCACAAGTTGAACAAATGGTATTGTCACAATAAGATAATGTTTATACGGATGTTTTCAACATGAATTTGTGTTCTTTATTCTTGACAGCGGGCTTCAGTTCTGAGATTTTGCAGTGCATGCAGCCTCTGATCCTCTCGGAGGGCAGCTGTTTATAGCTGGTTGGCCAGTTTTGCAGTGCAGGCTACAGTTCAAATGGTGATCTAATTGGAATTTGTTCATAATATCGATTGTGCTGTGGCACTTCCGAAATTGAGTCATTAAAGGAGATTAGCTGCTGCTAAATCGGCCCTTTATTAACCAGCAGATGAGGAATGACACCGAGGAGGCTTGACATTAGATACCATCAACTCCTGCTACACTACTGTCTGCACACTGGACTGTGCACTGCTAAAACAAAAACACATCAGCCAATGTTCCCCAAAAGGCTGCAGAGAGCTAAAAAGCAGCTTGATGAACCAGTGATTGCAAACATATATAAGGCTCAGTTCTAAAAATGCACCGTGTAGGAAGGCTGTTCTCAGTAATGGTGATTTACGAGCGCAATGTGTACGAGGAGCATTACTGTGAAGAAATGTGAGTTCTTCCCACACTCCAGCCCAGAGGCTTTGTTTAGATTTAGTGCAGCGAGCACTCTGCAGCTGACAGAGCATCCTCTGAACCTAACACATATTCCCAAGTATCCTCATGAATAAATGTGCATAAGAGCAGAAGAATAATTGTTGGCTAAGTATTTTCTTCTTAAATTTTTAGTGCATGTAACAGGCTTTAAACAGTGTTTACTTGGACAATATAGTGTTAAAGTGATAACTTCTAAATCTCATCTCCTTCCTCTCCTGTATTTTTCCTCTTTTAATGTGTATTAATTGCTGCTGTTAGGCATGGTAAGACTTCCTTCTTTTTTATGTGTATTTATTTAATCAATCTGACTAAAGATTTTCTTGAAATAACTGAAACTGTGCCAAAACTAAAGCAAAAAATATGTAGAAGCAATAAAGGTAAGAGATTTCAGGGGACATTTTGTGCAATTTATATTCATACGCCACTGTGACTTATTCTGTGTTTCTTGTCTCTGATCCCAAGTGCTTTTCCTTCCTTTTCTAAACCTTTACAATACATAAAAAACTCAACACACACATGCACATTGACCAAGAGAAGTGGGAGATTTCTCACTTGGTCCTTATTTTATTTACTGGTGATGTAATAGAATTTCTTTTCAGAGAAAGGTGACTTTTACCCGGGTGGTGATAAATGAACTCTGACAGGAAAAGAAAGTGTGCACACAATGCAGTTTCTGAAGCCTAATGCAATTGATAGGGGAACACTGAGGGATTAGGGCTTAATTTTAACTCACACTCCACAAGAAAAATGTGAGGCTGTTCCTGGTTTCAGGGACTTTTCTCAGGGGTTCAAACCACAAATATGTTCCCATGTCCCAAGGGTGGCAATAGTTCTCTTATTTCTTTGAATTTCTTTCATCAAAAACAACCTTTTGCCGTTAAGAGTTATGTTTCCTTCACAAATCCTTTTTGAGTTGTAAATCAAGTGTGAATAATTACGCTCAGCATTGAGTTTAGGGCTGAATGTGATGAGGGTCGGGACCTAGACTCACTAGTCTGAGACCTTCTCTGACCTTATTGTTTGTAGCTGCAGGCTCTTTAATTGACTAGGTGTTTGCTAACAGCATCAGTCTGGTTTACCACCAGTCAGGTCGTTAATAATTCGAGCCAAGCAGGAAGGCAAAACCAATACTGTCAGACTAATTCGCCTGTTCCTGTGTTTTCTTGAGAGCTGGCCTCTGCTGAGCTTCTGGTTTAGTAAAGAAAAGATGAAAAAAAAATAGAAGCTGAAAGGATGTTTTAAAGTAAACCCACACTGAAAACAGGATACAATATATATGGATTTAAAATGTGACCTTGAGGGAATCTGTGCTGCATCAGTGAATTGGAAATGCTTGTACAGTAAATCATTTCAAAGGAACTAAAGTATCTTATTTGAAATCAGAACAGAAGGCAGTTTGTGCTCCTGTAACCTTGTGTTCTGCATCACATAAAAACAAAATGTGACATTACATGTAGATGCACAGTGTCATGCCATAAAAAAATGTTAAATTCACACTTGAATTTCATTTTTCCTCTGAATTTGACCCTGTTTGTCTCTTCAGTTTGACTTCTTACCACCTTCATTCTTCATCCCAACTCCCCCTCAGTATTATTGGTCCTATAATATCTGAATTGTGTGTCTGTGTTTTTCAGTGCTTGGTGGCCAAGAGTCTCGTGGGGTGCTGAGGAAAATCAGTGACATGCTGGAGGTCATTATGAAGAGGATGGATGCTCTGTCTAAACTGGGGAACACCTCAGACACCCACAGGCTGGATGAGCTCAGCTCGGCCTTGGACAGGTACAGCATCTACGGTTTCTAATACCTGTCAAATGTGTTTTACATTAGAAATGGCTAATGTAACCTGCTGTCATGTGGGGTTAGTGTCTGAGGAAGGCAGCGTGTTACCTGCACAAACTTTAGGAAATTGCAGTTGACTGGTGAGGAAAGTACTGATTTTTTTCCTCATTTTTTTGTTAGTAATGGTACTTACTCTTGCATCTTATCTGTCAGAAAAGCTCATTTCACAGTTGTATGTCAAGCATAGAAAGTGAAAGAGGTGCACTAGGGGTAAGAGATGACAGTAATGTGTATTTTAAGTGTATTTCAATGTTTTTATACCAATGTGTGCCTCAGGCATCACTTGTAGAGGTCATGGAGTAAAATGTCATCCCCATCCGCCAAAATTAGTGTTGAATTTGTTTGTTTAACGTCAAAGTTCAGCCTTGACATCGAAAACAATACTTGACAAAATAACATTACATGTTCCATTAAGTAGTTCTGAAGCTTTTCAGTCGTAACACATAACAAAATGTATCTAATTGTATGCAATTTGAAATATTTGGGGAAAATGAAAGTTTTTGCATCTATATATCCATTTTTTACATCTATAATTTGATGACAACTAGATTAACAAGATCTGCTGAGGGGGATTGTGTGATGTGATCAAAAGCTCCTGAACAACAACTAAATAGAGCTTTAGGTCAGGCTAATTTGCAAAAATTTAGTAATATGATGTCTGTTTTTTTCTTTTAATGTGCTGAGGAATCAATGAAACAGTGTGTTTTTGTGTCACATTTAAAGGTTTGATAAGATTGACTTTGGCTTGTACAGATGTGGTATCATGACAGTCCTCTTGGTGAGAGCCAGCCAGCTAAAAAAGACCTTTTAATAACTGTTTAAGAAAATATTACTTTTTTAAAACAGTATCCTTAAAAAATGTTGGAGGTGGATAATGTAAAGATGCTAAATTAGGCTGGGAAAGAGCAGCAGCTTGAAGCTGTAAAAGTTCAAACTTGATGAAGTCTGCAGAGCATTTCTAGAATAAATATTCTATAGAATAAAGCTCTCCAGCTCAGCCAGTGTGCTAAAAGTGAATCTCATTGACATAGTAATGATGATAACATAAAACATGGAGGTTGGAGAGGGTCTGAAAGATTCAATGTGAAGAAAGGAAGCAGGCCAAGTATGAAGCCCTGGAGCATCCCGGTGGAGCAGGTGCATGCTGGGAAAAGAGCCTCATGTGGCTGAAACCTGGTGTTGAAGAAGAAATGCGTTAAAACAAACCCCATCCCTCTCCCTGAGCAGCTGGAGAAATGAAACAGACTGTCAAATCAAAAAAAGAAAAAAAAAAAAAAGAGAGCAGGGGTCTTGCCGGACAAGTTGAGGCTGCCAGCCATAAATCGTAGGTGCTCTGTGGTTGCCGTAGCAACAGACCTTTTTTCCTGTGCCCACACCTGCTCAGGGTTTGAGGAGAGGAAGCTCCCCACTGCTTCTGCCTCTGCTATTAGTTTCCTTTCTGGACATCACTTCCCTCTTCATCACAGCTGGGAATTATCTCTGTAAAATCAACTTCCTCCACTGCCACAGACAATAATAGCTACCACGTCTGATGATATATTAAAAGGCTCTGTAATAACATTTGCAGTTTACAATATGCTCGGCCACCGTGTTACTGCAGCCAACTGCAAGTAATGAACACAACAGAAGAGATGCAACGCATCACCTGACCTGACTGTTCAAAAGCCTTGAGGAAACATATATATTGTTCTCTCCCTCTGCATAGAATTAGTTTTATCTGTTGTTCATATCACACTTGTAGAATTTAATTTTCTCCACAAGACGCCCTGTGGATCAACTCTCAGTATAGTTCTTACAGTGATTTAATTGGCCTCTTAGGGACTAAACTGGAAATGCTTCAGTGACAAAGGCCAAGTTGTTTTAAAACCAACTTGGTGGTAAAAAGTTCTTCATACTGATACTTTTTTTTTGCTTCATTTTATGCTTCTCAGACTTTTAAAAAAAACTCTGAATGGCTCAGGGCCATGGCTGACCTCTAAGATCCGCTTGAGATCTTCAGGCAGGAAAAACTTTGCCCACTTGGTGTTAAAAAGCAATTAAGTTTTTTCTATAACTCTTCTGTAGCTGATAGCCTCTCTGGGGTCAGAGCTGCTGCAGCAGCATTATGGGATGGCTCTGTGTGAGACCATAAATATATATCTGCAGTAACAGACAGTGACAAGTTTACGGCATATTAATCATCACTCTGCTTGCACTTTAGCATACTGTGTGTCAGCGTGTCTGTGTAATTGCAATTAATTTGTATTTATCATCAAGTCTAAAACATAGAAGAGAAGGTCTGGCTGCCACTTTGCTCCTGAACACAACGTGGAGAAATGAAATTGGGGATCAGGATTATGTTAAGTTGGCACGTAAGTACAGTTAGATTGCTTTTGTCTGGCGCAAGCACAGAAATACAAGCTGCCTCAATGAAATCAGCTTCACTGCTCGATCTGCCTGCAGCTCAGAGCCGCCGCTCCATTAGCCGGTGTGAGTTTCCTGAGTTTACATATTCAGAGCAGTTTAATGGGAAATGTAAATCCCAGAAATCCTACTACGCAGCAAGAGAAGCTCATTAAAATGATTCATTCAAGTGTTTGTTTTTTACATAAAAAAAAAAAAAAATGAATGAATGTTTGTTGATGACAGCGTTCGCAGCTCACATCATTAAAGTCGTGTGTTGATGTGCTGGAGTTTAAGAAGTTAGGATTTACTTTTCTCTTCAGTTTTTCTCTTCCCGCTGCTTGTCTGACATTATGCAGAGGGTCTAAAAGTGTACTGAAAGAAACAGCTTTACACTGCAATGGACTTCTTTTTATTTGCAAGAAAACAATTTAATGGGATCCACTAGTAACTGCAAACAAAGTATTTACAGACTTTCCTCCTGCAAAATACTCTTTGCAAAGTAAAACTAGAAAACGCATCACATAGTTTGAAAATTAGATAAACGCCACGGATCATTTACTTTAATGAACAGTGCCCAAACTCCACTTTAGAAAAGAACTTGATAAAGCAATGATCAAATGGAGAAGAGTTAAAATATTCACCAAAATAAGGCACAACACAAGTCAGTTTATGAATAATTTAATCAATAGAACATTATTTGTCAACAATTTTGTGATCAATTGATTACTAAGTGAACTTTTTTATAATTTGGAAATGTAATCACAATTGGGAGTTTGGTCACTTTCAGTTAATTTTTAAGTAAGTTTTAAACATAAATGCCACAAAATCTTGTGTAAATATTTTCAGTTTCATTCATCTTTTATGACAGTATGCTGGATAGCTAAATATTTTCACTATTTTCTGACATTTTTTTCACATTTTAAAGACCAAACTTTTTTTAAAAAACTTTTCTATTTGATAAGTATCTTTTGATTTATTTATAACAAAAGTATTTGTTTGTTGCAGCCCTTGTTGTAGCCCTGTTATCTTCATTAATAATTGCATGAACTTCACACTGCTGCACAGTCACATCCACCTGACTCTGAAACCGATATTTTTTTTTCTCTCCGGGACACCAAAAGGAAGTAATTGCCTTTTTTTTGAGTTCAGACAAAACAGAGGTGTGTCTGGAGAACAGTTTATAATTTACTGCATGAATCCATTAAGCATTAATAAAGGTAAGTGCAGTTCCTTCCTCGGGCTTATCTCCTTTGAAGGTTCATTGTTGCACAGACAGATAGAATTTGGTAGTAGGACATCTTTTCTTCTTTGGTGTTTGGCAGAGCAGTTAATGTGCCCTGGGCTTGTTTCTGGTGAGGCCGCACAGACAGTAGGAGGTCTTGCAATAGATGTTGGTTAAATTAGGCTCCGGGGTGAGATGAAACTTGACTGAGTACCTAGCTGTTCAAAGTTTCAGCTCGTTTGCTGTTGCTCTGTTTCCCTTGAAATTCAAATACTGCATTTTAATGTGTATTGCAAACCGTCCTCTTCTCTTTATTTTCTCTGTGTTTCATCCCCCGTATCACTGTCTCTATTTTAAATATTTGTTCCTGGTTGTTTTTTTGTCAACGGTGTTTTGGACGCGGAGGTCAAGAGCAGTGTAACACATTTGCCTACAATCTAATTGTCTTCTGTGTTTATTTCCCCCGCGACCTGCTTTAATATGCCAAGTTACTTTTTTTATATCTCAACAAATAAATTATCTGTCAGTGTTTAAAAGGCTTTTTTCGATTTCACGCCTCAAGTTCTAGACAATTGGAATTTCTATCACGTTTTCACACTCACTGTGAAGGATGGAAAAACAACAAACACTGCTCCATGAAAGGGAGCCATAAAAGAAATATGGGGTTTCTCTCAAATATGCCTGATTGCAGTTTGTGGAGAATTACAAGATGATTGTTGCTGGCGTGTTTTTAAAAGCCTGATCCCAAAAAAAATTGTCAACCAGTTCAAAACATTAACGAACCAGAATATGATAATTTGCCAGGTCTTTTTGACATAATAAAAAAAGTACAAAGACGATACATTGAATATTTTGCTTCATAACCTTCAGTGATTTTTGTAAATATAAGCTTATTATAGATTTAATGCCAGCAACACATCTCAAACAAGTTGGCACTGGAGCAAAAAAAAAAAAAAGACTTTGAAAAAATACTGGAACTTTCAGAAGGTAAACAGGTTCACAGGTAACAGGTGATCATATTTATCAGGTATAAAGGAAGCATCCTTGAAAGCTCAGCTGTTCAGAGGCAAAAATGAGATTAAACACATTTTCAATGGGTAATTGTACTGCATTTATAATAGGACTTTTCTCATCTCAGTGATCACCCAAAGCACTTGCAACACAACTTAGCATTCACCCATTTCCACACACACACACACACACACACACACACACACACACACCTACAAACAGTGGTAGCAGAGATAACCACACAAACTGCCTCCTGCTCATAAGGAGCGATAAACATTCACAAGCAGACTGGCACACTGATGGAAGAGCCGCTGGGAGAAACTTAGCACTCAGTGTCTCACCAACGGACACTTCAGCATGCGAATTGCAGAAACCAGGGATCAAACCATCAACCTTCTGATGAGTGGATGTCAGTGGATGAGCTACATCTCTCTGCCTGTGCTCAGCAACACTTTGTAAAACCATCGTCATCTGAAAATGATTGCACTCAGTTTTTTTCTTCTCGTTTTACAGCCGTATCCAATTATTTTGGAATCAGGGTTGTGGATAGTCTCTTACTCTTTGTGTGTGTTTGCTTGTGTGTGTGTATATGTGTGTGTGTTTGTGTGACATGCATGCATCAGGATTCAACCTATAGGGCTAGTGGAGCGTATTCAGGCCATAGCCCAGAACATGTCTGACCTGGCTGTGAGGGTGGAGCAGATCCTGCAGCGCAGCATGGCCAGTAACAGAGGTACGAAAACAGGCACACACACACACACACACACACACACACACACACAGCCTCCATACTTGCAGAGAATACAAATATAACTTCAGCCCTTCAGATGAATCCCCCTCTGTAACATTTTAGATCCTTCAATCTGGAGACACTTTTCTTTCCTGCCTGCATAAGCCCGACTGTCAGGCCAGGATCCAGTCTTACACTTGAATGCACAATTCATGTCTAACGTGCCCTTACTGGCTGATCATATAGAACATGACTCACATTATCCATGGCACATTACTCGTTCAAGTAGCAAGCCGCTGTTTGTGTCGAGGTGGAAGGGCTCCAGCACGGCACGGTGCTCCTTTTGTTGTTGCCATATCACAACCACACCACTGCAGGATGTTTAATCATGATGAGGAATTACTTCCTACTAAATGGGATTCAAGCTTGTCTGCTTTCTTTATTAGCCTTCATTCTGGATTTCTTTATTGGCCGCTGAATAGAAATCGGACAGCATGATTTAAATTACAATTTAGTTCCTCTCCTGTATCCACGATGCTGCACTTTCTGACTGAAAACAGTTTCAGCTCACAGTCTCATTAAAACGCCGTCAGACAATTTGTCTGTTGTCATAATGTCTGATATAATTTAAATAAGGCTGATCTGAGCCCGACTTAGTTTTGACAGTGGCGGGCAGGCAGCACTTTTCATCGTGAGAGGTTTGTCGTTATCATGCTAATCAGACAGAATGGCTGGCAATTATTTGTATGTGATTGTGCTCTTCGATGCTTGGAAGGATGCTGGCGGAGGAGCTGCGACTGCTCCTTTAATTAGGCTTACTACTGCCAGGCTTCAAGGAGGAAGAAAGGAGGGGGGAGGCGGGGAGAAAATAGGCGAGAGAGAGAGACAGGAAAGATGGGGAAAGAGGAGGAAAAAGAGAGCGAGGAAAAGACGAGGAAGATTATGAATTTTATGAATCACGCTAATGCAATCTATCTATAGTAAATCCAGTGAGTGGGATGGAACACAGACTTCAGCCAGTCAGCAGGGGAGGCCAAGCTTTTAAAGGAGCTTGTTAGCTGGCTCTGCTTTTTTCTCTGTTTGCCTCAAAGGCAGGAGAATATACGCTGTAATGTAAGAGACAAACAGACTGAAGACCCAGGAGGAATGCTGTAAAGATCCAGTGATCTGTTTGATCAATGATCAATAGGGGGCCAAAAGCTATCTGTCTATCACTTATATATATATGAAGTTTATGGAGCTTGGCGTTGTGTTGCAATTAGGGCTATAAATGTTTGTCTGTGTGTTTTTTGTTTTTTTTGTTTTTTGGTTTAGAACTCACTTTTCTCCAGTGCTTTCAGTTATTTCCATCCAGTCTCTTCGTTCTGTCTTCGTGTAGTAAAGTTAATTCCCCTCCAGTATGCAATCAAAGAAAAGAGTCTAATTACAGTGCAGGTCAGCATCACCTCCACACTTTGCTTCTGCACACACAGGGAAGTGAAGTTAAATTCACTTTTTAATCCCAAAAGTAAAAAAAATAAATAAATAAAAATAGCTGTGAGCTCTCGTTCTGCTGGTAAATGGCTCGAGATCAGAGCAGAATCTGGTGGGATTCCGCTCTCTTTTCGATTGTTTCCCATCTTTAGCAACAGTGTGCCAACCTCTGACCATCACCTCTGACAGGGCAGGTCCAACCCACAAAACACTCTGTAGTCCCAAAAGAAACACAACACTCATTTGAATGTAGTTTCAGATATTAAACACAAATGTTAAGAACAAAGCCTCATTGCTATGAACAGTTTTGTATAATATTAAATGTTACACAAAATCCGATATATAATCAGAATTTTTGATAACAGAATGAAGATCAGAGGTTCAAATGTCACTATTACTGAACAGATACTTGGATTTCATTGACTAAACATGTGAGAACATTGAGGATATTCTGGATGAACTTTGCAAGCATGTTTTTTTCACCTTCCTTTTTGAATTTGTTTGAATTTTTATGTTTTTGTTCCGACTGAAAAGAATCCAAACAGTGCAGCTTTGTTGCAGATTTGTGTGGCCTGTGTGAACGGCTCAGCCTCTGATAAATTCCCTGTATTCTTTTTTTTTTTCTCCAGTCAGGGATGGAGCATTAGGACAATGTGAGACTCCTAAAGATCCCCGTTATCCAGACTGTCCCAGCAAGATGGATGTAAGTCTTTGTATCTAACTTAAGTCCAAGCAATTTCACGCACAGAGGAAGTATCTCGCTGTGACTCAAGGAGGTGCAAGATAAATTTTGTATGAGAGGATGTACGAAGTTTCCTAATGGAGAGCTGAGTTGCAGCAAACTGTACTGAGTGACAACAAAGAATGACACAAGATAAAATAAAAGTAAAAAAACAGAGTTGTTTTAAACACAATTGCACATATGGTTCATAAATTACAACCTACAGCAGCAGCAGTAGCAGAAAACTGTAGTGTGCACAATACAGGCATAAACAATACAGCATATCCAATAGCTTCTTTTTATTAATGCATCTGGAATTGGTTAAGAAATGTCAAAAAAGCTCAAGGTTTCATGACAGAAATGTGAAATAATAAGCACCATCTGTTCGGTGTGTAACTGTAGCTGTAGATGTCCATCAGAGATCCACCACACATGAATCCAAACGTGACAAGTATAGAAAGACATTCATGGTGCGCTGTTGTTTATTCTTAGTAGCAAATCATGTTTATGCATGACGTAGGTTTCGACACACATGTCAGTCAGCCCCACATCACATGAACGCATCATACACATCTGTTCTGGTCTGTGTGGGCTGTGCAGACCACCTGCTTTAGTTTATCCTCTCTATTACATGAGCTTTTTTTATAAAAAAAAAAAGAAAACATTTTCAGTTCTACCACGGGGGAAAACAGAGGACACCACCCTGGATGAGTAAGATAGATTGTTTTTTTAGTTTGTTTTCATTGTAAACCTGACTTAACTTTAAAGTCCACTGCTCCCACAATCTGGATTAAATCTGCCCTCTTTTTCAACAAAATGTTTTCTGCCAAGACTTCTGTAAGCCGTTTTTCTGACCTGTGTGCAGTAAAACCCATGAAAACTGAACTATCGTGGTAATTTTTTGAAGGTTAGGGATTTGTAGTGGCTTAACCTACATGACATCTTATTAGTCGGGCTGGTGGCTGTGTTTTTGTGTGTGTGCTGTATCTAACAGTAATGGACCAGAGGCGTCAAATTGAAGTTGAAGTTTAGGAGTGGAAGCAAAGTGCCGATGGGCTGTTTCACACCGCCTCCATGTGTCAGTTTCAAAATGTCAAGAGGACATGAGGGATGGATTTTAAACTGATGACACTTTTAATGACACTTTTTTGCATTTTTATTCAACTGTGCAAGTTTGCTGATAAAAAAAAAGTGACCTGTTCCTTCACGTTTTTGAGAGACAACTTATTTGCCTTCCAGTGGATGCGTGCTCGTTGGACCTCAGATCCATGCTATGCCTTTTATGGTGTGGACGGATCCGATTGCTCCTTCCTTGTCTACCTGAGCGAAGTGGAGTGGTTCTGCCCCCCACTGGCCTGGAGGAACCAGACTGCCACACCCACCTTGAAGCCTCCGCCCAAGAGACAGGTAACATGATATTTTACTTATTATTTGTTTTGATTCAACATTTAGCAAAAGGGAACAAACAGAAACAAAGCAAAGAGTAGATGCACAGTTTATGGACAGAAAAAACAATCTTCACAACAGTAGAGACTTTATTTAAATTTCTGAAAGGCTCAAGCAGCAGTTTGTTTCTCACACCTGTTCAGTGCAAAAACAAGTCAAATATCTTGGAAAAAAATTGAATTTTCAGTTAAATTTTTTGTTGCTGGCAGAGAAAAGAGCCAGCTGATGACTAAGCTGAAGAGGCACAAAGTAGTTTACACTGTCCACATGCCAACAAGGTATCAAGAATTTAGCAGTGTCAAGGAATCTGAATGAGAAGCAGAATAATAAAAGTCAAGGTGCTTCTTGTGTTAGATTCGATTGGCTGTCTTGAAGGTGAAGTTACAGCGTTGCTAATGTTTTCTCAAGTTCAAGCTGAGCATTTATTACTTAATGTTTTGATCAAATTGCTCTTGGGAGAATCTTTAACACCCGACCGCACACTCTCTCCCCACCCGTTGAGTGCTGGCTGTCATTCCCGCTATTCATTGCTGTTTGCCTCCCTGCCTCATTTCATTTTTAATTCCAGCACCATGCACTTGACGCGCTGCGCTAACAATCCCTCGTCAAGGTCTTTCCCGTCGTTCCCCTCTCCCCCTCCTCCCCATCTCTCCCCAGAGTGATGAACAGGCGGCACGGCGAGCCCTGATGGGAAGTCATTCTGCAGCTCTACCTTCTGCTCTAATTGCCAGCCTGTTTTCGCTGAGACTAATCCCAAGGTTTCCCTTGGGTGCTCCGCGTTTTGCTGTGCCGTACACAAGTTGCTCTTGAGAGCATTAATTCACCTGCATTGTGAGAGTACAGTACGGCCTGAATATTGATTTTGCCTTTAAGAGAATCTGTCTTCTGTAGTGTCTGTTTGAGAGAGAGACAGACAGTTTGGGTGCATCATTTCTCTTCTGTGTTTTTATAAGTCGTCTGTGCTCCCCGTGCAGTTACTCCATTGATTAATACTCGCTCCCTGGCATTGTGCTGTGATGCAGTGATTATATGGGCAAAGGCGATGTAAAATGAGAGCAGACTATTTATGAGGATGATCCAGGAATCCCTCAGGCAACCTGTCTGATACAAGCAGATACCAGGATAGGACACACTCTCTTCCCCCTATATCACATCCATCGAATATGTAAAAATACATTCATAATGTCTGTTCTTTCAGTTATTATTCAACTTTTCTACCCATTCTGCTTCAGGCCATGTTATAAATCTGAACACAAGTTTTTTTTATTCAGTACTTTGAGTGCAGAATTCCTGCACAAGTTCCACATAAAGCAATTAAACACTGGCTTCGGAAAAGGCCACAGTAGCAATTCTCTACACTTATGATTCTTTCCATTCATTTTTTATTCATTCTTTTATTGCTCTTGTCATTCAGGCTGTTTTCCAGTCTGACATCGGTACTCTGCTGGAGCAGGTGGGCACCGGAAAGGAATCACTGAGCTTCATGAAGAGACGGATCCGCAGGTTGGCGGCGCAGTGGGCCTCTGCTGCTCGACGGCTGGATGACAAGCTCCGCAACCACTGGAGAGAGCAGAAAAGGGTGAGTATGATGGATTTTGCTCACTCTGTAGGATGAAAGTGTAGGATGACAGAGGAAGCGTCATGGTTTCATCAAGTGTTGTGGCTGCAAGCAAGGGCTTTGCTCAGTTTTTCTATCTCGAAAAAAACGCCTTCTTCTCCTTATTTAATGTTAATTTATATGTCAAGGCATTAAAGAAAAAAACAGGCTGTTGAAAACAAAATGCTCTGAGAGAACCAGACAGTCCTTTCATGCCCACATGCTAGGCTGCTAAGGTACCAGACAGCTGTGACATTTCCTTGGTCTAGCATTTTCTTCTTTTATCTGCAGCTATTTGTGTGAATTGCAGAATGTTGAATAACAGACATAAGTAGATAATGGCGAAGAAAAAAAATCCTTGCAGGCATTGATTAGCTTTGGTGCTCTTTCCACACTGACATTTGCAGGTAGTGTCAAAGAGCGCTGCGTGCTCGAACAATTGTCTGATGAAAAATGGCAGTGACATTAGATCCCTTCTGTTTTACATACTAAACCTTTATGAGACACAATCCCACTTGTCTTGTGCTATTTGTTAGAAATTAGCACAGAAAATTGCAAAAAAAAACATGTTTTAACCCTGAAATGGGCTTTTTTAGACATATTTCAGATCACATTTTAGGAGTTACATAATAAATGTTAAATTTCTGTTATTAAGATTTATTTTAGGTGAAAAGATTCTTTATTCTATATATGGTAATGACTCAGTGTCCCAATCTTACACTTTCATCCTCTGATTGTCAAGTTATTTCTGCCTTTTTGTGGCTGTTTGATGTGTTCATGACACGGTAATTTGTTTGGTGTTGACATGTTCTTTTATCACTGCTTGCGGGGATGCCAGCAGTCTTATTTTTGTGCATTGGGCTGCTCAGCTTTGTTTTTCAGAATGTCGTGGTAAAAATAGCAATTGGCGGTTGACACAGTCGGTTATTTAACTGATCGATACGTTCACATTGTTTTTTTAAGACTTACAGAGATTAGACTAGAGATGGATGAGGTTTATAACTGCAAACCTGCAAAATATCCTCCTCCATATCATGAAATAATCACTATTACACTCTCAATAAAACTCCAGCAGAGTTGCAGCAATGCCGATTAATATTGTGCACAGCTTTAAGGATGCTTATTCATCTTATCTCCACATACAGGACAAGGTTCCTGACTAACATGGCTAACACTATGAACCTTTGCATGTTCATTAGCGTCCATTAAAAGGCTCACAGTCTGTTAATTTAATACCCACACTGCAGGTGAGCAGTAAATGGAAGCATATAGTAGTTGAAATGAATATATGACCAACACAGAATCCGATTTATCTAAATTAAACTGGGATGTTTTCAGATCCATCCATCCTGGCAGGTAACCGGCTGACTCTGTTTACTGACCGATCAGTCAGTGCATCTACACTTTTGTTCTTATTTTC
Source organism: Acanthurus lineatus (assembly GCA_029814665.1). Taxonomy (NCBI): domain Eukaryota; kingdom Metazoa; phylum Chordata; class Actinopteri; order Acanthuriformes; family Acanthuridae; genus Acanthurus; species Acanthurus lineatus. The sequence continues at coordinate 14,458,902 of JAPZDV010000009.1, read as the reverse complement.
TCGTGTGAGTCCCTGTGCAGCAGCCTCTGAGGCTGAAGAATGAGGCAGATGGAAGTGCCATAAACTGGATTTCCCCCTCTTCAGTGAGTCACCCCTCATGGAGCTTCATATTAAAATGCCAAACTTTACAGCAGAAATAAACATGTTTACAGACTGACACAAAAAAAAATGGTTTCTCTAAAGCAGATGTATTCATCACAATAGAATGGGGTGATTTTTTTTTAATATAACTCACTTGTTAAAATTGTATAAAGGCTTAAAATGATGCATAATTGAGGCTGTGCCCACTTTGATTGACAGTTAGCCTCAAACTGTCTTCCAAGCGTCACCTCAGCTAATTCAAGACGCTGAGCTTGGCCATGTTTGCGGCGTTAGTGCCTTTCGGGGAACTTTAATGCAAATATCAGACAAATAATACAGCTTTCTGTGCATTTAAATGTACCAACAAACAGTCCAAGAAGACTGTGCTCCAGCTTCGCTTCACCTCTTTGCCAATTTTCATTTTTGCTGGGTTGGATGGAGTCAGACTCTGCCAAGACGAGTAGAGCTGGAGCGACCACACTGAGCTGCTTTTAATGGCAACTCAGAAACCTATAGATGATGTCAAGGAGACTTACTCTATGGTTTATACTGTTTATGTGAGTCCCTCACCACAGTGAAAGTAAAGCAGTCGATTAAATAATTAGAAAAATTATGCAGTATGATAGTTTAGTTGCTCTTTAAGAATGAAATCTGATGTGAGTCAGCATTCTATTAAAATATACTATTAACTTCAAACTTGTTGATGAAAAGCACCGCAGGGAGAAAACAAACAGTTACCAGATCATTTTCATATATATAAATTTATTATAAAAAAAAATCACAAACATGTCAGAGTCACTTCAAGACTGTTGCATGTGCACATTTGTATGAAGTCTCATAGTTCTATATGTAAGTTTGTCAGTAGGCAGTGTTTAACACATAGTGAAGAGGATGGGCACTGTATTGTAGAAGGTAGTTTCACAAAGTAGTTTTTACTTGTGGATATTTCCCCACAAATCGTTCTGTAGCTGAAGCTGAGCTGTACACACATTCCATGGTGAATGCAATATCCCAAGAGCAACTTGAGAGAATTTCTTCTATTTAAAATTGATGTTAACATTTTCAAATGAGATCAAATGTTCACTGGGATTTGAAGACTGATCAAACCTTGGTAATGAAAGGTAAAATCACAAGGTCACAGTGATCTTATAAAGAAGGTTTCTGTCCATAACTCAAGATGTGATACACTGAATGTGACAGAATTTCACAAAACTGTCTAATAATATAAAGTGATAAAAGGATGACATTTCATACCCAAAAGGTCCCCCATGGATTTAAATGAAAAGTTGAATGGTTGGCAGAGACGTACAGCTGTGATGCTTTAATTCTAGTTTTGTAAAGTTAATTTTTGCAAATGAGCTGATAATTTCTTGGCATCTTAATGTGTGCAACATTTGTGTGTGTATGTGGTTTGATCAGATTTTTTATGAGCCTGTTTTTCAGCTGAATAAATCAAAGCCCGTTCTTTAAATAACATCACACTCTTCCCAAATGCTGCCTCTTCTCCAGCGGGGAGAGGGCTTTGTTCATTGTGTTTGACAGTAATGGTTACTGTCCATTAAGCAGACCCTGCAGGCTTGGTTTGTGTCGCTGAAACACTGAGTGCTTTTGAGAAAACAGATACGGACACATTTGTAGAGAAGAGAGATGTTTCATGCCAACCTGTCTGTTTGTTCTGCTGCCTGGTGCTTCTTGCTGTTGTTGTTGTTGTTGTTCTGGCCTTTGAGTTACTCTTCACTTGGCATCCATGTGAAATTTGAGCCATGAATCGTTAGTATGATGGTGCTCCATCAAAGAATATTCTTTACTGGAAGTACAGTGGCTAAAATACTCATCTCTTCTGTAAATGAAACACATCTCAGGAACCAGAAATGAGAAATTTTATAAGTGTTATGTAGCTTCATGAAAGAGCCCCTTTCTTTGTGTGAATCCTTCAAAATGCTTTCAGATCTGCATGTGCACTGATCAAGGACTTGTTCACAAAGTTCATCTCATTTTAAACCACATATGCATAAAAATATTGATATTAAATCAAACATATAGCCAGCCATGGTCTGAAACATGATACAGGAGCGCAGAATCTGAACAAAAACCGTTAGCTTTTCTGCAAAAGTCTCCTTTATAACTTACTTACAAACATTTCTTTGAAGTCTTTTCCTGCCTGACAAATATTCAAATGGAAAACAGCTCACTAACACAAGTTTCCATGCTAGATAGTTAATTAGCTCATATGCAGTATATTAATCCATCATGTACTGTAAACATACCTGCAAACTTCCCTTTGGTGCATTAAGATGCTGATGTCGTCGTTTCTCTTTAGTTCCTCTGCTTACACACTGTCTGTTAGCTACAGCGCACATTTGTTTACCCTGCCAATCCTTCCAGGAAGCAGGTGTTGTGTCAAACGCTGTTTCCCTGTCAATTTATATTTTCCCTCTGTGTGAGCCGGGAAGCTCCAGCAGTTCTTGACACAGCAGTTCCAGACCTGCCGCTTTAAACTGAGGCATGCTTGAGTTTAGATGACAGATGAAAACGGCAAATGTTTAAATCTGTGCAAAATACCAGTGAAAAATACAGTTATTTTGAAATGCAGCACCCTTAAATAATACCTTAACATTTCATCTACTTTTTTATCGTGACTAAGTTATTCGTAATACGGTGTGTACTTGTGTGTGTAGGTAAACAGCTGTTTAGATTACATCAGGTGGATGACATTGTTGCAGCCTGCCAGCTGCTGTCAGTCACATACAGACACTATCGTGCCCCTCCAGTCAGCTCAGGGCAAAAAGAACATTTCCAATATTTACTCAACAATTTTTTTCTCCCTTCTGAAAAAAAAAATATTGCCAAAAAATTAAAACATTAACTTTTTTTTTTTTAAAAAAAAGAAAACTTAATAGAATTTTATTTGACTTCAGGAGTCTTGTCACAGTCTTTGTTTGCAGCAGTAGAAAATTTCAGGTCTTTAAATTCTTTTGAACAAATACTGTTGAACAATGAGTGTCTCATTTCATTTAAATTCCATTTTTTTGTTCTTCAACCCTGTTTTATACATTTTGGACTCCAAACGCAAAGCTAATTTAGAAGAATGAACCGTCTTCTCATGCACCAAACTGAGATTTCTACCCGACAACATTTGGCATCACTGTTGAGGTGGTGAGTTGGCTCATACTTACGGACAGCGCTGCAGGCTAAACAGTTCTGCTGCTCACACACACGGGTGGATTCATTGCGTAAGCAATGAGGAAGAAGAAAATTTTAATTGGATTTGTACGGTGTATTGAGTCATTTCTACTGTAGTTCAAAGATTTGGATCTGAATAGCAGCCATTTGAAAATCGATTTGGCTCAGATCAGATGCATAAATCACTTAGCTCAGAATGAGACAATGAAACACAGTGAAAGTCTGGATGCTGATGGATCCTGATGCCTCTCAAAACTTCATTAACATCCTTTTAAACCATGCCATGTAAATGTTGATTGAACATTAATCTGCCTCTGTGTGCTCATTTTTTGGGCAATTGTCAAAGAAAATTTGTAAACATATCTGTCTTCTCTTATTGCCTATTGGACCAAGGTTGAACAGTGTGTAAAAAGTGTCAAAAAGTGTCCAAATGTCCAGGTTTACCTACTGGTTTGCTGTCTAATCAACTAGTTGACAGTGTGCATCATTATAAACTAATCTTTCATCTCTAGTTTTGGCATAAAAAAGCAGGGAAAAAAGGAACGGACTCAAGCTTCGCTACAAGAAATGAGTCTCTGGCTCTGACAAACATGCTTGAAGTTTTGTTCAATCAGATTGCAGCTCATTTGCAAACAGCCTCTCAGAGCCAATCCAGAACCTTATTTCACCCCTCCAGGTTTGTCCATCCAACATTAGTTTAGCCTTTACAAGTCTGAATTTATCCATTTGATGAGAACTGAAGAATCATTGTGCTTGAGTAAAAGAAACTCCTTAACTCCTTCGATTAATCAAGTTGTCCATTTTTCAAGGGTGCCTTCACTTTTAAAGATCTAGATTCATTAGAAATTTAACAGCCTGAAAAATTCCATCTTTCCCCAATTAACAATCTTGTATATCTTTACATATTTCAATTAAGTTTCAGCAGGTCAATTTTCATCTCAACTCCATGCATAGTTGATTATGTTTCTTTGGAGTTGCGTCAGCATAAATGTGCCGTCACACCGCGTTCTTGCTCTCATTAGATACTCTATTACATATAAAATTTGACATCACTGATCCATGCCAAATTTCTGAATTTATTCATATGTGAATCCTTGGAGGCGTTTGGTGAAAATTACTCTCGCAAAATCTCATTTATTCACTGTGCAGAGCTGGCAATTGTGTGAAACTGAAATTGCCGGATAAAAAGGCTCATTCTCGACAATAACAGTGCAGAAATTAACAAAGAGGCAGACACTGCAGCAACAAAACACCACGCCAGCTTTTGTCTTGTTTTCACTTTTCTTGCTTTTCCTTCTGCATTCAGATTCTGGTTCACGTGGGCTTCCTCACAGAAGAGTCTGGGGACGTCTTTAGTCCCAAGGTGCTGAAGGGGGGTCCTCTGGGTGAGATGGTGCAATGGGCCGACATCCTCACAGCCCTCTATGTGCTGGGACACAACCTCAAGATTTCGGTTTCTCTCAAGGAGTTGCACGGGTAAGTTCAGATGGACTCATTCCTCTCTGATCCTGTTATTTTCAAGCTTTAGGCCAAACTGTTGCAGTCACAGGACAACAATCAGCTTTGTGTGGTGATGTTTGGAGCATTTGTGCACAAATCATTTGCTGTTTTATGTTTATTCTTTGTAGCTTTATTTTGTTTACTAAAAAAATGCTTTGTTGTCCATTTTAAACGCTTCAAAAGTGATGAGCAGCCAAATCGCAGCACTGCTCCCCCGTACACTGTATTCGATCACCTTTGGTCATGCCAGATAAGCTATCTCTCCTTCCTGCAGAGTGGAGATTCAGCCTGAAGGCTTGACAGCATCTCTACAGTTTGTTCTCCTCCTTCCTGCAGCAGCTCACTGACTCCGGAGTGATAACAGGCTTGTCGCTTGTCGTTTCAAACATAAGTGCTTATGCCAGGCGACTCACAAACAGATATGTATGTACACAACGTGCCATCCGGCCAGACACACTGTTTCATCTAAAAATATAGGACTATTGATCACCGCACTGGCGTGTTCAGAGAGCAGACGGGTCCGGTCCTGCCTTGGACAGTCTTGTGGCTAGTGATCTTTTGGAGCTGCTGCGACTTCACGCTGCCTGGTCAGGAAAATCACCGTGCACAAGATGAGATTTGCTGTCGATTCTGTTCTGTCAGTGGGTGGTGTGAAGCTGGAGCAGACAGGCTAATGATAATGTGCGCTTCTTATTGAGCACTGTGCATATCCATTGCTCTAGGGAAAAAGGTAAAGGCATTGATGAGTTTGAGCTGCCTTTTGATCTCGAATTTTGGGCTGCAAAGAAAAGCTGCTTTGATGCTAACAGACCGAGGGAGATCAGTGAGGTGGGGGAAGACGCAGCAGAGGGAATGATTCTGCTGCCCATGCTATTATTTACCCCACTAATTGGTGTCATGGTGTATTGAGTCACGGCAGTGTGTCTCCATTGGGAACACCATCAAAAATGCTTGGAAAAGTTCTGATGGAGACTCACGAAGAAGCATCGGCCAAGGTTAGGGCTAACACTGTGTGTGTGTCTGTGTGTGTGTGTGTTTGTGTGTGTGTATGTGTCTGCATTTCAGTGTCTTATTTTGCCAGACAGTCGATTTTATTGGCATATGATGTACATTTATATAACTGTGCAGTGATGTTACCGTAAGGGTTGATATTGGTCCCTATACATGAGGAAATGAAATGTTCAGCCTCAGAGAAAATATAATGAAAGTGCTGAAAATTGAAGTCAAGTGGTTTTATCAGGCTCCGTCCGTATTTCCTCTTTGCTCGCAGCCTCACGAAACACAACATGGTGTACATATCCCACTTTTTTTTTTAATAGGATTCTTAAATTGGCCAGTTAATGGCAGATGCCAAACATCCATAAATCCGCCTATCTGTGACTGTTAATGAATAGAAAAAGGGAACATTTCTCTCCATCCCTGACTCTCCCACACGCTATTAAATTGACAGATTGTTATGTGGGTTGTGCTCCCACAGATTCCCTCAGGCTTGTATCTATTTACATTTCCCACTCTTCAGTTTCCCACTCAGGCTTTGGAAAGGAGCTTAATATCTCTGGATGGCCTGCTGTGGTTGTGATGCGGACAGGACTGGTGATATGTTTAGCCCTTTTTCTCCTATAGATAGATTAGCCGCACTGGGAGCTTAGTTACAGTGGGAGTCGAGCTGTTGGTTTTCATCACATAATTGCCTCTAATTGGCCGCATTCATGCTCTCTGGTGGCTTCTCTGAGTCGTCGTTGTGGCTGGCGTCTGCTGTCCTGCCCAGACGAATCAGTTGTGCTCACAATCGCATCCCTCCCTCAGCCAGAGTCTTTTCTCCTCAGCAGATCTCCAGATTATTTTTTTTTTGCTGCAGATGCTCCGCTGAGGTGCAGAGACTGAACAAAGAAGCTCAGGTGTTTTCTCTTTTCACACTCTGCACAATGTTCTCAGCCATGAGAACAGGATGCATTATTCTCAACCTTTTGGGAGTAGTGTACTCGGGATTGTTCAATTAATGTTATTTTAACATTTTCAAATGGGAGTTTTAACTGTTTTACATAAATCTGTTCCTCCCTCAACCTTAACTCTGTGTGCGTGTTAATTTTTTTCCAGCTTGATTTATAAAGTGTTTTAAAAAATCAAACACAGCACTGTGGGAGCACAGTAAGTGCATCTCACTGTGGCTGTATCAGGTCAGGACTTTGGTTGATGCTGTTTTATTGTCTGTGATGGCAAGTTGGCCAGCCAGCACTGAAAATTGTCATCAACCTTTGGATTAAGAGCCATGAAATTTTGTCAGACATTCACTGTCACGACGAGATGGAACTTGCTGGGTTTTCGTCTGTTGGCAACAGCAGGACAGCGTTTCTACAAATCCTTTGATATATTTGGATATGTAGTAGATGGATTGGCATAACATTGTGTACAAACATTCACGGTTCTCGGATGATGTATTCCGCTGACTTTGATGATCCCCTGACTCCTCCTCAGCATGAGGCTGATATTTGTGGATGGATTACCATAAAAATTGGAACACACATGCATGTACCAATCAGGATAAATTTAATAACTGTGATTGTCCTATTGTCATGGCTGCCATCATGTCAGAATTTTAATTTTTCCAACACTTCACAGTGTTACTGAGCTTCACTGTGGCAGCAGCGGTGGCGGATAAAAAGATGGTGGTGTCACAGTGTTTGCCTGGTACAACCCCACTGTGGTTGGGGGGCTTTTAAAGTCCTCTGTGCACCTAACATCACCTTTATCAAATGCTGTTTTTATTTTAAATACATTTTGTCATAAACTTCCCATGACCCTCAGCTGTACCTTATGTTTAATGCTAATTAACAATTGTGCAAATTTACTAAACTAAACTAAAATAGTGAACATAGCCTACCATGTTACCATGTCAGCCTTCATGTGAGCATTTAGCATGCTGATATTAGCATTTAGCTTAAGCAGTGCTGTGCCTAACTACGCAGGCCTAAAATTATAGCCTAAAATTATACACTTTGCTCTAAAATTCAAAACACTACTCTTTAATTGGCTCACATCCTCAACATGTTTCACTGTTGGCAGGAAGCTAATCACAGTTTTGGAATCCTTTCCTTGCCAAAGTAAATATTACTTGATTTTAATCTCTTCTTTGAAACAAAATATATCTGTTGACGTACATATGTTTACATGTATTTTTCTACAGTCTGGTCTGAATAGTACTGCACTTATTCATCCTCTGTGTACAGTCTTAAACTGAAAGCGTTCCTCATCAACAACTTCTAACATTCTCCTGTTGTAGTGTTTACAGAGAGAAAAGAGTGACATTTTCATGTAAAGGGAGTGCGTTTGAAGAACAAGAGGAGTAGTCATCTTTTCTGAGTTTACCGTAATTGAGGTGGAGACTGAAGTGTTGTGGGACCTTTTTTGTCACTAACACCGGCTCTTGTCGCACTCTGAGGGGAAGGGCCCCATGGCGGTTTGCAGAGCGGCAAAGACAGCTGTCACTTCCGCTTGGGGATCTCCCCTCATCTCCTCCCAGAGCGACACGGGTAATTAGCCAGCGACAGAGCGTGCCGTCTCAACACCTGAGGAGCTGAGGTGGATGGAGGAGAGGAGGGGAGGGGAGTGAGAGAACAAGGCGAGTGGAGGTGTAGCCGCAGCCTGTCACGTTTAGCAGATCTGTCAGCAGAGTGGAGGAGTAGTGTGCAGACACACTGCCACACAGCAGTGTTGTGATGTGAAGATAATCCAAAGAAACCAATATTTTAGTGCTCCAAGCCAACAGTCTCATGGGCTCACACACTCCACTTACACACTCTCTACCCTTCTTTCTCTTTGTTTCTCATTCTGCTGTAATGTTACTGTTTTTACACCCTATCGTCTCTCAGCCTCTCACACTTTTCCATTCTTTGGTTTGACTTGTGCCGCTGTGTGCAGACATTTTGCCCATGGTCCTTCTGCATCAATTATGTCAAGTAGGCTTCTGTGGTTGCAGTTGACAGAGCACATTAACACAGACACCAGGTAATTTCACCTTGTCTCTCCCTGCAAACATGCAGACGTGCCTCGACTGTGTGATCAGTAAATCCAAGAAATTATTACTAACTAATGTGGAATGGGAAATTGCTGGCGTCTGTGATCGCAGCCAAGCCGGAGAGACGAGGGTAATGACAGGCATGTTCAGGGCATTCTGAAGTTAAAAATAAAAAAAACCTGAGATCAAAGCCGCTGTAAAGAGCCTTATTATTCTGTCAGCCTCAGGTAGTGCTGATGCACTCTCACCCCGCAACCTTCCCACTGATGTGCATTTGTTTCTTTGCATTAATATGAAAAGCAAAGCAGCTGCGCTGTTAAAAATAAACCAGATTGGGCCATCAGTAAGACAACATTATGAGGATTTGTCTTCAGTTACAGTGTTAGGATGGCGATTAACAGAGGTAAAATGTTTTTCGTGTTGTAATTGGGATAATCATAGAACATTTAACTGCCTGAACAACAACTGTGGGCGGTGTTTCTAAATTTGTGACTGTTTTGTTTTTATTTACAGACAAATTTTCAGAGCGATGTTATGGCCCTACACACCTAAAATGATGTTTTCTGCAGCATAAGGGCACTGTTTACTGCAGATAGACAAAATTAGGTCCTCTTGTGATGCTTACAGCTCAGAAAGTGCTTCTTGAGGTAGAAAGTGAAGAGAAAAATGGAGAGGAAACACACTTGAACTGCTGATTTTGGACTTAAGAATTCAGGATTTATCCCAGATGATGATGTTTCCCTCATAAATGCAGGAATACATCATTTTTTTCTTTGTTACTCCTTATTCATAGACTTAAATAAGAGAGAGCTGCTTGTGTGCTCTGATAGAGAACATTTTCATGAGCAATACTAACATGAAATTTGAGCCAGCTTCTACACATCAAAGTGGCACAGATCTCATCATAAGCTGGGTCGCCATATGAGTTTTTTGCCTCCTCCTGCCTCCTGCTGTCTCGAACAGTCGATTAGCATGCCAGACCCTGCTCTCTCCGCTTCACAAACAGTGGCACGTCAACCCTCCTCTCTGCCCATGTCATTCCCCTCACACTGAGAGCCCTCGCTGCAGCCTCCCCACAACCCCTCAGTGAACTCCTTGCCCCCGGCCTCAGCCCCTTGAAATCTCCCTCAGCCAATTCTCCTCTCTGCTTGACGCATGCAGCCCACCTTTAAAAAGTAATGCACTGTGACTATAGAGTCTCGCATAGTTGTTTGTTTCTCTGTGTTTGCAAGGGGTGTGTCTTATGGGATTATGCTATTTTAACTTTTCATTGAATGAAATGAGTGAATGAATCCACCCTCCTTGCTTGCATTGCCTGTGTGGAAGAGTCCGATAAAGCTCCTGCCTCTTTGCCAACTTCATTGTCATCCGAACTTTAAAAGCACATTTGGAAACATAAAGTCGTACACTGACATTTATTATTCATCATGATGAAGGCGGGTACTGAGAGTTATTCTGAAGCAGCTCTGTAACTGCATTTTCAATATTTGAAGAGGAGCTCTGTGTCTGCTAGACATCACTGAGCATGTCCATGGATGCCTGTTTGTGCCGCTGGGGGGAATGAGCTTCTTTGGCTGCGTTAATCACAATAAAGCAAAATGTCACCATTATACAACGGTATGGCTCTTTTATTGGCTTTTAATAGTTTCTGTATGGCAATGAAGTCGTAAATCACGCAGGCACAGACCCCATCAGGTTTTGGCTGCACATACTGTACTTGTTAGTGGGATTAATTCATTGTTGGCTCTGTGTTTTTCATGTGATTTGTTGGTAATCATAAAAAGATAAAATAACACCAGCCTTATCTTTTTTATCCCGTGTTATGAATGTGTGTGTGAGAGAGAGAGAGAGCGAGAGAAAGAGACAACGAGCATCTGTGCATTAAATTAAGACAAAAGAGAGAGTTGTTTATTTTCTCCTGTTGGTGCATACTGTATATGTACGTGTGCTTGTGTTACAGTGAAGTCCCCGTGTGCTCCCATTTCCACACTCGTGACTTCTTAATGCACTTAAATCCCTTCGCTCTTCTCTTAAAGTTTGCTTAGATTTGCATATATCCAATTAGAGCTGCGAACAGCAGCAGCTTCAGAGGATCTGTGAGGAGCAGTTCTGCTCTCAGTCACTGTAATACATCTGCCCTCACACTGGCTTTAGCTTTGAGGATCCATGCTGGCCATAACTCAGACTTTCACTCACACAGTAAAAGTTAACACACACCCACGTACTGGTGAAAATGCATTTATGAAACTTATTCTCCTTACACCCACACTTCTATTAAAGGGGAACCACACACATGATTGAAAGCCTACACACACACACTGACACACAAACACACACACAAATATATAAACATATAATTGACTGTATCACATCATCTTGAGAAAGTGTTTTTGACCCTCTACTGTGTTTATAAGAATTACTGAGTATCATGTGTTCATTGTTTTTTGCCATGCTAGTGGCTCGGTTCTGCGGATGAGTCAGTCACTTGGGTCCAGACTTAAATATCTCAACAAAAATTGGACTGATTGCTGTTAAGAATTTTAACAAATTTAACATTTAACAAATTTGGCTGAGATGTAAATTTTTTTCATAAGAGGGAATCACAGAAAATTTGGTGTTTCTTCAACTTTTGGTCGAATACCATCATTTTGGGCAAAATTTCAGTTTTGCCCAAAGCATATTAGCATATTAAGCATTACACCAACAGAATAATTAAAAACCTTTTAGCTTCATCATTACGAAACAGAATTTTCTTAATTTTTCCTCTTTTCTCCGATGTTAGAGTTGAATGTCCTATATGTTGTTGTGTCCATGATTTTGGACATCATCTTGTCTGCATTTTTAAATTTTATGTTCAGTGTAAACTAAAGAAAAGAGGTTAAATTCTTGTAAACATGCTTGACTGAGTATGACTGTGGTGAGATGCCGTCATTGTATCTACCTGGTTGCTCACTGCATGCACTGTAGAGAGCAGATGTGCAGCTTCAGTGGAGAGCACTTTTGTTTGCGTAAACACTGAATTGCTTGGGATTGTGCCTTTTTTTCAGTGGCCACAGTGTAAAGCTGACACGCTCACACTCATTATCCCATCCACTGTCAGAGAACCGGCAGCCTTGCTCATTTCCAGAAGACTGAACTGCTGACTAAATATGTTCACTGTCCAAAGAAAGATCGATTGGCTCTTGTTTCGCAGGTATTTGTGTGTTCGGGTTCTGGGTTGTGTAGGATGTGTCTCTAAACTAGGTAGTGAGAGTGAGAAGGAGTGTAAGGTCATGGCTCTGTGACTACTGCTGAAAAACTTTCGTAAAGTGGCTGCAGTTTAAAACACTAAAAGCTTTTCTGTTTTCCAACAAACAGTCTGAACACCATCAAACTTTTACAGGAAGAAGTGGAGGAATGATTATCTTTATCTTTCTTCAAAATGATTCTTTGCTGTTGGTCACTTTTTCTTTGAAATATCAGGCTGTCTGTTATGTAAAGGCAAAAACCTTGAAGATAGTCTTTTATATATAAACCGATCATAGAGAGTTTCTGTTGGTAAGTTTTAGATATTTAACATCCAGTATGCCGACTATCTGTTTTCTGTGTAGTTTAATGAGCAATAGTAACTATTTTTTAGCCCTTTCGTTGCATCACTTACACATTGCATAAGAAAGTGCCAGTGGATTTAGATGGCAATTTAGTTGTTGTAATCGCATTTTCTGCTAAAGCCATGAGAAACTCATTATGTTATACTTACCAGCAGCTTCGATAATACTAGGTTGGCAGTAATATTCTTGGTTAACATCTGTTAATTCATAGAAATGCTATCAACAATTCCTCAGGGCTGTATGAAATGTCCCAACAATAACAGCAGTGTATTTTTTGTGTGTACTAGAACTAAAACATTAGTCAGTGTCATCATTGACTTTATTTTGTTTGTGTTTTGTCTCCTTTTTGCTAAATAAATTATGAACTCAAAATGTATTGAGTGTTGTGTTGGAAGGAAGAGAGAGAGTCTGTAAACACAAGCATACAAAAGGGTAAATTGACAGTTTAACCTAAAAATAAATTTCTATTTTGTGATGGTTAGCAATCAACAATAAGGCACATTATTGCTGCCTTCTATGACAAAGCAAGCACAGACAGATTTAAGAGCCATTATTTTTACACAATATCTGTATTTCCATTTTAAAAATTAATGTTATTGTCGTTACTAGTTATCAACACTCCTACAGTGTTGTTTCCATAATAAACTACATCTTATTTCCATTTATAGAAATATTTTGTATTGGAGATTAAATTAATGTTTTTCATGACATTATTTTGAACATTCAGCAAACTCCATTTAGAATATGGGGCATTTTACAGATCTGCACATCTTCTTATTCTGCCCTACAGTTTGTGTGCAGTAGTTTTGTTTTTAAGGGCTGCTAAATTTTGACAAAGCTGTACTTTCTTTTGTAATGAAAACAGACGCATTTGATTGCGTTTTTCTCTAACAAAACGCTACCTTGATCCCAACCGAAAGCAGAGCGCTCCAACGCTGCACTGTACTTTGTCACAGCAGACAGCAAATTAATATCTCCTGTCTTTCTTGTGTTTGGTTACATGAGAGTCTTTTGTATCTGCTTGTGTCTGGTTCTGTTTATAACTTGCTTTTTTCAGGCAGCAGATGCTTAATATTGAGACTGATCAAACCAGGCTGCTCCACTACACAGAGCAAAGACACATTATCTTAATGCAACACTGACTTGCAATCTCATATTTTTTATTTGTTTAATATATGTGCAAGACCATTAGTCTTTTATACCTTGTGAGGAAAACAATATGAAAAAGATGCTGAACTAGATTAATACACACAGCAGCCATGCAGTCAATCCTTATCACTGCGCCTGAAATTAAAACATATTTACTATACAGTGCATGACATTTACTGTTTGTCACTGTCAGTGTCTGAATTTTCAGTGTTTAAACACAAAATGATGATGATGAAAGTGTCTAAATTCCCATTTTGCTGCTCACTGTTGATTAAACTGACTGTTTATTACAAAGAGTAATAATTACATGAACAAGGGATTTTTAAAAACAGCCAAATCTTTCCTCTGTCACTTAATTAACTTAACTTAAAACAAAAGTAATAATCTTAAGCCATTCAAGTGCTTGAGCTTATTATTATGCTAGCATTTTCACAATGATAGAGCTAGTGTACTGATGGTACTGAAGGTATAATTTTTACCATGTTCACC